>OX451736.1:77699784-78211222 GCA_948472305.1 Vicia faba | reverse complement strand
GATTTTTTTTTAGACATATTTCAACACTAGTCATTAAATATATATGTTTGATAGCATTCATAGAAGAAAATAAAGAAAATATTAAATGTGTAATATATTGATATGGGAAAATGAAACAAAAATAAAAAATATAAAAAAATGTAATCCTTATACATCATGTGATTGTATTTTTATTGGCAATGAGATTTCACTTCTTAAATAGAATGTGATGGATTCGAACTCGCCCTTATGTAATTGGATGTCTCTATATATAAAGAATTAATCAACATCAATTAACTCATTAAATTATAAAATTGTGTTATGAGGTAGTTAGTCGTGTTTTAGGGCATGATAAGGGATCATTGAGAACAAAATTTAACAGAGTTAAATTATAATAAAAAATAATCTCATAAAAAATTCATTAAGGTTAAATAAAAACAGCGTAATACCCTTTCAATTTCTTCACACTAAAACCGTAGTTAAACAAATAAAATAAAATTCTCTCTTTTTTTTTTTTTGATAAGATGAAATATATTCGTACCATTCAAGAAAGGATTTCAAAAATGAAGAAATAAATAATAAAAACCTAATAACCAGAAAGCAACACACCTCCTGCCAAAATTCACACCCATATGAAGTGAATGTTTATCACTTAATAATGCAATTATTGTATTATATTTAATTCGATGTAAGACATGTGAGTAATAATTGTTCAAAACTATATAGTTTCCGTGATATTGTACTATCAATTACGTGATATGGCTTATTAAGCTAAGTAGGTATGTGTCTTGGATTATTATCATAAATGCTTATGGATCATTGGTCAATCAGAGTGTTACATCGATGCTACATTTAACCTTTCACTTACAAATTATTTCTTAATACCTATTTTCATTTTTTTTTATGATATCTACTTATTAATCCCGTATCTTGATTTATTTTGTCTTACTTTTCAACAACGAATGATAGTTTCTTGTGGAGCAATTGATGGCAAAATTAGTGGCCTCTTTTACTCCCACATTCACAAAAATTCTCTCTTTTTATTGCTAAGACACATGTAAGGTGAGGGATGGTGTCCTATCAAAAGTAGAAAATATTTTACGGCTCAAAAATACATACAAAAAAAAGTTTTTCCAAAATCATTAGAGAAATTTTATCCTTTAATTAATAGAAATGGTCACATCTACTAATATGGACATAAAAACTTTAAATATAGACCTTGTAATTTTTACACATTTATCTTGTTTTTTATATTATAAAATTAAATATTTTATTAAAAATAATAAGGCATAAATTAAAAATTATTTAGGAGTTAAGGTGATAAATTTAATTCACACTATTAAGATGATAAAAGTAATAAAATAAATTTTTTATTTTAATTAGAATTAAATTAATAAAATTAATATGTTTTATAGATTATTAACTAGTTTTATATTATTTAAAAACTTAATTGAATAAAAAATAATATAAAAAAATTTATTGATGTTTTTTTTATATTTAAAAATACAAAATTATTACAAAATTGATTAATATTCTTTTTGTTTATAAATTTTATATCATACCTCCAAATTTGTTTGACCGGTTTTATTAATATACATATGAATATGCCTTTAAAAATGAGTTTATATCAAATTAATAACAAATATATAATATTATTTTTGTACAAGTCGATTCAACATATATAGAGGTAAGGTTTTTCTAATAATTTTTTCGGTTTATATTAGATATCCTCCTTTTTCTATTTTTATTTGTATTAAATTATTTGTTCCATTAAAATATTAATATATTATTATTTTTTCACTAACTTTTATTTATTTATTTTTATTCTATTATTTATTATTAATAAAGTTATTTTAATAAATGAGACTCATTTTATTATTGAAATTTATTTAATTAATTATTATCTTAAAAAACTCAAAAAGAAAAACACATATCATAAGATGGAGGGAATATATAATTTTTAAATAAAAAATATAAGAATTATAAAAATAAATAAGTTTTGTAATATCAATAGCACCGTAAATACACGTCCCTTTATATTAAATTTAACATAAGCGCTTTAATCTATGCCAAAAATAAGGTTAACAAAAGTGTTTTTGTGTCATTGTTGATCTAAAGTTCTGGAATCAAAGAATTAATTGAGAAAATTACTTTTAAGGATTTGAATTTTGATTTTTAGTTTTAGAAATTAAGAAGAAGAAAAACTAACTAAAAATAGTACATTTTTTAGTGATGGTAAATTTGTAATATTATACAATTTTAAATGATTTTTAAAAGTATTTTGGACTGATCAAATAATCAAATATTTAAGATATAATTCGCCTCAAAATCTCTTCAACTTAACTTAAGATTAAAAGTCAATTCACATAGAAAGTAAAGTACACACTATGATGTCCATATTTTAACTATACTCATCTTGAATCTTGAACTGACTTGGGCGCCAGTGCTAACCATGCAAGTCCACCTCGTGTTGTTATATTGGAGAACAACACCACTGGTTCAAGGCATCCAGTTCATCAACTTCATCCCATTTCAGTTCTTGAACGCAACAATGGTGTCGTTTGTGGGAAGAAACTTTTGATTCATACGATTTCCACTAGTTTAGATTCAATCACCAATTCACCAATTCGTAACGTCCTCATGTCACCGAATTAAGAACATTTTAGCATTGAATGTGGAAGTTTATCGCTGACGATTCAATCAGTTATCGTTTCAAGTATGATTAGTCAGATTTCCAAATCTCTGATTCCCTCGAGAACTCCGCGAAGCAAAAGAAGAAAGCGCCCTGGATCTAGTTCTAGATCTACATCAAAATTACTAGAGAGTGAAGTCAATTTCATTGAAGATCTCGTCGAAGATTCATGATCCATCTTTCAATCTAACATCTCCTCTATCTCCCGCCGCCAACAAAATACTTATCATGGTGACATCAGAGATACGACGAGTTCCTAGTTAATGACCAACGCAGATCCCAAAGCACCATTCATAGGTACCAAAGGATCTCTGACCACCAAATAGAGATCTCCTTGGACCAGATCTAGTATAGCGTAATGAAGCTCCTAGCGTAAATGTCGAGCATGCCGACCTTGCTACATCTTTTTCTTATTACTTAGGTCAATTATTACTGGAAGAGCAGTGATTCCAGCAACGACCTCTTGATAAAATTCCTCTTCCTTATGGCTCATGGGCGATACGTAAAGAAGTTGACGCTTTCGGGCGCAAATGTGGTCAGAGAATAAGAACACTACACAAACTATAATCCAGGCCACCCAGTAAGTGTGAATGTTTCCACTGGGCCATACTCCATGCGAGATGACTCATAAGCAACATTTGTCGAGAACCACCGTCATGCTTGGCATAGTCGACTACCAAATCCCCATGTCTAAGACGACAAGGTGATTGATATTCATTGGCTACATGCAGGTGAATGACCTTTGGACTATGGTAACAAGGAATCTAAGGATCCTCCAAAGGCACCTCTGGTCAACAACTATCTTTGGTCCTTCGCTCGACATCGTCGGTCTTTAGAAAATTACCATATGAACAGAGTAGGTCAAGCTTCTTTCATAAAGGTCGGGAGACAATCATCTCAAGGTCCAGCCATACTCTCGAGCTCTAAGGGAATCCTTCTGCAAGCCCAAAGACAAGCTAAAGTGTTGTTATAGTTGAAAGTTTACTTACCTATTCATTATGTGTTTTCAATTATAACAAATTTACTTTACTTTGAATATAAATATTTATCTATTCTTTCTTTTCTTGCATACTTTCTTGTCTATTTATTTTTTAGAGCTCTAAAGGAAGATATGATAAAGATTAAATGCATTTCTACATAGATAAAGAATACACACACTTTTGCGTGTCGTATATAGATTACAAGCATTTCTGTGTATATGATACGACTTAAATGTATTTATGCGTAACTGGCGCACCACCTTCAAGCTAACCAATCCAAGGGAGTTAAGCAGTTACTTCTAAATACATCCACTTCGATCTAAGTCAAGCCTCTGAGGCAAGGAAGGAGATCTTACCCTTGGCCAGGGAACGATCCTTTGTGACACGGAGCGCTATACAAAGATACAAACGCATCTCATATGTCCCGCCTAGTATGAGCCATGTCGTGGGAAACACCAGAAACACGCTCAATATTGTGAAAAAGTTAAAACCCTAATAGAATAAAAAATAAACGCTAAATACAAAAGACAAACATATCGACAAAAAATGGTAGCTAACTTCATTCAATGTGCTAGGTCACAAATCACGAATACCATTGTTAGGAAAGTGCAAAGAGCACAACAAGTACTATGTTGCAAAAAATGCCTTTGTAGTTTACAAGGCACTGAGACGCAATTAACTGGTGAACATCAGCCTTGCTCTTAGGTCCACAAACCTTTCATTGTAGGGGTACCAAGCGAACCATGGATTTACGACATAGTGTGAACTACCAAGGTTACAGTAGAGAAACAACAATTAAATGGATACAAATATATAATTCTAAGCTAAATGATACACAAGTCATTGAGGTAAACGTATTTTATAAATACTATTATTCGTTACACCCTGTGATACGGTGGCAGAACCGATTGTTAATGCTGGTTTGCGTTTTGCGTTTTTTTTCACAAAATGTCGCGGTAAGCAAGAGTCACCACCGAATTTTATTTCATCCAACTAAGGAAAAGGAAAAAGAACAGAAAAAACCTTTTTCTAGAATATTTCTGAGTACGGGGGGTAGATTATAGAAAGGGAATGTGTTAGCACCCTTCCTATCCATGGTTTTCCATGGGCTCTTAGGTACTTGCTCATTTTAAAATTGCTTGTGTGTGTTTGTTTTGAAAAGAGTTTACTTCGTGATAACCCTTGTATCAGTCCTCAAGGATGTGACAAAGTTGTTTTGAAAATTGTTTGAAAGGTGTTGGTGTGAAAAGTTTTTTTGAGCAAGTACTTAAAAGTTAATCTAGCTACTCGAAAAAGACTGTTCATTTTCCTTTAGACAGCACTATCCCATTATTAAGGAATAGGTAGCACCGTCGTTGGAGTTTTAAGGGACGTTCGAAGGGACAGATACGGTCACAAAAGCAATGTTAGGAGGTGTTAGTGATCATCCTAAAGCCTTAAAGATCTGTTTCCGAGGCAACATCCGAATGGGTCATTTGAGATCTTTCGGGGCTAGAGGACGACCACTAACAAACCCTATACTTCATGACCGCTTAACCGAAGGCAACCGAAGTGGAGTAAACCCTAGGAGTGAGCATGTGCGAGTGAGCTTTTTTTAGTTAATTTGTCTTTGCACATTTAGGTTATCTACCGTTTTAATTTTCAAATATTCTTTCCATACAATCCTATTAGCATACATCTAACAATTAATAATCGCGAAAATTTAAAGTGCGGAAATAGAAATCCTAACTATTACATGGCTTTCGCAGATACAGAATTATTTAACTGAAAATAAAATGCCGAAATTAAAACCCTAATTAAAATCTATTACAACCTTGAAACAATTACATAAATAATAATCAAAACAGTAATTAAAACACGTGCGACAAATTAAATGCGAAGAATTAATTAGGACCTAAAATCTAATTAAAAAAATAATTTGGTTATTTTTTGGAGAAAAATTAATTATTTACAACCCTAATTTCTAATTAGTTTTAATTATAAAAAGGAATTAAATTAACCTAATTTAAACTAAATTAATTAATTAAAGAAAATAACTATTTTATAAAAAAATGATTTTTAGGTGTTTTTTGTGATTTTATGGTTTTTTGTAGTTAATAAAAAAGAATTAATTTTTGAAACAAATAATTAAAAAGAACAAAATAAATAAAAGAAATAAATATAGAAAATTTAAACTGGGCTGTATAGAAAATGGAGGGGGTGTCCTTTTGAATTTATTCCAGGCCCACCTAGCTGAAGCCCAGTCAACGTCTGATCTAGTGTGTTGGTTCCCTGATGATCTATGGTATGACTGCGCGTGTGGTACTTTGGATTGGATGGTGATGAAATCTTGAGGGTTAGATATGAGGTCTCACGGTGGACTTCGTTGGACATGGTGCATTGGAACCTGTAGGAAATATCAAGAAAATGCAAAAGTAACATGCCTGGGGTCGAACCCAGGACGTGCACCCCATAGGTTTCCTTCTTTGCCAACTGCGCTGCCAAGTCATTTGTTAATATAAACACATAAAAAACAATATATTTTGAACTGGTCAGTGGCTATAACCAAACGCGCGCGAAGTTTAAACCGTCCACTCAATTCGTGACACGCACTCGTCTCCTCCAGGGAACCGTTGTCTTAGGTTCAGAGCTTTTACCCACGGACAATCAGCCATAGTTAAAAACCTTCAATTCTCAAAAATCAACACAACGCATGATAAATGAATTCTAGTTACATGGATCAAACCATCTTGATGCCACGAGCATCCTAGTACTCTTTTCTATGGCTAATTTTACCTGTATGAGAAAACCCTAAAACGACCAAAGAAAACCTAACAAAGGCAAACCTCAGTATGTGTATCAAAAATCAAATTAAACAATCCAGACATGTTAGAAATACATCAATTGTCACAAATATATCATCAAATCATGCTAATGATACGAGAATGATTGTAATCGATTTGAAAAAAGTAGGCAAACCATGACGGTCGTGTAGCGTGTTTCTGGGCTTGTGGAGGCTTGGTGATGTTTGCAATCGCTTCAGAGGATGTTCAAGAGTGGATTGGTGGCTTTGAATCACCTTGAATCATCCTCTAAATTGAAATCTGATCCACACTTTTCTTCCAAAAATTTGAGTTTGCTTGATGACTTTCACGACCTCAATCCTTCTGTTCTTTCCTTGGTTGCGTTATGTATTTGTACTAGAGTGAATTAGGGTTGTAAAAAGCAACTTGTATCTTGAAATTTATGGAGATTTGATTTGATTTTCATGTGGTATGATATCCTTCCAAATTTGGCCTAATCATGCCATTCTTGTGCCAATTAGCTTTGATATGATTTGATTCTGATATGTCAGCATAATGAGCTTGTGATTCTGTCCAAATATCCAATCAAAACTAATCTTTGCTATTATTTACCAATTATTTGATTTAATTCAATTTTTAATAAATAAAAAATCAAAATAAAATAAATAATGAAGAAAATAACATCTGAGTGAACATTTGGGTCGTGGACCATGTCATGAGTGAGGTTCAAGCATAAAAAGTTAGGCCCATTAGGCAAAAAATACATTTTTAAGCACATATGACTTTTGGCAATTTTGCAAAAAGGGTCAACTTTGATAAGGCATATCTCTTCCAATTTTAACCCTAGAAAGGTGTTCTTGGACTTTTTAGAAAGCTTAGGGTGTCCCCTAAGCAACCTTTTTTGTCTCATCTCAATTGGGTCTTCCATGTTCATGTAAGAAGCTTTGACCCAAAAAGTGTTTTTGTTGACTTTTTAAAAGGACCTATAATGTGGAAATCCATATCTTTTTGTGAGTGCATATTTTGAAATTTAGGGATGAATATGAATTGTAGGGAATTTCATTCTCTTCAAAATGATCCTTGGATGGAAAATTTCTGATAAAGTATGAGGAAGTTATGCTTGGTCAAAGTTTGGTTGACTTTTCCTAAGAAACCCTAATTTAGCAACTTTTGGGTTTTGATGAATTTAGGTCATTCCTTGAGGTATCATGATCAAAACTTGATCAAATGACGGATATAACTTCAAAATGTTGATGTTGACCAAAAATCTTGAAGTTTTACTGTATGTGGGCCACATTTGACTTTTGACCTAATATAGTCGATTCTTAAGCATTTGGGCAGTTGACTGAACAAACTTCTTGTGCAAGGCTTGAAATTTGACATGGAGGGTCTTGAGGACATATTAGGACCATGGAAAGCATATTAAGTCTTTGGATTTCACCCATCTTGATGAAAATGGAAACCCTAGTTTGAGGTACATTGCCTTAGGTGAGAGTTGGTTTGGTCGACTCTTGGGCAACCTTGAGCAAATTGAGGACCTTTAGGAGTATGTTTTGAGTAAAATGAGAGGGAAAATTTTGGGGTACAACACACCCACTACACAAAGTTTGGGAAATGTTACAGGAAGCAACTAAAACAAAGGAAAAAGAAGAAATCAAGTCGAATCACCCAGAGTCGAGGTACCAGGATCATCGTCTAGAGTCCTCTCAAAAGCACTCTAGAACAGTTTCATCGCCTTAGTAGGAATTATGGCATTGGGGTGAAACCTCCTTGCCTGCTACACGAACTTATCATGGACCTTGTACACGGTCTGCATAGTCCGCTAGAGGGAATCCTGAAGCATGACTTTCAAGCTGGAATCCTCATCTTCTAGGGTTTTTAGGGCCTAGACATATGTCCCGTCCTCTCGAAGAAGATTTTTTTGATCCACCTCTGTCTGACATATCTTCTTTGTAACAACATCAGAGGCATCCCGATGATGCTTCTCATCCTCCTTAAAATTAGTCTCCAAATCAGTTACACGAGCATTAAGAGTAGTAGGGAAGCTGTACTTCTTCACCTCTTCTCATAAGGAGTCAACAACCTATACCTTCTTCTGCATCTCATCCTTATCCTTCTGAAAACAGAACACTTCTTCTTCATAGCCTTGCACTTCCCTTTCCAAGTGTCCCTTTCCTTGGAGGGATTACTAGTAGCCAGTATGTCTCCTCTACCAACAATAACAAGAGAATATACAAGAATCCTAATACATGATATGGGTGATTTCAATGGCAAGATCCATCTTCTCTGCCTTAGAGATACCTTGAGCGAAGGGAAAGTCTGACATTGAAACAATAATAGTGGCCTCCTTAGGAGTGCGAGCAATTTGGGAAGAAAAAACATCTAGCATCTGCAAGAAAGGAGTTAGATCATCGTAACCAAACCCATATTCGTACCCAAATGCATGAAACCAGGAGCATAACCTCTCCTTCATCACCACATTGTCATAGCAAAGAGGACACAACATGGTGAGGTAGGAAAAGACATCCTGATAGAATTGAGATAAGGACTGATACTTCAGAAATGAGCTCCTACATAAGCGAGAAGACTCGACAGTAGAGTATCATAAAGTAAGACGAGCCTCTGGCATAAGGGGCCTCACCAGTAAAAAGCACCCTCAAAAATCACTCTATACTTGGGTGAAGGGATCAAACCAAGAATTGTTTAGATAGAAACTAATGAGCCCTTAGTCACAGAAGTAGTCCTAAGGAAAAATTCAAGGGAAGGTTTCCAAGATTTATGAATGACACAAAACTGGAATACCCTCATGTAGGCCAAGAGCTACGAATGAAGCTGATAATGAGCAACTTTCAAATGTTTCAGAACGACCACTTCAAATTCGGAGAAAGGTAGTCACAGTCATATCTTTGTGAACATGCACTCATAGAGAAGGACTACACAATTGTCAAAGAAGATGTATATCTTCTTCTCGAGGCTCATTGAAAGATCCAACCATTCTAGAGGATTTCCAAACACGATACATACAACCTCTATTGTTTCCTAAGTATTTAGAACCGATGGGGGTACCCACCACCTCCACATCCATCCATCTATATATACTTCATTGCATCATCCGACTCCACCAACTTCATGCCTCTTCGGGTTAGATGATCGGATTTAGACTTTTCGTCGAGTGTGGTCCAAGACATTACGTCTGATCGGCCCCATAAATCTATTTTGGCCTCCACTTCAACATTTCTAGGTTTACAACTTAGATTTATTACGGAAATATGAATGAATTCATTGGCGCGTTCCCTCATCCACTAGATAGCTTGTATTTCCTCCTCGGTCAAGACAAGAGGGGCATATGGACCTCAGTATGATTCACCTCTCTGGTAACATTTTATAAAATAGCTTCCAACATGTCGGAAGAAGAAACTACTTCCTATAAGGAATCCCTAGATACCATATCTGAGTCGGAAACATAAGATACAAATATGACTTCTAGACCCACGCGATCATGAACAAGCGAAGGAAGATGAGAATCAGGGGATTTCTCCATTCCCACAACAGAAGAAGTATCATTTCCAGAGTCACTCTCTAGATTAACCATACTATCACTCATTCTAACTCAAGAACTAGAAATGCTGAAAGATAAAAGATAAGTTGAGGAGGGTACCTGAATGTATGAGATTGATGAAGCAAAGTAGGTGAAGATTGAATAAATAATCATATTAAGGCACTATAATCGCTCTGGGTGATACTCTCAAGAAAGAAGAGACGAAGGTGTTTCTAAATAAAGTGACTATGAATAAACTTAAATGACAAGGATTTCAAAAAGTTTACAAAATGTTCCACTACTCCTATTTATAGGTGATGGAAGTTGAATGAATCAGATCAACTAGAGAGAGGAGTTACGAGATCAACAACTAGATTTCTCATTGGGAATACATGCAGACACGAGTGCCCTCAAGTGCACTATAAGCCACGTCATACCCTAACTTATCACATTAACGTACATGTTAGAGGGAGGAAATGAAATGTTTCTATGGTGAAGTATATTTAATACGCTTTTTCCCCACTATTGTTTCAACTAACTCCAAATGTTTTAGTTTTAGCACACTCTGGACAACATCCTGGAGGCTGACTAACTCATTTAAGGCTTTTCCAACTCATTTAGGACCTGATCGAGCCTTGGAGGTATTTACTGTGGAAAAAGGTAAACAACCGCTAGTCTTCCCAAAGCCTAAAAACTAAGGGTTACGTGCAAGATCGACTAGTTGATCCTAAGACATGTGCTAATGTATCTAAGTGTAACTTGTTCGACCGACGTAAGACTTTTCTTTTTTGAAAAACAGTTTTCTCCGAAGGATAGAACAAGCATGAGTTTCCATAATGTAATGTTTTGACCGACTGAAGGTGACTCGTGACCGGCAATAGGTTACAACTTGTTTAAATGAAATAAATGTTGAGTGACTATTTAGTAAATTCTAGTATAGAGTTAGAACAAGTTTCAAAAGCGTAGATGATAACATAAAAGGATTGTTCAAAAGTAAATAAAATTAAAGCGAAAGATTCAAACGGAACAACTAAAAAGAAAGGAATTTGCATTGACATAAAGATAGTGATTCACGTACATTAACAACTTCCTTATGCTTGGAATGTTGGGCTTGTTAAGTGATTCTAGTACAAAGTGAACATCCCGAATCCTGCACTAGATCCTTTTATTTATAGTAGTTACAAATCTATTTTCCTACGTACTAGAACACACTATACACTTGACACGTATTTGGCCTAAGGTAACTTCTTATCTATATTTTCACCATGTACTTGACGCTTAATTTGGAAAACTGTCTTGCAACTACTGGTATTTTCAAATTTCAAAATTATCCCGCTCCAGCACTCACTTCGACACCATCCTTTAACGTAGATAGAAGATCGAAACTTCACTAAGTCTTAGATTTCAGTTTGGTCGGCAAGACCAAACTTCTACTATCTTGCTTGTAGATTTTGTCGACTTTCCACTGCTGACTTATAATTTTTCCAACTATTTCTCATTCTCGAGCTTAATTTCCTTACAACCTTTATAGTTAGGATACGTTCTTCTTAACTCGTGGGACTACCCTCATTAATTACGCAATATATACCTTAAAAGATTTTTTAAGGTAACAAAATACCCCCCAGAGATGTCATTTTTGAATTTTGGCCAACATGAAACAATGACATCTTTAAAATGTTGACCATTTTCCCAACAACTCATTCTCTTCCATTTCTCCCTTAGTTGGCGTAATTGTTTCCCCCTTACTCATGATGTCACGCCATCATGATAGCGTATCACGTCTTCTCCTCGAGACGTGCATCTACTAATTCTCCATCATTTATTTTTCAGTGGCCCACCATCTCGATACTCCCTCTCACCACGTGTCCATAGGCTAAGTGACACGAATTTGAGGAGTTGGGAAAGATAATTTTAATCTTTTTCTTGATTATTTCTTTTTTCCATTTAACTTAGGGTTTTCCTTCTATAAAACCCATTTCTTCTCTCTTTTGACTCTTCTTTTCAACCTTTTGACTCAACGCATTCTGTCCTCAGAGAATGCAAATCCTTTTTCCTTCCAATCTTATTCTTCTTCAAGCTTCTCTGTCTTTTTCAATGGAAAGCTCTAGTAGAAAGGTTCCTTCTTCTGCAATGCTTCCACACCCACTCCTTATTGATGGGAAGGAATATGTTCCTGAGGCACCTTATTCAGAAGAAAAAGCAAAGATATGGCAATCACAAGTATTAATCCCTTTATCTCTAGACGATAAACCCCTGGCATTTGTAGGTCCTCACTCTGAAGAATATAGACCAGAGATATCTATGGACGAACATGCATTTTTCCCAACCAGTTACCTCACCAAACCACTGGTTTCTCTTGAAAAGCCTTTGTCACTACACTATGTAGATAAAAACTTTAGGACCGCTTCTCCCAGAAATTTCCCTAATTTCCGTGCTTGGATGGCACGTTTAGAGGCAGAAAAACTTGATCAATTGCAAAATTTAGGTATTTACACCCTTTTACAAATATCTTGTTATGGTCCTCCTTATTCCTGCGCTATGCTGTTGGCTACCATCCAATTTTGGAAGGGTTCGATCAATACCTTTCATACAAAGTGTGGCATGATTACTTCCACACTTTTAGACATTGCTTCTATCACTAGATTAAAACTGACTGGTTGTGTACTCAATCATGGGGATGCAGACCCCATATCTTTGAAGTTTGATGTAGGTGATTCTAGTAAATTGACGTATAATAACTTCATCGACTATCATGCCAAAACCTAAGGCCTTGTGACTCCTGAAGAGCATTTCTGACCTTATGGTTGTCTCTCTTTTTCTTTTTTTCAAGGTCTATGCAGATAGCCAAACAATTTTTATATTTGGCCACTCAGTTAGATCAAGGTCATGATATTGCTTAGGGCTAGCTGATATTGGCTTCTCTTTACGAGTCATTATCTGATGCATTTCTCAAATCCTAATTTTCGACCTACCAACTCCAAGAAGAAGAACATTTTGGCTCATGGCCCCTTTTGGTTCTTACAATTGTGGCTCAATTCCACTTTCTCTAAAGATATCAGGCCATATGGGATGAGAAGAGTGGCATGTGCTCCAGCAGAACGTCACGTTGTTTGGAAACACCTAATTCCTATAACCCCCGGTGATAAAACTTCACCTAGCACCGAGGTATTTCGACTCTTGTTCAGCATTATGTTGACTCGTGTCAATTTTGAACCTTTAATGGCTCCTTTCTGTCATAGACCTGATGGCCCTAAGTGGTTTACTAGAGCTTTCCCTCCTCCAAGAAATGAAGACAAGAGTAATTATTTAGATATCTGGAGGCGCTTTTCAATTCATTCTAGCCAAACAAGTACTTCAAACTTTTGTGGTCACTAAACACTTCAAAACTAGAGCCATAGAGGTAATGCCTCCAAATATTTAACACAAACACCACCGCAACCAGTTCTATATCGTCACTAGGATAATTCCATTCATGAATTCTCAATTTCCTCGACACATAAGCCACCACCTTGTCATTCTGCATGAGCACATCACCTAAACCCAATTTAGAAGCATCATAATACACAATAAAAGATTATTTTGGGATGGTTAATATCAAAATCAGAGTCTTCGTCAATTTCTTCTTTAACTCGGTAAAACTTTCCTCACACTGAACATCCCACGCAAACGCTTTACCATTGTAAGTCAACTGAGTTAACGAAAGTGCTAACTTAGAAAAGCCTTAAATAAACCTTCTATAATAACCAGCTAAGCCCAAAAATTTTCTAATCTCCGCAACTGAGTTTGGAGCCTCCCACTGCAACACTGCATCTACCTTGGATGGATCCACCACAATACCATCATCTGAAACAATGTGGCCAAGAAAACTAACCTTCTTCAACCAGAACTCACATTTTGACAACTTAACATGCAATTTCCTCTCTTTCAACACTTACAAAACAATTCCCAATACTGAACATGCTCTTCTTTTGATTTAGAGTAAATCAAAATATCATCGATAAAGACTACCACAAACTTGGCTAGATACTCAGGAAAGTTTCTGTTCATGTATTTCATGAATACGCCTGGTGCATTAAAAACCCCGAACGACATCACAATATACTCATAATGCCCATACCGAGTCCTGAAAGCCGTCTTCTGAATATCATTGTCTTTTACTCGAATATGATGATAACCTGACCTCAAATCGATTTTTCTAAACACGCGTGCACCCACCAAGTGATCCATAAAGTTGTCTATTCTTGGAAGTAGACACTTATTTTTGATTGCCACTTTGTTCAATTACCGATAATCTACACACAATCTCATACTATCGTCTTTCTTTTACACCAGCAATACCAGTGCTCCCCAAGGCGATACACTTGGTCTCACGAACTTCTTCTCAAGCAAATCTTCTAATTACTTCTTCAACTCTTCTAATTCAGATGTTGACATCATGTATCGTGCCATCAATACGAGTTTGGTACCAGGAAAAAGATCAATAGAAAATTCCACTTCTCTTTTTGGTGGCACGTCTAAAATATCATCTGCAAAAACTTCAGGAAAGTCACGCACCACCTGTAACTCCTCAATCATAGGTTGACTTTCCATAGATAAAGTAGCCCATCAATGAAAACTTTTGAGATTAACCCTACATCAACTCGCTCAACTGCCTAGCAGATAAAAAACTAGCTTCCTCCTTCTCATCAGGAGCAAGAAACCGCACAAATTTGTTGTAGCAGTTAATATGAACATAATTGAATTCTATCCAGTTCATACCTAAGATTACATCCATCCAAATCAACGGTAAACAAACAAGATCCACAATAAAATCTCTATCAAAGATTGACAAAGGGAATTTCAAGCATACTAGGGAAGTAGTCATTGACCCCTTAGCTGAGTCTCGATAACCATTTCCCCATTCATAGAAGATAACACAAGATTCAACCTTTTCACACAATCAACAACAATAAAAGAATGCGTGGCGCCAACATCAATAATAGCAATTAAAGGAGTAATATTAATGAAACATATACCTCTAATCGAATTGTCTTCACTTGATGTATGATTTCCTTCTAAAGAAAACACCTTTCCACCGGACTGAGCTTGCTTTGGCTTCTGACAATAACTACTAATTTGTCCCTCTTCACTGTAATTGAAACATATCACTGACTTGTTTTGCAATCAGCTACTCCATGAACAACTTTCCCACAACGAAAACACTTTTTCACATCACCCGAACATTCACTGATTCGATGTCCCAACTGACCGCATTTGAAACATCCGAGGTTACAGAAGCACCTCCCCTGCTTGGCCTCTTACCATCAACAACTTTTTGTTTACCCTTATCAACTAGAGCATTATAAGGCTTCCCATAGTTCTGTTGTGGCTTACCTCTCCTCTCGCTCATAATCTTGTAACGAGCTTTTCTATCCTCTTCATAGATTCTACAGCCGTTCACCAACTACGGAAATCTACGAATATGTTGATATCCAATCAAATTCTTGATCTCTGGGCGTAAACTATTATCAAACTTGATACACTTCGAGAACTCAACAGTTACTTCGAGATCTCAGAGCATACTCAGTTACAAACATATTCCCTTATTTCAACTCCAGGAATCCTATCTCTTTCTTCCCGTGTACATCTTTTGGAAAATATTTCCTCAGAAACTCCCTGCTGAACACATCCCAAGTAATACCCTCACCTGCACCTTGCAGCCTCTAACGGATACTAACCCATAAATCATCAGCCTCTCCAGCCAGCATATGTGTACCAAACCGCACCTTATGTGCCTCCGAGTAGTCCATGACCCAAAAGATCCTCTCAATCTCTTTCAGCCAAACATGTGCTCCATACGGATCATACATACCGTTGAAAGTAGGGGGCTGATTCCTCTGAAATGTTTCCAAGACGCGATACCCATCATTCCCTCCAATATTAGGCTGATGTTGCACAGCTTGAGTAACAACCTGCAAATCAGCAGCAATCGCAACATCATTTCTTCCAACCATTTCACTGTTTCACACCATCACAACAAACAATGGTTAAAAGAAACACACCAACATAATTCAACTCTCACAATAATCTATAGACTCAACAACTTGGTCGAACCGACCAACCAACTATGATACCACTAATTTAACACCCCGAACTACCTGGTAAGTAATAAAGAAATATCAGAGTAATTTTTAGGTAAATTAGGATGTCACATTTATTCAAAACATAGAAACATCTGCTCATAGATAGTAATAGATACATAACACAAATTTCCGGATGAACCAAAGAAAAATAACATGTCTCAACTTCGACTTTTATTAATACAACGGAAAAGAATCATACTTAAAAATCCAAAAATCTTTTTAAAATAAATAAACGCATATTCAAAGTTCATAAGGAGTTACTAGGACTCCAAAACAATTTTTAAATCAAATAAATAATATCATTCATCCCCCCTGGTGTTACTTATCATAGAAATGACACTGACTCGAAGGTAAACGAAGAATAACCTTTTCCGATCCGTGCAGCCTCAAACTACTCATGATTATCTGCACGATGCCGTATAAAGCACCATTACAACAAAAGGGTGAGATATCACAACAATATAAAAGAATGCATAATAATGAGTATATAGCAAGTAGATCATGCATAGCCACACATTCCACATCTCACACCTTTACATAACAACCATAATCTTATTATATAAAGCTCCACAATCATGCATATATCATCACACATATCAATAATCATCATGTATCACATAAACCAATTATGCAATCCAAATATCATGTTATGAACAATGCAATACAATGGGACTGACTCACAGACTCAGTGTATGTGGTACCAATATCGCTATTAAATCCACGCTATCTAGGACTAGAGCCACCAATACCGTGAACAATTTGGTTCACCTTCCTCCCGATCCACGCTATCTAGGATCAGAGCCAACAAGATTACTCTTGATCCACGTCATCTAGGATCAGAACCAACAAACAAGACCGAAGTCCCCAATAGGAAATGCAGGTGGCATAACCATGCAACAAAACAACACACATTGATAATCTACATCTATCAGTATGACACACAAATACAACCACCATCTACCCACACATACGACATACCAATCTTACAGTCCAAACAACATTATCATACATAGGTACACCCTATTCTTGCATGTCCTTCGCATGCTCCCTCGCCCTGCGAGGCTTAGGCGAAAGCTCTCGCTCAGCGAAGCAACATGCTCGCCTAATGAAGCTTTCCTTACAACAACAATACTGTTATGATTCCTGCATTGAACAAGTCCCAAATAGCATAAGATTTCACATGAGAACAATCTCAAATTCACCAAAAATCAACACTTTATCATACCAAAACAACAACACATCATTATACATGTTATAGGCATCATTTCACATAAATTTCACACTTTAAATTCATCAATTGCATCACTAATCCATCATACTAACAAAATCATCACAAACCCCAAACCAAACCTAAACGTCTACCAATGGTGTTAAACAAATTACTCCTACATAATCATCATTACACAAATCCTTAGAGAGTTAGAACCCCACTCTTACCTTGGATTAACGGTACCTAAGCTTCAACAATGACTTCCTTTGCCATAAATCTTCTCACTTCTATTCTTCTGCCTCTTCTCACAATACGATCATTCCAATAATATGATTCTTACTCCAACTTTTCTCTTAAGTCCTTTTTACCCCTTGGACCCTTAATATGGTATTCACATCTTACCCTTACTCTACTCTCCTCAACATTACCATAATTCCCTTATCACCTCTACACCTCATATTATCCTTATTTAATTATTAAAATAAGTCCAAATAATTATTATTATCAAATATACCAATAATTCTAATTATCTTATTTAACCAAATGCTACTCCACAACATGCCATCAAACCATCGATTAAATCACATAAATCAAAACAACACAATTAAATAATTAAAGATAATATTCGGGGTGTTACATTTACTTGTGCTAAACTGTTAGATATTTGATAGATGGTATTCACTTTTATTACTTTGGTTGTTTATCTGTGTTAAACTATCATATCTTTGATAGATGATATTCAATTCACCTTATGTTTTTTACCTGTGTTAAACTATCATATCTTAGATAGATGGTATTCACTTTTATTTCCTTTGGTTACTTACTCTAATACGGTGGGAGAACTAAATTTATTTTGCGTTTTATCGCAAATGTTGCGGATAGAAAGAGTCGCCACAAAATTTAATTTTATCCAACAAGGAAAGGGTGAAAAGAATAGGAAAGACCTTTGAGATTTTTTGAGTTTGGGGGGTAGGTTATGAAAAGGGAAGGTGTTAGCACCCCTTTCATCCGTCTTTATCTACCGACTCTTAATCTTTTAAGTCACTTTGCTTTAAAAATTTACTTTGTGAATGTGTGTTTGAAAATATCTTTGAAAATGCCAATGGTAAGGCTGACTTTGTAATGATTCTTGTATCAGTCCTTAAGAATGTGTACAAAATATTTTTGAAAATATTTTTGAAAGTGATGTATGGAAATGTTTTTTAGAAAGGTTGTGAGCAAGCGTATAAGAGTTCCTTACCCACTAAAGTTCACTCTTATTCTTTTCCTTCTCCTTTAGAGATAGTGTCATCCATACCATTAGTTGGTAGGTAGCCTTATCTATTGAATATGAAGGGACAGGTGCGGGTCATCATACAGTCATAGAAGGCAACTCATAAGGACGCTTTAGCAATTATGGTTAAGAGACTAGATTGTTTACCGAAAGTAACATTCAAAAGGGTCATTGAGGGGCTACGATCTTTTTAATCGAGGGACTATGCTAAAGCATCTACACGTTCGAGGGACATGACTGTTTTCGTTCCGAAGGCAACGAGGGAGGTTATCCTAGAGGTGCGCGTGTGCGAAGTGTGTTGTGATTCAGTTATGTTCATCTTTGATTAGGGTTTGCTATCGTTTTATTTTTATCTTGCCATACAATTCTAATTAATAACAGTAAAAATAGGAAAGCGATAAATACAAAAAATAAATGTTCCTACGCTATTACATGGCTTCGGGAATGGGGGTACAAGTAATAAAAATGTGGGAAAGTAAAATCTTAATTACTTATTATAAACCATAGGCAGTTACAAATAATGATGAAAAAAATGCAAGAAAAAGAAAAACGCCTGCAATAGCACAATTAACCTAAAAATTTAAATCGGAGGAAACAAGAATTTTTTGGTCGTTTTTTTATGAAAACAAAATATTTATGATTAATAAATTAAAACCCTAATTAATGTTGATTAAGAAAGAAATTATTAATTAAAATGAAACCTAAAAACCTTAATTAATTTTTATTAAAAAATAAATTTATTTAATTTATAAAAAAAGTTGATTAATTAGAAAATTATTAAAGCCTAAAAGTATAAATTAATTTTAATTAATTAAATTAAGAAAACTAATTATGTTATAAAAAAAAGTAAATAAAAAAAGATAGAAATTGGGCCTCAAATAGCAACCAGGGGGGGGAGGGAGGCGTTGAAAGACATTTTGCTTGGCCCAAAGAGGAGAGGCCCAAAACACTGGCTGAAGTCTGTATGCTCATGTGCCTTACTCTAGGGGAGGTTTACCATAGGCACATAGATGTGGAGCACTGGATCTTCTGGCCAACTGTGATAACCAGATCTGATGATATGATAAGCTGATGGTGCTTGGTGAAAGCTGGATGGCATGTATTGGATCTGTAAAGAGAAAATATGTGAAAAAAATATTGCGAAGCGCTAGGATAGAACCCATGCCCTGGGACAAGTATGCCTCAATGCGCGCTCGCTTGCCACTGGGGTGGCTGTACATCTGTTGATTAAAACATAAACAAATTATTAAATAATAAAACTACGCTTATATTTGAATTAAAAACAAACATCAACGCCAGTGGGACCCTTTACCAAATGCTAGCCAATCAAAATGCTACACCATGGTTAACCTGTTTCAGAGAAAGGTTTACTGACAGAGAAGTGACAAGAACCCTAAGTCCGGTCATCTTCTCTGATGAGCTCTAACTCCTAACCTGCAAATTACGTGAAATTGAAACACAAGATGAACCATGTCCCCCTATTTTGGGTTCTGCAAATCCAACATGCCCTTCATTTTGGCTAAAGGTCCCTGCATCACGAGTTTCTAACAAAAAACCTTAACTCGGTTCAAAAATGGAAAACCAAGATCTGGGCGTTCTAAACTCCATGTAATGACTACAACCTGTTCTAAACATTCATGTGAACTGATCTGGATGGTTAGAATCATTCAATAATGCATGGAATTAAAAATATAAATGGTAAAAAAATTAATAATAGGACATGGCTTGTATGCGTGTTTCAGGCATAGATGGGCATGAAAAATCACCTATTCTTATCCTGTGGGTATTTAAGAGGTGTTTTGAGTGCTTTGCTTAGGCTGCGAGTGCTTGGAATTCTGACTTCGAATTTTTGCTTTTCTTGGAAACTTTGTGATCAAGAACCCTAGTTTCTGTGGCTGCAAATCTGTGTGTTTAACTGAGCGTGTCCTCTTATTTGCAGTGCTTGGATTAGGTCAACAATTGTGAATAAAATCTTTGTGTATTATGATCAAAATATTTTCTTACAATCTTGCATGAAAAATTTCCTTTTTAAGACAATCATGTCTTCATGATCTTACACACCTTTGCAAGCTGTACATGAGCTTTTTCGGCTTCTAATTTGATCCAAACCCAAAGCCATGCGCCTAAGTCCATTTATTTGACATTTATTTAATTTATTTTGAATTAATAATGAATAAAAATAAAAATAAATAAAATAAAGGGTCAAAGGGTGCATTAGTAAGATGTGAGGTTCATTATAAGTTGCAAAACACGTTTGGACTTTGAAACAATGGCCTATTAACCCAAAAATCCAAGTTTGGTCACTTTAGGTTTCTTGCATTTTCTCAAAATTTCCCAACTTGCACTGGTCATAACTCTCTCAATTTTAATCTTTTGAAAGTGATCTTGAACTTTTGGGAAAGCTCAAGATTCCCTCTACAATCTCTCTTTTGATTATTTTTGTATTTGGAGACTTTATCTTGATGTAAGTTTCCTTGACAAAAAGTGTCTTTTTGTTGACTTTTGAAATGACCTGTAATATATTGGCTCATATCTCTCAAATGAAGCATTTTATGGACTTGAGCTTAGAGATACAAAGTTGTGGAGAATTGAATTTCCTTAAAAATGAGCTTTGGTTGGGGAAAAACTGATGAAGCATGTGAAAATTATGCTTGGTCAAAGTTCAGGTTACTTCTCCTAAGAAAAACCCTAATTTGGCAACTTTTGACTTTTGATGGTTTCAGAGTTTTCTTGACGAATCATGATCAACCCTTGATCAAATGATTAATATCACTTCAAAACCATGACGTTAACCCAAAATCTTGAGGTTTGACTGTATGTTGACCATATTTGACTTTTTACCCAATACTGTTGATTTTCAGTCATCTGAGCAATTGACTGAGCAAACTTGTGATACAAGGCATATAACTTGGTATGAGAATTCTTGAAGACATATAAGAACCCATGAATTCTAGTTTAGGCCTTAGAAACCAAAACTTCCATGAGAAAAATTAAACCCTAGTTGTGAACTCATTGCATAGGAGGAGAATTTGTCTAATCAATTCTTGAGCAACCTTGAGCATTTGAGAACCCTAGAAGAATGTCTTGAAGAAAAATGGAGGGAAAATTTTGTGGTACAACATATGACCCTGTTCAATCTTCTTAAACCTGAGGAATTACATTGGCATGTCCGCCCTTCGTGATCTAAAGGTCAAAGAGGATTGTTCACTTAAGTGCCCAGAAATTTGCACTCGCATGTGCAGGAGGTAACACTGTTAATTGATAATATTGCTTGAATGGGCTTAAAGATTCCATTCGGAGAGATGACAACATGTTGTTGGAGACGGGTTTATAGATTCCATCCACTATAACTGTTGATAAGAGTATCAAATGAGTTTACACTTGACTTCATCTGAAGAATGCTTTCTAGAATGAACCTCTGGGAAAGGTGCTTAAGTAGATGTTTGTCAAATTTAGTCTCTAATGGAAATGTTTGTCATCATTCAATCTCTGAGGTAAATGTTTGTCATGTAGATAGTCGCCCCGTCCTATTTCAGGAATTGATCCACGATATGTCTTTGTTGGTAAACACGTCCTGTTTTAGGAATTCATACCACCTGGTCATGTTGATAGTTTCCCCATCCTGTTTCGGGAGTTAATCTTTTCCTAGTTATAAAGATAGTTTCCCCGTTCCGTTTCAGGAGTTAATCTTTTCCTGGTCATACAGATATTTGCCCCGTCCTGTTTCGGGAATTAATCTTTGACCTACTTTCTGTTAGCGAACCCGTCCTATTTCAGGAATTCATACCGCCTAGTCATATAAATAGTTTCTTCGTCTTGTTTCGGGAATTAATCTTGGACCTGGTCATCTAGATAGTTGCCCCATCCTGTTTCAGGAATTAATCTTTGACCTGTTTGAGAGTTGTTGATGATATTCGTCTGTTTGTGAACTTTACCTGAAAAGATAAAATTAGTCTTTATGCAATGTCATGATGTATGTAGTGCATTGCGTAATGATGTTATCAAAGTAAATGAGAGTGTGATATATGCATTTTTTATGTGTAGCGGTAGAAATGTTCAAGACTAAGCCATTGGATTGACTAGCCTTTATACAAATCAAAATAAAAATCGCCACCGCCCTTTATTGTTTCCAAAGGAATGGGAAAAGAGCGAATAACCCAAAAAAGGGGGAAATGTTCAAGGTAAGGGGGTTGGTTATGCAAAGGGAAGGTATTAGCACCCTAAAAATCTATGGTACTCCACAAGAACCTCTTTGTAAAATCTGTATATTTTGGCTATAAAAATATGTTGTATATAAAATGGATGGTGGAGGTGAGAAAAGAAGTATTTTTTTTAATGATTTTTGCACCTGTCGCAGTTGTGAACCTTTAGTGCCTACGTACCACCTTTCGTGTAATAGGGGATCAGGGTACACGTAGTTCCTCTTTTAAAAATTTGAAACACAAGTGTGTTGGTTGATTTTAAGAGATAAGACATCATCGTCATTGTCCGTGTGGAAAACATACTTACTACCCACAATCATGAGAAAGGAGAATTTGCATCATCTCAAAGTGGAGGATATGGCTTGGATTTTAAAATCAACAATGCCTCACTCAACACCCAAGTGGAAAATATCTCACTTCACTAAATATTGTAGAAGTATAGTTGTTTGCATCACTACAAGGATTGACAAGAGTCTAACCTTTTGAGAAAAGTTTTAAAGGTAAAAGCCAAAGTGGCAAAATGGTTTGAAATGAGATTGGTTGACTTTTAGTCTTCTTACAAAAAGTGTCAAAGTATTTATTAAATTGATTGAAGTTTATTTATGAAATGATTTTGAAAATGCATGGACCTAAATCCAAGTTTATTATGAAAGTGGTTTATGTTTCAAAACAAAAAGAGTTTTCAAAAGGAGGAAGAAGATGTTTGAAATTAAAGAAGATGGGAGGAGAAGAAGAGGCTATCCTAAAGCATAAGGTAAAAGCTAAGGATAAGGACCATCTAACCAACAAGAAGCCAAAACTTGACATTATGAGCCAAGATAGAATTCCCATTCTTTGGAGTGAAACCAAGCAAGCAAAGATACTAGACCTCTTCAAAAGTATTAAGTCTTCACAAAAATTGGGCAGAGTAACGGCTGTATGCGGGTGAATTCCAGATTACAAACAAAGGGTGTAATCACAAAAACCTGCACACAAAAAAACAAACAAGCAACCCAATTTCTTGAGGTAAACCTCAAGAGCTCCAGACAAAATAATCAGATGAGATCACAAGGTATCCAAGATAGGCCAAGGTTTCTAATCCTAAGTCCAAGAAAAAGTCCATTGCTCCATCATGCCAAGGATAGTAACCAAATAGTCCAAGTACCATTAAATAGTTTTTTAGGGTTTAAGTTGGTTATTAAGTATCTTAGGAAAAGGAAAAAGAAAAGCTCAAGTGAGCAAAGTAAAAATGACAAGGAAATAAATGCTCAAATGAGCAAAGATGAAAATGGCATGAAATGTAAATTCTAAAAGTAAATAGTACATAAAGTATAAAAAAAGAATAAAAACATAAGGTAAAACAAGTCAATAATTAGTGGTTAGTTGGATGACCATCTTGAGACTTGCATTTGGAACTCATTAGAGGATTGGTAGAACCAAAGCCTCCACACAACAAGTTGCATTTGCTTTTTGTCAAGTATATCATCCATTTGAAATTCTCACAAGTATCATTTAATGATCAACGATGTTTAAGTGATCCGCGTTGACCAAAGGTGTTGTAGACCCATTAGAGGACTGTTAGAACCAAAGCCTCCACATAATGAATCTCAAGGATATTAAATCAAAGAGATCAAATTAACATACTTGGGCTTGCAATCATAAGTTTGGGCCACGAATGATCATTTATTTGAATCGGGACAAATTTTAGCGCTATGTTAAGCAATCGTAAGTGGACTTATATAGAAGTCACACCTATTTTGAGGTCGTTCAATAGCAATCTATGCACCATTTGTTTTGAGACATGATATAGAGATCATGCTCCAACAACATTTAGTGCAATGAGAAGGGGATGAGATGAAGGGGATTAGGGCAAAAGATGAATAAACCACTTTTGAATTAAAAATTTAATCAAACTATTATTAAAATCATTCATCCATTTTGGTGGAGTTGAACTCAACACCCAAGATCCAATGATGTTAATAAAGTCATGATAAAAAATTCAACTTAAGACAGCCAGAAAATAATCACAAAATATTAATATATTTAATATATACATGTAAAGGGTTAAAAAAAGTTTAAAAATAGAAAATAATGAGGAAAATATCAACTATGTTCAAATTGTTTAAGAAATGAAAAATTAAGCCATAGAAAAATCAGAAATGGATCCAAATATTTTTGTAAACATTTTAGTAATTTTCAAAAGTCAGAAACTATTTTTAAACTATTTAAAATTTATAAAACAAACATAAAATAGATAAAAAATAGTAAACCTCAACATAAAATTCCATAAAATTTTCAGAAAGTCAAAAATATGCAAAGTAATATTTATGAATTTTTTCAGAATTAAAAAATGTTAGAAAGTATTTTTTAAGTAATTAAAAGAAATAAAATAATACAAAAAAATATAAAAAATACCAAATATTAAAATAAAAATGTAAAAAAATATTCATGAGATCAGAACGTATTTTTTGTAAAATTTTCATAATTTTTGGATAAAAAATAAAAGAGTTATGAACTTTTGAAAATTTAATCAAATAAAATATAAAATCAGAAAATAAAATAAAACCAAAAAGATGTGGACCATCAGATCAAAGTCAAAACGTGTCAGTAAGCTAATCCAATGGACCAGACGCCCTGTGCTTGATATGGACCTTAGTGAAACACACATGTGATCAGAAAAAGGGCAACCAATGAAATTAAAACACTTGGCACGCTATCATTGGCTGAGACGAGACATGTCATCGTCTTCAACCTCCAGACACCCTGCAATGGGGATTTTGTGAGATCCTTCAAATGGAAAAATTAGGATCCCTGGCTAGCATCATTGAATTCGTCTCTTCAAGACGATTCTAAAACAACCATCGCGCCAAATTTATGTAAAGTATGGAGAGAGATATGAATCAAAACACAGAAAAATAGCGAGCACCTTCAATTTGAGATTTCTCTCTCAATTCTCAATGGATTTAAAAATTGTAAGCAACATTAGAATCAGACAAAGGAGTAGAACATATTAGTGCTTGATTTAGATCCAATTGGTGGAGAATTCTACCTTTTTGAAGTTAAAGTAAGAAGCTCTGAAACTGGACTTCTGTAGCTTGGATTATGGGTCATTTTGATTGGTTTAAGTGCTGGAGAGTTTGTATGAAGTTCAAGGATGATGAATGCGCAAATTTTTTTGGAAAAGGAAGCTTAAATTTCAAAAAACTGAATTCAACAAAAGTGGGTTCGTGTGAAGTTTTGGCAGGGTGTTCTTGGCTCTCTAAGCTTGGGAAATCGAATGGGGGATGACCCTCTATTTACAGGGAAGTGAATGGGAATGAAAATTTGAAGAAACAAGGAGGTTTGGAGGGAAATTGAGTAAGGGTCAAGCACGAGTGAAGTGTGACTTCATTTCCATCAAAACTCAGCGAAACCTTGCGTTTTGGGGTGCTAATCACTTCTGGCAAGTTTGCTAATCAAGTTTAAATAAAAAATGCGCACAAATCTTGTGATTATAAGTCACATTATGAATTTCAAAATTCTGACTTTGTGCAAAATTCAGTTTCAAACTACCAAATTTAAATCTATGGCATTTCCACCTCAAGGGGTCTTAGGGCATAATTCTTGATGCTTGGGAAAGATGAAGTAACAAGCTTTGAAATGGAAAAATAATGGAATCAAATGGATGCTTGAGCTGAAAGTTACATGGAGTCAAAGTTGAAGAAAAAGAGTTGACTTTCCATACTTAGAAAAATTTCAAACTCTTCTTTAAAAATGACCTATAATCTCTTGCATCCAAAAATGGCCTTCCACTTAGAATTTTCTCTTGACTAAAAATTATGGAATAAAGTAGACCTCTTGAATGACATTTTGCAATTTGAACCACTCAAAATCTCTAAAAATTGAGCAAGTTATGACTTATTGAAGTTGGCAAAAAATCATGGAATGACCTATAATCTCTTGCATTCTTAAGGCAACTTCCATCCAGTTTCTCACTTTGCACATAAAAGAAGGAAAAATTATACATCCTTAGGATCATCATGAAAAAATAATAGTCTCAAGGTGATAAAAATTGACCAAGTTATGATCATTTGAAATCACATATGGAAAATTGGGGATTCATCTAGATGACTTGTAATCTTTCTTCTTCACTAAGTTCCTTCCACATGAAAACTCTTTGGAACTTTTGAAGTGATTTGTTGGTAACTCTTTGGAGAGAATAATGTTTTTGGAATCACTTAAAAATACCAAAAGATGAGCAAGATATGCCCCTCTGAAGTCCAAAACCCTAGCTTCTAGATCAAGAGAATGCTTGGTGGAACTTTGCCCAGTTTGAACAAACTTTTTGTGCCAATATTCTTCATTTGTGAATAGAATTTGTTGAGGATGATGATGAGGACTCATGGCCACAAAAACTACTTCAATACCAACTTCAAAACAACTTTAATGGTGAGGTTTGGATCTCTCAAGCTTTTGACTAGGGCATGGAAATAAACTCATGAACCCATGATGCAACTTGCTAAACCTCATTGCCTTTACCTACATTATTAACAAGTAAGACAAACCAATATTGTATTTTTTAATTTAGAAAAATAATCAAAGCAAAATATCCATGATCACCAAAGAAAACAAGTCAAGGTGCTTGGTAACTCCTCAAAGAGCAAAGCTAAAGATAGGGAGAAGAACCAAAATCCCTAATGTGATTTTTTGGTGATTGAAACAATATGGTATGATGAAGGGATCTTAGGGACAAAAATTGGGGTACAACAGTATGCATATGCTATGGTACTTGTAAATGATGTATGGATGTGAGATGTCATTGAGGCGTATTGGTAGCTCCATGTAACATCTTTGTTGGGGAAATAAATCCCTGACCGTTGCTGGGGACAAAACATATGAATCTTTAATATTGTTTAAAATGTCTCCACAGGAGATTCCTGATTTCTGTTTTGAGGATACTCCGCTGGGAATGTTTGACTTCTGCTTGGGGATAGAAGAGTTCACGAACATTGGTCGTTCATCACACTACTAGGGAATTTAGTTCTTATATACCCTGATTGGGGATAAAAGAGATGAATAACCTTCAGCAGTGTTGTATGACCGAGTTTCTAATATGGACGTCCATTCTTCTGGGGGGAGGATAAAGTTAAATGATGTTGGCTTGATTTCAGATTTCGTAGCAACTTTCTAGGGATAGTAACCTGGACTATACTTTGCTGGAGAAGAGAATCTTGCCAGTGACTTTCCATAATCGGAGAAATGAAATTTACTTGGGAAATTAAACTTTGTTGGGGAAATAAATCCTGCTGGAGAAATATGTTATGTTGAGGAAATGAGCCTTGTTGGAGAAGAGAATTATGTAGAGGATTTTACCATGTTGGAGAAATGAACTCATCTGGGGAATTGAATTCCTGTGAATTGTGTTAAGGGAATCATTTCTGGTGGGAATTGGAATTCCGTAGGCTGTGTGGAGGAAGTTCCCATTATATGTTGGAGAAATGATCAAACTGTTTTATCCGTTAGGGGGATCTGATGGGGAGTATGGTCCTGTTAATAGCTGGAAGATGCCTGAATTCCTGTATGAAGGCACTTTATATTTGCAGGAGAATGTATATCCGTTTGGGATGAGCTTGTAAAGGTAATTCTGTGGGGATTTGTGGACTTTAATAAATACTGATTCCTAGAGTCTTTAGTAAATCCAAATTCCAAGAGTCTTTAGTAAATACTGATTCATATTTCATATGCATATGTTCATTCAATTTATTCATTGAATGTTTTTGCAAACAAAACAGAAAAGATAAAACAAATTTGAATTTTGAAATTGTATTTGTATTGATAATTCGCCTATAAACAGGCGGTTTTTTTACATAGAGAGAAAAATCCTAGTAATAGGAAATCATCGTAAAATGAAAAGAGTACAAAGTAAAACAAATAGAAAACAACTATGTGGAAACGATCTCATTGAGTTTCAACTTTGCTATTGCCTTTATGTCTTCAAGCATCTCATCCCTCACTGTCGGAAAACGTTGACTGAATTGATCTGTACCGTTTGAACTTGACGTCAATAACAAAACTCGCTATAAGTAGATGATCCAATGGGACATAGTCGTATGCTTTTAATCCTTAACTTTTTCCTGGACTGCCCTTTTGGGTTTTTAGTCCACTGGGATACCCTTTTTTGCCTAAGCCACCTTTTCAGGTTTTCGGCTTGCCGGATGTACAGTCTTTTTTTATATGTTTATCCCTAATTTTTTTCCGAAACCTTTTGGCTCATTGTGATGCCCTTATTTTTTCCTAGGTCAGTCAACCTAGAGGGTCTCTTTCATGCGTAGTAACTTTTGACTATGTCCGTGTTCACAAGGTGCAAAAACTCTTCACCGTCCATGGTGGTAAGTATTATAGCGCCGCCAGAAAATATCATGTTGACTACAAATGTACCTTTGTAGGTGAAAGTCCATTTGCCTCTTGGATCACCTTATGGTAGGATGATACACTTTATTATTAAGTCACCATCCTGGTATACCTGATGTTTGACTTTCTTGTTAAAGGCTTTGATCATACGCTTCTGGTACATCTGCCCATGAGAAACGGTGGAAGGGCTTTTCTTGTCAATCAAACTTATCTGGTCTAGCCTAGTCTAAACCCATTCATTTTCGTCTAAATCTGCATTTTTCATGATCCTTAGAGAAGGAATATGGACTTCGACAGGTAGGACAACTTCCATACCTTAGACTAGAGAGAATGGGGTTTCCCCAGTTGATGTACGAACTGAGGTACGATAGCCATGAAAAGAAAATGGTAACATCTCATGCCAATCTTTATATGTGACTGTCATCTTCTGTATAATCTTCTTAATGTTCTTATTGGCGGCTTCCACTGCACCATTCATCTTTGGTCGATACAGAGAAGAGCTGTGGTGCTTGATCTTGAACTGCATGCAGAGTTGCGTGATCATAGTATTGTTCAGATTAGTACCATTGTCTGTGATAATCCTTTTGTGGATGCCATACCGACATATGGGGTTATGCTTAATGAAACGGGCCACAACATTCTTCGTAACAGAGGAAAACGAGGCTGCTTCCACCCACTTTGTAAAGTAATCAATAGCGATGAGGATGAAGTAGTTCCCGTTAGAAGTAGTAGGATTAATTTCTCCAATCATATAAATGCCTCACATTGCAAATGGCCAAGGAGCAGTCAAGATATTTAGAGGAACCAGAGGCACATGTACTTTGTCGGCATAAATTTGGAATTTGTGACAAGTTCTCGAGTGGTGATGGCAATCAGTTTCCATAGTTAACCAATAATAACCCGCTCTCAAAATCTTCTTAGCCATTGTATGCCCGCTGGAGTGCGTACCAAAGACACCTTCGTGCGTGTCCTCCATAATTTTCTCAGCTTCCTTCTTGTCTACACAACAAAGAAGAGTTGAATCATGGTTGTGGTTGTACAAAATTCCGTTGCTCAGGAAGAACTTACCAGAGAACCTTCATAGGAATTTCTTTCCATTGATAGATTCCCCCTCAGGATATTCTTGAGCCTCGAGGTATCTTTTAACTTCATGAAACCAAGGCTTCTCTTCTACTCTATCAGTATCAACTTCGTAGTAATGTGCCGGTTCGTCTAATTTTTTAATAGTAATTCGAGCAGCTTCATTGTCCCATCTGACTTTGAACATAGATGACATGGTTGCCAATGTGTCTGCCAACTGATTCCCTTCTCGTTGAATATACTCAAAAGTAATTTCCTCAAAATACGAAATTAATGTCAACACATGCTCTCAATAAGGAATGAGGTTTGGATGTTTTGTATCCCATTCCTCTGTGATTTGATTGATTACCATGGTTGAGTACCCATATACATTCAAAAGCTTGATTCTCATATCAATAGCGTCTTTGATACCCATGATGCACGCTTCGTATCCAGCCATGTTGTTGGTGCAGTCAAAGCAAAGTCTGGCGGTGAAGGGCGTATGGCAACTGTAACACCCCAATTCTACCCCGACAAACTATATAAATAAATCAGAGTTATAAAAATCATTCATGCAAATGAATCGGGATGCCACAAATTCTTCTATCAAAATTCATTGCAATCATCGTGGATATATAACACTTTTAAAACATCGGATGAACCATCATCATAACATCTTTAGTTAATTAATTCAACATCTACGCAGCGGAAATTCTTAATAACATCTCTTTCATCATTACAACAACTTCAAAACAACACAATTTAATAATAATCAACTTAAAGTTCAACAACTGAATAATCAATCAAAAGCCCCAAGCATTCATCCCCCCGAGTGTTACATATCAGAGCAATGACACTGACTCAACTATTGAAGGTATACAACCTTCAATCTCGGTTACCTGCACGTTACCAACATAAGCGCAACATTCAAACAGAAGGGGTGAGATATCTAACAATATAATAAAGCGCATGATAATTAATATATTAAATTAGATCACATAACATCACCACTTCTCATCTCAAAATCAACAATAATAATACACATTCACCACATCAATACACACTTCTTTATGCAATCAAATAATGCGACTTAATAATATGCAATGCATATGGTACCATTGCAGCAAAACTACCATCTTAAAAATTTTCAAATTAATAGAGGCATCAACAAGGCATAAGCCTTCATCTCAATATTCGCCAAATTCAGGCCATCTCAACGAGCATAAGCTCCATCTCAAAATGCAATGTATGCGACACAATCATGAATGTAATAACAACGTTACAATTAACAACATCTCAATACAACATCATTGTTGGCCAAAGGCCTACATCTTAAAAGCATCTCAACATCTCTTCATCAAATATCTCATACCATTCATAATAATTCATCAAACATCATTTATTCATCAAACATCATTTATTCATCATAAATTATCATCACAACATCATTAATAAAATATCATAAACAACTCAGCTGTACATTAATACGACAGTAATTCACACTGCTATTCTGTAATCTTACATAATTACTATCATTACTCCTACTGTTACAAATCAAACATCAGCCTATAAACATTTCATCCTCATCATTCTGCATAAAAACCAACATAACGATTAACGCGGGAATTAACTCTAGTCCTAATTGGGATTACTTGGGTTATCCTTCCTACTTTTCATTTTAATCCTCTAGAATAAATTTCACCACGTTAGCTATTCAACGCTTCGAACGTCATCTCAAACGGCATCCTAAAACTCAAGTTACAACATTCCCAAACTGATTCGGCCAAAAACCAGGCAACATGGATCGACGCATAACTCCTTGGATCGACGCGTACTGCACTAAATTCACAACATGAGTCGATGCATCCTCTCTTGGGTCGACTTATCCTGAGTCAAACATACAGCATGTATCGACACATGCTCCTACGGATCGACTCATCCCGAGTCTAAAAGCACTCATGTATCAACGTAAAACCTCTTCGTGTCGACTCATCCTGAGTCTCTAAACCTTCATGTATCGACACATCATGTTTGGGGTCGACGCATACTGCTCTGTCTTGCATAATTTCTGCGATTTTCTCTGTTTTCACGACGGGTTCTATACTTTAAGCCCTAAAAACTTAATCTAATCATAGATAATCATCCCTTACAATTATCCTATAATTCTACGTCAATTAAACAGCATCGGAACATCATCATTCATCTAGAATTCATCAATTTCACATCATAAAACATCATAAACATTCAATTCATGAACAAGACAACAATCACCTCTAACCCCACATACCAATTATTATGAACCCAATTATAGAGTCAGAACCCCACCCTTACCTTGGAATGAAGGTCGCTCTATAATCTTCCGGTCGAATTCCCATTCTGCCATTTTTTCCTTTTTTTCCAACAACTTCACGTTCTTCTTCTCAATCCTTATTCTTCTACTGCCTCCTCTTTCTATTCCTTCTAACAACAATAAAATAACCTATTATTCTCTTTATTCCTTATTGGGCTTAAAACTAATACACCCCCTTATTACTACTTCCATTCTTAAAACAAGCCCACATCAAATAATATTATACTTCTAATATTATTTCACCACTTAATAAAATAATTAAATCCAATTAATCACAACACATCTTCCCAAATATTCCCAAAAATAATTTAATTAAATAATTAATTAAATTACGGGCGTTATAGCAACCCTTGGGGAAGATGATCACAACACCAATTCTGTTACCAAGCACGTTGGAACCTCCGTCGAAAACCATAGACCATCGGGATCCTAGTTCAAGTCCTTCATAAGGTCCAGGTTCTTCATAATTTGTAACTAGCATGATATTCTCATATGGGAACTCGAAATTCATAGACTGATAGTCGTCTACATCCTGATGAGCCAAATGATCCGCCATTACACTTCCTTTAATTGCCTTCTGAGTGGTGTACTAAACATCGTATTCTGTCAGGACCATTTTCTATCTTGCTATTCTTCCGAGTAGAGTGGGATTCTCGAATATGTATTTGATGGGATCCATTTTAGAGATCAACAAAGTGGCATGAGTTAACATATATTGTCTTAGTCGGCGAGCAACCCATGCCAAAGTGCAACAAGTTTTCTCGAGCATTGAGTATCTTGTTTCGAAGTCGGTAAACTTTTTTCTAAGGTAGTATATCGCATGCTCTTTTCAACAAAACTTGTCATGCTGGCCCAATACACAACCCACTGAGTTATCTAACACTGTTAAGTACATAATCAAAGGTATTCCTTCAACTAGTGGCATTAGAATTGGAGATTCTTGGAGATACTCCTTAATCTTGTCAAAGGCTATCTGGAAATCATTGTTCCACTTTACTACTTGATCTTTCTTCAGCAGCTTGAAGATTGGCTCACAAGTAGCGGTCATATGGGAAATAAATTGGGGAATGTAATTCAGTCATCCTAGGAAACCTCTGACATCCTTCTCAATGTAGGGAGCATGCATTTCTTGAATGGTTTTGACCTTGGCAGGATCAACTTCAATAACTTTACCACTGACAACGAAACCCAGGAGCTTACCGAATCTTACCCCAAAGGTGCACTTGTTCGAATTCAACCTCAGCTTGTACTTCTTCAACCTCTCAAATAGTTTTCATAGATGGTCGAGATGTTCCTCTTCAGTCTTGGATCTGGCTATCATGTCGTCGACGTAGATGGATCATGTCATGGAACAAAGCTACCATGGCACGCTGATATGTGGCGCCGACGCTCTTCAACCCAAAAGGCATAACCTTGTAATAGAAAGTGCCCCACTGTGTAACAAAAGTTGTTTTCTCCATGTCTTCAGGTGCCATCTTGATTTGATTATAACCCTAGAAACCATCCATGAAGAAGAATGCATTGTGTTAAGCAGTGTTGTCGACCAGAACATCAATATGTGGAAGCGGAAAGTCATCCTTGGGGCTTGCCCTGTTCAGATCCATGTAGTCCATACACATACACACTTTTCTATCTTTCTTTGGTATTGGAACCATATTTGCAACCCATTTGAGGATATGATGTAATAGCCAAGAAACCTACGTTGAATTACTTCATAACCTCAACCTTTATCTTCTCTGACATCTCGGAGCGCATGCGATGAACCTTTTGCTTTATTGTTGATCAACCCTCTTTCATCGGCAGATGGTGAACCACAATATCAGTATCGAGCCCTGGCATGTCCTCGTACGACCAAGGAAAGATCTCAACATATTCCTGCAACGTCTGTATTAACTTGTTCTTGATACCGTCTTCTAGGTTGGCACCTATCTTGACTTCTTTCCTGTCTATTTCGTACCCAAGTTCACAATCTCGAATTGCTCTTCATGCGGTTGTATAGCCTTTTCCTCTTGCACTAACAGTCTAGAAAGTTCTCCCGGTATTTCAGAATCTTCCTCACCTTCGTCCTCGGCTTGGTAGATCTAATTTTCAATGTCATAAGTGGCAATAGCAGAGTTATTATCAACGAGATCCTGAGTGGATGTTGATCTGCAATTTATTGTGTGGGTGCATGTAAGAATATATGGCTATTTGAAAGGAATAAAAGTAAAAGAAAAGACAAAGAGTGCAAAATTTGAATGCAAAATGTCCAATGCTTTATTAAATGAAGATATGTTTATGAAATTACAACCCTTAACAAGTGGACCAGTGTGCCCCGGGTAAGGCACGAGGCTTAAAGTCATTGTTTAAATAAATTACATAACCAAAACTTCGTAAGAAATAAAAGCAGAAAATAACTATTACTCCTGACTAAAGGAGATTGAGATAATGTCTTAAGCCTTCCAATTATTGAGTCCATTGCCGATGGTCGGAAAGATCCAACTGTCAAAGTCACAGTCACTGTCATCATCTTATATGGTGTTGGCTCCATTGATGCTGATGCGGAATGGTGGTCTTCCAACCCGAGCATTAGGAACAACCTTATGAGCCTCTGTAGTGAAACCCAAACCAAATTTGTCAGATTTAAATGAAATGTTAGGAAATTGACCCCAAGTAGTACAACGACCTTCTTCTACGACAACTCTACCATCCTTCACAAAACCCATTATGGGAGGAACCCTGGTAACCTTAGGGATAGCAGAAACGTCTTCAGTAGCGGTTTAAGGAGTAACTTCAAAAGTATGACAGGGATTCTCGATGAATTTGCCGCCCATCTCAACATATCTGAATGAGTTCAGGTGACTAACCATATATTCTTCTTCACCGCAGACTGTGACAACCTTTCCTCTCATAAGATAATTTAGCTTCTGGTGCATGGTTGAGGTAGTTGCACCTGCCCCATGAATCCAGGGGCGTCCAATTAGACAAGAAAAATCCGATCGAATGTCCATGACATAGAAGGTAGAATCGAAGACTTGAGTACCTACTTTGATCGAAAGGTCCATTTCTCCGTGCACCATCCTTTTTGATCCATCAAAGGCTCTGACCATAATATCACTAGGTTTCAGTATAACCTCTTCGCAATCATGTCTGTCGAGAGCACCTTTTGGTAGAACATTTAGCGAGGAACCAATATCAATCAATACATGCGCTAAAATAGTTCCCCTGCATTCAATAGAGACATACATGGCCTTGTTTGGTTTCTTACCTCAGGAGTCAAGTCAGCATCGGAAAAATCTAAACCAATATCCGTTGTTACACTAGCAACATAAATTCTAAATTGATCGGCAGAAATCTCTTATGGTACGTGAGTAGATTTTAAGAACTTCACTAAAGCCAATGCATGGGCTTCAGAACACAGTAATAGAGATACCATGGAGATCTTAGATGGGGTCTGCCCCAGCTGTTCGACAATCTTATAATCGCTCTTGTGAATAATCTTCAATACCTCCTCCAACAATTTCCTGGAAGTATCATGAATGGTGACTTCTTTAGGTTCCTCCGTCTGGTAAGGCTTCACCATTTGCTGTTTTCCCTGAGCCTCAGTTACCGACTCGGTAGCGGTAACACGAACATGTGTGACCGCGACAGTCTTCGGGGAGATTTCTGGAGAGAAAACCCTTCCGCTCTAGTAACCTTGTTGGTCCCAGCAATATTTTCAACAGTGGGATCAACAACTTCAGTACATTTATATTCTGTAGTCGATATTTCTTTCTTTACGCCATGGTAGTAGATGTTGGCTTCATAATTCCACGGGATAACTTTGTTTGAGGAATATGGAATTAGTTCGAGTGAAGTGATTATTACGGGAGCAACTTTTGGTTGGGCAGTAATCCTTACAGCACCCTTGGAAGTGATCCTGATAGGAGTTCAAGATATTACAGATAAGTCTTGAAACAGATTCTCAGCAAATGGAACCTTCTCAACCAGAATTATGTGATTGTCCATTAGGCGATGAATACCTTCTTCCAACAACTTGCAGCCATTGGGTTAGCTTGCGCCACAATAACACCTTTCAATGTAACCAGAAAATAAACCGGCCTACAACAGATTCTTCTTGATAATCGGGAGGGAAGTAGCCAGATCAATTGTTGTAGAGACATACAAAACATCAACAATAACACTAATGCCTTTATCGTGTTTCAGCATTGGTGCAATAATTACAATCGGGGTCTCGGGAGGATCAAACTCAATCTCTTTGTTGTCAATCATGTCTTGGATTTTTTTTCAAGGCCCAGCAGTTCTTGGTGTCGTGCCTGGGGCTATTGGAATGGTAAGCACACTTCACATTTGGATTGTATCGAGGAGATGAGGTGTTAGGATTCTAAGGCAGATCTCTTAATGTTATCAACTCTGCCTTTAAAGATGTTGTAATGCCTGAGATAATGGCATGTTGATCTTAGTAAATTGTTTCCTGGATGCGTTTTTCCTAGGCTAATTACCTTATTGATGTTGTTGTACTGGCTCAGGATTAGAAATTAGCACAACTCCCATAGACTGGTTGCAGTTATTTCTAGCACGACCCTTCTGCCCATACAAACATTAGTTTCTTTCTTTCCGCTAAATGTCTTCTTTACAGCACTTGAAGACATAGACCCTTGTATCTTTCCACTCTTTATACAACCTTTTACATGTTCCCCAGTTAGTATCAACTCAAAAAAACCAGATGAAGAGCTCCCGATCAGATGATTAAAGAAAGACCCTGTAAAAGTGCCCATGAACATATCAACCAGCTCCCTGTGAGATAAACGAGGTTGCAGTCTTCCAGCCAGATCTCTCCATTTTAGGGTATACTCCTTAAACCCTTCACTCGAGCCTATAGTCATACTTTGTAGTTGCACACGAGTTAGTGCAAGGTCAGCATTATATTGTTACTTCTTGTAAAAAGCAATAGCCAGATCTTGCCAAGTGCGGATGTTGGTTCCCTCCAGCTGATAGAACCATTCAAGTTGTGTCCCAGATAAACTCTCTTGAAAGAAGTGAACCCATAACTTTCTGTCAGTGGTATGGGGTTGGATCTTCCGAACATAAGACCGCGGATGAAGCTTTGGACATGACACACCATCATATTTGGAAAAAGTAGGAACCTTGAACTTGTGAGGGATAACAACCCCCGAAATAAGACCTAACTCTTCAAAGTCCAACCGTTGCATTTCCTATATCTCCATAGCATTAAGTCAATTTTCTAGCGGCTTGTCTCTGTCATCAGCGGGGGGGATACTGTCTGTAAGAATAGTCTTCATCCGAGTCTTGGCCAGATCCAAGGTTGTTATTCTCTTTAGCTTTCACACTCTTGTCATCTTCTTCTTGGTTATCATTTTCATTTAGGGGGAACTCAAAATATAGAGCCCTTCTGACCGGACCCTTGAATCTTCTGCCCATATGTTGTACCCAAAAATTTCCCCTCTCATTTCTCAAGGATATTCTTACAAGATCTTCCATGACATCAAGTTTGCAGCACTGATACATCAATTCAAGTTTGGAATTGGCACAAGGGAAAAATGGTCAAATGCACACTGAAATGTCAAACTTTGACTTTTGGGTCAAAATCAAGTTTCAAGAATCATATTTCATCAAGGCATGTAAGAATATGAAGTTTGTTTCATCAAGAAAATAAAAAGTCAATTTTGCTTTGGAAAATTCAAAATTCTAAACACTTAGAAATTCTTCTAAGTGTTAAGAAATATGACAAGTTCAGAACTTCTGGCCAGATTTACACCATGATGCAAGATGATTCTGGAAGAACTTCTGACACAAGAATTGTAAATCTCAATGAGATCTCAAACGTTGCAGAACAAAGCTTCTCCCGGAAATGCTGGGATTTCAAGTTATACATCCTTGAAAACACGTCCCTGAAAATAAAACACTTAGTAAATTCTGATCTTTTTCAAATCAGAATTTGGTTACAACTTCTGGGCCAGTTTTCACGTAGGTTCAGGAGGAGTTTGCAAGAGGTCCAAAGAAGGTCTACAAAGCGTGTTACAAGCTTTCTGAAAAGTATGAGAACTCCCTCTGATCATGCTGGAGCAGGGAGATTCAAAGATCAGAAGTTGGATATTTGTTCTAAGTTACGTTGATGCTGAACTTCTGATCCAGATTAAGCTATGATACATAATCTCATATTGCAGGTTTTCTGTTTTGATAAATCTCATCATCATTTAATGCTCACACCCACTTTTGAGTCTTTATCCAAAGGATTTCCCCACGCGTGGCATAGAAGTACCATTGCTGTCCTTGAAAAGCAAACTTTTTTACAAAGTTTATGCTGGGGCCATGCTTTACCTTTGCTTCTGAGGATACTTTTCCATAAATCTTGCTTACAAATTCAGATTAGGCACGGCTAAAAGCTGCTAACCACCCTACTTTGTGCCTTGAACCATACTTGTTTAAACTTGCTTCAAGAACAAATCAGTGCCCTAGCATATGATGGCTGTACTCTTGGCTTCTCCAAGCTCCAAAGTCCTTGCCTATAAATTGAACTTCATTTGCAACTGTTAAGAGGTCGAAGATATTGAAGAAAAGCCTTGAAAGCTTGCTGAAAATTCCAAGAATCCGAAACTGCAAACACAAATACAAAACCTGCTAGTTTCTGATTTTTGCATTCAAATTCCAATTTTCCTCAAGTGTTTCTTGACCAAATCATCAACATAGTTTCTGATATACACTTAAAAACCATCCCAACTTCTATTTTCAGACTACAACATAGTCCCCACAATCTCCATTTCAGAAAACCAAAACTTTGCTTCTTGACTGCTCCATAACATCTCAGCCTCCATAACTGAAGTTAAGGTTTGCTTCAGCTTTCTGAGAACATGAAGAAGCTGACCAGAACATCACAACAATCTGAACCAGGCTCTAGTTCACAGAACAATCTCCAGCTGCAAGGTAAGTTTCTTCTGACTTGTATCTCATTACTTAGGCATTGTTAGGCTTGCATTTTCAAAGATACAATGTAGATATCATGACTCTAATTCTGTACATATTTTTAGATTGCATTTACATAGCCTAAGTAGAGAACATTTCAGTTCAGAACTTCTTAAGGAAATTAGGATTCAGAATTAGGATTAACAAAATTCATGTTTGCTTCTGATTTACAGTCCTAATACTTTATATTTTTGAAACCATGATGAAAACTTCCATAATGGATATGTTTTCATTTTCAATTTTTTTGAGAAATGGCTATGCTGCAGATGCTCTGACTGGCATGGATAAGGAGATGAAATTCATCATCGGAGCTTAATTTATAATATATGTTTATGTTTTTGCTTCTAGTACCAGATGTATAGCCACCCAGTGGTAGAGAATGCGCGCATAAGACATTAGTGTTAAGGGTCCTGAGTTCTAGCCCCAGAAACACCTTTTTTATGTTTGTTTCCTAACATTTTTTACCCCATTAGTTTGGGCCAGAGCTTCTAGATCAATCCCCTTTAATTGATTGTCAAAATAATGATCCTAGATCAGAACTGCTAGATGTTCTCATTCAACAACATCAACACTTCACTTGCCCATTATCAGAACTTCTGGGTCTCCAGTTGCATTAAAAGCTCTAAGCTCCCTCAAACAACCAGAACTTCTAACCTGCCAATGACACTAGAGCTTATAGACTCCCCCAACAATCAGAACTTCTAGGCTTTCCTTTATTCCCAGTAACCCCAGAACTTTAGTGTACCCGTACCCAGAACTTCTGGCCATCCCCATTTCTACTAACGTTTATTTTCTGATTTGCAGCGCGTCTGAGTCAAAACTTCCGCACTCTCCTTTTTTAGCAATACGCTGATTCTGACTTTTGCACTCTATTATTTTTATCACCACTTCTTATTTTCATTAATCAAAAACACCAAAAAATACTTTATGCTCACATGCTTTATTTTATTTCTTTTAAAACAAAAAGGCTAAAATTATTCTCTTAAGCAAATTTATTTCTTCCCTTAACCAAAACAAAAGAAATCTATTTTTACATTTCATTTCTTGTACATTATTTCAATATGGATGTAATAGATAATTAGGACTTTAATTTATTGCAATCCCCATTGGTAAATTTGTGCACCCCCTCCCCCTAATGATTTTAATAGCGTAGGATATTTACTTTCCGCAATTTATCGCTTTCGTATAAATGTTAGTAAAATAGGGTTTGTATGGAAAGATAAAAACAACAAGTAGACAACCCTAATCAAAGACTAAATGCATGCAAATCAAACACACTACTCACACATGTACCCCTAGGGTAAGTCCACATGTTGCCTAAAAAATAGTCATGTTATGCATGTGAGACGTCTTAGCAAAACAATCAAGATACCAGATCATAGTCCCTCGACGACGCTTCAAATTGTTGCCTTTCAAATGATCTTAGTCCCTCGAAGATAAATGCTAAGATATCTCACAACATTTCTATCATGACTATACGATGACCCACACCCGTCCCTTCACATTCAACGACGAGGCTTCTTACCAAATCAATGGTAAGATAGAAACATCTAAATGAGGAGGAAAAGAACGTTTAAGACCTTTTGAGTAGGTAGATTTCTCCTATTTGCTCGCTTGCTCACAACAAAAACATTTTATACACCAACACTTTCATTTTGAAACATTTTTCAAAAAGACAACGCTTTATATGTATCCTCATAAAGTCGAGAATCATTACAAAGATACTCTTTTCAAAATCACTTTCAAATACACAAACACTTCTTTGAAATATTTTTCAAACAACACTTTGTATGCATTCTTATGAGACGAGAATCATTACAAAGGCACGTTTCCAAAATACTTTCAAAAAGCACACTTTCAAACAAAAGCAAGTGATCTAGCAAGCAACTAAGAGCCCATAGATAACTATGGATGAAAAAGGGTGCTAACACCTCCCCTTTTCATAATCTACCCCCCAAACTCAAAAAAATAATCTCAAAGGTCTTTCCTGTTCTTTTCACCCTTTCCTTCATTGGATAAAAGGAAAGTCAGCGGCGACTCTTGCTAACCGCAACAATTGCGATCAAACGCAAAAACATCCCAAGTAAGTTCTCCCACCGTATTAGACCATATTAAGAAAGATTGTTGGCGTTTTAGTCTTCTTATTATTCCCTTTTGTGATGAGGATCTTCAATTCATCTTGTCCTTTAGCCAATTCCAAGAATATTTGTTGAAACTGAGCGTTTTGAGCTTGAAGTTCTTTCACAATTTGTTAGAGTGTCATCTTTTACTGAAATAAACAACAAGAAGATGAGAAAACCTATATAGAAAGTACCTGTTATGTGATGATGTGCATGATATGTAAATGCAAGTGCAATGTTTTCAAGGACCTTTGCGGGACTTAAATTTTTTTAAACAAAAGAAATTTTAGTAACAAGCTTAAATTATAATTTCCTTCTAGGCTTATAATGATAACAAGAGTTACAAAGAAACAAAATATGAACTCAAGTCTCCCATGGGCGCTTCCTCTTTGTGTTGACATATGCATTAAGGCTTGTTCTTCATGGAGTCGTTTCGTCAACTCCAGTACTTTCTTCTCACTAGAATAGAGTTGAGTTTCAAAGGTATCCCTTTCTTCCTTGAGTTGAATCCAGGACTTCTATAGTTCTTCGAAGTCAGTAGGCATATCAGAATGAAGAATGGTATGAGGAACATCCCCTTCAACAACAAGTTCTACGATCACTGGTAGGATAACATCATATCTCATTTTAAAATTTTGAGCACGAGACCGCACCCATCTGAGGTAAGGATCTAGAGGAATGGAATTCTTGTGTCCCAATGTCTCGCTATCAATATTGTTAGCCATGCCCCAAGCACGTATAAACCTTTGATGGTGATTTTGAGGATCATTCTCATAGTCGAACATAATACCTTGGATGAGCATATCATGAGGACCGTCCCTTCGAGCATAACCAAACACACGTAGAGCTAGATAAGGTTTATAAGTGATTCCCCCTCTTATACCAAGAAGTGGTACATTATGGAATTACCCACAGCGGTCAATAATGGTGACATCTACCTGAGATCGAGAACACCAATGGATATCCAAATGAGCGAGTGACATTATCCTTTGAGACCACCTCAAACCTTGATCATTCTTTATCACTGATTGGGGAAGGTGTGAAATAAACCACTTGGATAGTAGAGGTAAGCAACACATAAGATTTCCTCTCTTCTTCATAGTATGAGTGTGAAGGGAATGCTAGATATCTCCAAGAAAAGTAGGTACCGAAATATGAGTGAGAAATATTTTAATGGCATTCACATCTATGAATTGGTCTGTATTAGGGAATAGTACTAAATGATAGATCAACAAAGCCAAAATATCCTCAAAAGTACGAAAACTCATGGCATATACAAACCATTGAGCCTTCTCTATCAGAAATTTAGGAGGAAAACCCTTGACTCCATTCCTGGTTTCCCAATTAGATAGAATGTCCGATCATTTCAAATGTAAGGAGAATGCAATGTCTTCAGGTTTTGGAACTTGCTCTAGACCGATGAAAGGTATCTGATCAAGAATATCCACGCCGAGTAATTTAGAGAATTCTTCCATTGTGGGCACCAACTGATAATCCGGGAAGGTAAAACAGTGATGTTTAGGGTCAAAGAACTGGAACAGAAATCATGTCTTCTTTGAAACTGGTAGTAACCAAACCGAGTAGATGACCATGTCTCTTGGTGAATTGAGAATTGTTAGGAACTTTTGAGACTAACTCCTCAAGCTTGGAGGGTACCCTTACAAAGTTGATTCATATAGTATTTCTTTGATTGGAAGCCATGACCCTGCAACAAAGAACAAGATAAATTCCCTAGATCCTTGAAATGGTTAGTCATGACATGATGTTATGATGTCATGTTTGAACAAATAACAAACACAAATAAAGAACACAAGAGCCTTAGGTTTATGGCTTGAATGGGGTTCAAAGGTAAGTACCCTCTTGATATTTAGTTGGCTCAACCTGTCCTAAAGTAGTAACCGGGTTCTAGGGATCTCAATATCACTTATTTTTCCCACATGTTTTGTTTAGCACGACAACTGACTTGCCACCAAACAAAACCTGAGAGTCGAATCTCAATGAGCGTAGCATCAAGTATCAACCAACTTTGGACCGTATCAAAGTAGTCTATCTCACTACCTTCTAATGGCTAAGTAGGGTCAATTAAGGTTCTAAAGGTCAGTTGATGCTTATCACCCCACACGACAGCCTAGTATTCTCCCCGACTGACTCGGGGGACACCAATAAACACCAATGTGTCGCAGTAATGAAGCCATCACTTCAACCATATCGGTATATGCTCTGTAGTTTCCATGATCTATTGCTACTTACCTAAGGTATCCCCAGATCCAGGTATAGGATCTTTGCAAGAAAAGTAAACCCGAGCAAGCCCCAAATGTAAAGCATACAAAGCAAAAAAGGAAAGCATTTAAAAATGATCTAACTCTAAGTAACCCCACTTTTACTATATCTCCCAAGCAGAGTCGCCAGTTCTATAATACGGTTGGAGAACCGACTTGGTTTTGCATTTTATCGCAAATGTTACAGATAGCAAGAGTCACCACCGACCTTTCTTTTATCCAATAAGGAAAGGGTTGAAAGAACAGGAAATACCATTGAGATTTTTTGAGTTCGGGGGGTAGGTTATGAAAAGGGATGGTGTTAGCACCCATTTCATTTGTAGTTATCTACAGGATCTTAATCTATTAGCTCACTTTGCTTTGAAAATTTTCTTTGTGAATGTGTGTTTGAAAATAAATTTGAAAATGCCAATAGTAAGGCTGACTTTGTAATGATTCTTGTATCAGTCCTCAAGAATGCGTACAAAATGTTTTTGAAAGTGATGTGTGAATTTTTTTTAGAAAGGTTGTGAGCGAGAGATTAAGAGTTTATTACCCACTAAAGTTTGTTCTTATTCTTTTCCTTTTCCTTTAGAGATAGTGCCATCCACACCATTAGTTGGTAGGTAGCTATATTTATTGGATGTGAAGGGACAGACACGGGTCATCGTACAGTCATAGAAGGAAACTCGTAAGAACGCTTTAGAAATTATCATTAAGGGACTACATTGTTTAACGAAGGAAACATTCGAAAGGGTCATCGAGGAACTACGATCTTTTTAATCGAGGGATTATGCTAAAGGGTCCCCACATTCGAGGGACATGTCTGTTCTCGTTTTGAAGGCAACGAGGGAGGTTACCCTAGAGGTGCGCGTGTGTAAAGTGTGTTGTGATTATGTTATGTTCATGTTTGATTAGGGCTTGCTATCATTTTATTTTTATCTTGCCATACAATCCTTATTACTAACAGTAAAAATAGGAAAGCGATAAATGCGGAAAATAAATGTTCCTACACTATTACATGGCTTCGAGAATGGGGGTACAAGTAATAAAATTGAGGGGAAATTAAAATCCTAATTACTTATTACAAACCATAAGCAGTTACAAATAATGATGAAAAGAAATGCAAGAAATAGAAAAACGCCCGCAATAGCACAGTTAACCTAAAAATTTAAATCGGAGGAAACATGAATGTTTTTGTCGTTTTTTTATGAAAAAATAATATTTATGATTAATAAATTGAAACCCTAATTAATTTTGATTAAGAAAGAAATTATTAATTAAATTAAAACTTAAAAACCTTAATTAATTTTTATTAAAAAATAAATTAATTTGATTTATAAAAAAAAGTTGATTAATTAGAAAATGATTAAAGCCTAAAAGTCTAAATTAATTTTAATTAATTAAATTAAAAAAAACTAATTATGTTATAAAAAAAAGTAAATAAAAAAAGGATGGAAATTAGGCCTGAAATTGCAACCAAGGGGGGGGTGAAAGACAATTTGCTTGGCCCAAAGAGGAGAGGCCCAAAACACTGGCTGAAGTCTGTATGCTCCTGTGCCTTGCTCCAGGGGAGGTTTACCATAGGCGTGTAGATTTGGAGCGCTGGATCTTCTAGCCAACTGTGATGACCAGATCTGATGATAGGATAAGCTAATGGTGCATGCTGAAAGTTGGATGGCATGTATTGGATATGTAAAGAGAAAATATATGAAAAAATATTGCAAAGCGTCAGGATCAAACCACGCCCTGGGACAAGTATGCCTTAATGCGCACTCGCTTGTCACTAGGGTGGCTATACATCCGTCGATTAAAACACAAACAAATTATTAAATAATCAAACTCCACTTATATTTGAATTAAAAACAAACATCACCACCAGTAGGACCCTTTACCAAATGTTAGCCAATCAAAATGTCTCAAAATGCCACACCATGGTCAACCTGTTTCAGAGAAAGGTTGACTGACAGAGAAGTGACAGGAACCCTAAGTCCTGTCATCTTCTTCGATGAGCTCTAACTCCTAACCTGCAAATTACGTGAAATTGAAATGCAAGATAAACCCTATCCCCATATTTTGGGGTCTGCGAATCCAACGATGCCCTTCATTTTGGATAAAGGTCCCTACATCACGAGTTTCAAAGAAAAAACCCTAACTCGGTTCAAAAATGGAAAACCAAGATCTGGATGTTCTAAACACCATGTAACGATTGCAACATGTTCTAAACATTCATGTGAACTGATCCGGATGGTTAGAAACATTCAACAATGCATGGAATTAAAAAATATGAATGGTCAAAAATTAATAATCAAACATGGCTTGTATGTGTGTTTCAGACATAGATGGGTATGGAAAATCACCTATTCTTACCCTATGGATGTCCAGGAGGTGTTTTGAGTGCTTGGCTTAGGCTGCGAGTGCTTGGAATTTTAACTTTGAATTTTTTCTTTTCTTGGAAACTTTATGATCAAGAACCCTAGTTTTTGTGGCTGCAAACCTGTGTGTTTACCTGAGTGTGTCCTCTTATTTGTAGTGATTGGATTAGGTCAACAATTGTGAATAAAATATTTTTGTATTATGATCAAAATATTTTCTTTCAATCTTGCATGAAAATTTTCGTTTTAAGTCAATCATGTCTTCATGATCTTACACGCCTTTGCTAGCTGTACATGAGCTTTTTGGCTTCCAATTTGGTCCAAAAGCAAAGCCATGCGCCCAAGTCCATTTATTTGATGTTATATTTAATCTATTTTGAATTAATAATGAATAAAAATCAAAATAAATATAATAAAGGGTCAAAGGGTTCATGAGTAAGATGTGAGGTTTATTATAAGTTTCAAAATACGTTTGAACTTTGAAACAATGGCCCATTAACCCAAAAATCCAAGTTTGGTCACTTTAGGTTTCATGTATTTTCTCAAAATTTTCCAACTTGCACTGATCATAACTCTATCAATATTCATGTTTTGAAAATGATCTTGGACTTTTGGGAAATCTCAATATTCCCTCTACAATCTCTCTTTTAATTATTTTTTCATTTGGAGAATTTATCTTGATGTAAGTTTCCTTGACAAAATGTGTCTTTTTGTTGACTTTTGAAATGACCTGTAATGTATTAGCTCATATCTCTCCAATGAAGAATTTTAGGACTTAAGGCTAGAGATACAAAGTTGCAGAGAATTGAATTTCCTTCGTAATGAGCTTTGGTTATGGAAAAACTGGCGAAGCATGTAAAAGTTATGCTTGGTCAAAGTTCAACTGACTTCTCCTAAGAAAAACCCTAATTTGGCAACTTTTGACTTTTGATGGTTTTAGAGTTTTATTGATGAATTATGATCAAACCTTGATCAAATGATGAATATCACTTCAAAACCTTGATGTTGACCTAAAATCTTGAGGTTTGACTGAATGTTGACCATAATTGACTTTTTACCCAATATGGTTGATTTTTAGTCATTTGAGCAATTGACTGAGCAAACTTGTGATGCAAGGAATGAAACTTGGTATGAGCATTCTTGAAACTTGCCTATGTGGATGGGGCCACATATGTTCCAGATTAAGTTCCAGGTTATGGATATATTTCACACCTATAACTGTTTGTTGGGTCATCCTTAGATCCACGAGTCAGGTGCTGTTACTTCCACTATACACTAAAAATTGAAATTTGTCAAAAAAGACAAGGTGGTGATTATTAATGGGGGAGAAATACATGTTGGTATCACATTTATTCTATTTCAACTTTGTTAAATAAAATGAAGTCGCTGTTGGAACGTCATTCCAAGCTTTATCCATTGATAATGTTAAGAAGAGTGGAGATTCTATCTCTTCGTTTAAAGATGCTCAGTAGGTTGTTCAGAAGGGTCTTAGTGGTGTTGGGGGCAGGTCATTGATCAACCAGAAAACAAGAACATGACTAATTTGGGTTTCTCTCATCATAAAGATGAACATGCAAGGCCAAATTCTGCTTTTTCGTCCTTACAAATATTTGTTTCACAATGGGGGCTTCATGAATCCGACTTCTTCAAAAGTTGATGATATTTTTAAAGATGAGCTAGATCTAGAAAGGCCGAACTATGTGAAGCGTGTAAGAAGAGTTCAAAGACCTCTATTGACATTCCTAGTTGTGTTCACATCTCCAAGTAATTTGTTTTTCTTTTTTCAAAAAATCCTTTCACTCTGCCCAAAGTGAATGTGATGTTGTTCGGGCTTATCCTTTGTTTGAGATTTTAAAGTTATTAATAATAGTTATTTGTGTTACCCAATTGTATTTTTATTTCCTGATTTTTATTGGAAAAATGGTAATTATTGTACCCCAAAATTTTCCCTCTCATTTATCAAGCATTCTCTCAGAAAATCTCCTTTGGTTCAAGACTGCACAAGGGTTGATCAGCTCAAGACATCTCCTTAAGCACTAATGACTGAAATTAGGGTTTTAGATTGCACAAGGATAATTGAACTTTTCATGCCTCATTTGAATTTCATGGATCACTATGGACCCTCAAGATTGCTCACGTCAAGTTTCAAGTCTTTGATCACATTTTTGCTCAGTCAATTGATCAGTTGATCTAAAAATCAGCTATATTGAGGAAAATGTCAACTGTGGTCAATTTACTGTCAAACTTCATAATTTTTGATCAATATCATCATTATGAACTCATATATGTCATTTGATCAAGTTTGGACCACAATTCCTCTAGAAATTTGATCAGAGTATCAAAAGGGCAAAATGGTCAAAATTAGGGTTTTGATTGAGAAAGGGCAATTTCTGATTTTTGACCTAGTAAATGGTTAATTGGTCTAAGACATGATCTCTAGAGTTCAATTGCATCATTTTGACCTAATGGCATGACTCAAAGCATCCCTCAAGATCAATTGATTGATAGTTGATTTTCAGTCAACTGATCAAAAGTCAACTGTACACTGAAAAGTCAAACTTTGACTTTTTGGTCAAAATCAAGTGTCAAAGATCACAATTCATCAAAACATGTCAAAATATGAAACTTGTTCATCAAGAAATCAAAAAGTCAAGATTTCATTTTGAAAAGTCAAAGTTTCCAAACTTAGAATTTTTTCTAAGTGTTGAAAACTTCATGTTTTTTCACAACTTTGAGCCATTTTTTCACCATGATGCAAGATGATTCAAAGGAAACTTTCAACATGAAAGTTGTAGATATCAATGAGATCTAAAACATTTCTTTACACAACTCCTCCTAGAAATTCTTGTATTTCAATTTATTAATCCACGAAATCATGGTCTTGAAACTAAAACACTTAGTGAAATTTTGATCATTTTGGTCAGGATTTTGACCTAACTTATGAGCCAAGTTTCACATAGTTGCATTTGTATTTTGCAAAAGTGATTTAAAGATGGGTTGTAGAGAACATTACAAGCTTTCTAAAAAGTCAAATAACTCCTTGAGATCATTTGTGAGCAAGGAGAAACAAAGGTCAGAAGTTAGGGTTTCAAGTTATTTTACAAGGCAGAATTTCATGATGAGCAAGAATTTAAATCCATGTTTAGGCTACCCAATATTTTCTTTGCAGGCCTCAAACTTGTATGGCACTCCATAATTAATTTTTTGCACAGTTGTTAGAGGCTTCAACTCAAGCATTCAATGCCTTGCCGATGCTTATTTCCATTTTGGGAAGAAAGTGCACATTGCCATTTTGGAAAAGTAGCTTTATGCACAAAATATGTTCTTGAGAATTGCACTTGTTCTCTTCTGATCATACACGACCTATAACCCAAAAGAAATTTGTCTCAAGCCTGTAACAAGTCAGCCCATGCTTGTACATTACCTTGAAACCATGTTTTTACTTTTCTTCAAAATCAAGTAACATAGCCATAACTTGTACTTATGTGATTCTGACCCTCTCAAGCCTCGCATCCTTTTCCTTACTTATCCACAAGTCATTTACATCAAAACACACACATACACGAGCCCTAAAACTCCCTAGAACTCAGAACTGTATCAAAAATCACCATTCTTGCATAATCTGACCAAAAACTTGAAACTCACATCTCCCCCGTGCGCTTCCAAGACTTTTGGTTCCTAGAGCTTCTAAACATCAAATACAACTCATCCCTGGCCCTGTTTCATAACTGTAATTCCATTTTCATCAACCTCCATAACCAAAAACAGAGCTATGCAAGTTGACTTCTCCAGAACTCCTCAGCCACTTTCAGCTCAAGCCAAGCATCACATTAGCTTCCTGGGAACTTGAGGAAGCATACCCAATCATTGGAACTCATCAAAATCTTCTCAAACTCAAAACCCGATACCCTCTTACAAGGTGAGTTTTCTGACTTTTGAACTATTCATATGGCATTGTTAGGCTTACATTTGTGAAGATATAATGTAGACATCATTGCCCTGAAACTATACATGTCCATAGATTTCATTTATGTTGCTTAAGCATGAAGAATTTTGAGTTTAAACTTGCTGAAACATTTAGGTCAGAATTTGGTACTTTAATAAATTCATCTTTATCTTTGAATATTAGCTTAAATTAATTACATGGTTGGATTCGTGATGAAAAAAATACACAAGTTTCATGTTTACATTTTTGAAAATACTTGAAGAATGAGCAAGTTATAGATCCTTTGGCTAGAGGTAGAAGATGAAGTACAGTCAGGGCAAGTTTTATGTTATATATTTATTTTTGTGCCAATGTTAACAGATGTATAACCACCTTAGTGGTAAGGCAGCGCACTGGTAACCAAGAGGGCGTGGGTTCAACACCCAGCGCACTGCCTTTTGTTATTTTTCACACTTTTGTTACATTTTTTTTTGTTTTCTTTACAGCGTCTGGGCCCAGCTTTGGGCCTTCTCTTTATTTTGCTGGCTTATACCCTTGGCTTTGCTTCAGCACCCCCCTGGCCCATATTTTCACTATTATTCTCTTTTTCTTATTTTATTTTATTTCTTTTTCCTTTATTATTATTAACATTATTATTAGTATTATTATTAATACTATTTTTATTGTTATTATTAAAAACCCAAAAAATATTGTATTTATTATTTTTACATTTATTTAGTTTATTTATTTATAAAACTAAAAGAACAAAAACATTTTCCTAATAAATTAATTCCTTTCTTAATAATTAATATTTATGTTTAGGTTTAACTATTATATTATTTTCTTACAATTAAAATTAATTTATAACTTAGGTTTCTTTTAATTAATTAATATCCATATTATTTTTATTAGTTCAAAAGTTTTTCATAAATAAAACCCTAAAAAATCTTTTTTTTATAGTTAATTTCTTTTCTTATTTAGTTTAAGTTAACTTTATTTTAATTCTCATTAATCATTTTTCTTAATTAGGTTTAGGTTAAAATCCTTTCATAAAAATCAAATAAAAATTATGTTTCTTTACTCATTTGCATTCTTGCATTTTTATCTTCAATACTTGTATAATATTCAATATGGTTGTAATAATTATTTAGATTTAATTTTCTTGCAAAAATCCCCATTTGTAAATTTGTATACCCCTCCCCAAATGATGTAATAAATAACTTAGTATTTTTTATTTTCCACAATTTATTGCTTTATATACAAATGCTAGTAATTAGGGTTTGTATGGAAAGATTAAAACAAACAATTAGCAAACCTTAATCAAGACAAATCAAGCATGTAAACCAATACACTTGCACACATACACCCTTAGGGTAAATCCACTTTGTTGCCTTATAAAATGGCCATATTATGCATGTGGGGTATCTTGAAGAAGTGAAAAACACAAGAAGGAGGGTTGAATTGTTAAAACTTGAAATCAAATGCATACAACACGTTATTTTTATCTTGGTTTGTTTGATCTCAAACTACTCCAGTCCACCCGTCAAGGTGATTTCGCCTCTCTCCAACGAGGTTTTAATCCACTATATTCCACTGAATACAAAAATGCTTTAACAACTGCTAAAGCCTTCTTGAGTCTAACCACAGACCGATTTCTCAAGGAAATCCTTTTACAGATAAATGAACAAAATGTGTGTTTGATGTTTCTAGAGAAACTATATATCACAACTGTGATAATACACAAAATAAAGCTTATGTGAAACTAGAATTCTAGAACTATAGAGTAAGCAATTTGAGAGCTTTAGCAAACTGAGTGAGTGACGACGAATATGATTGGCTTATGCGTGTAGGAGAATTGTAGAGTATTAGCCATTTCTTTTCTCACTGATTTGTTTAAATACTTCTTGGAATAGATACGTTGCAGTCCATAATTCCATTTCAATGCTCATAACATTCTTTCCATATTGAGAAGATCTTTGTCTTGGAATAAAGCCGTTGGTAATTAATCTGCCTTAAATGCAGTAACGTTAACACTTCAGAATGTTCTGCTTTGATGAGGATCAGAGTGTTCTTGGCTTTAGCTTATTCTGGCGCTTCTGAGTGCTGATGACATAGTTAGGATCTTGATCAGAGTCAGAGTATGTTAAGCGCATATTCTGTTCATCAGACTTCAGCGTAAGCACATGTACTGATCTTCTGATGCAGACAAATCTTCTGATGTTGATGTTGATATTTTGATATTCTGATGCTGATTCCATCAGAGTTTCCTGTAAATACATAACATAATTTTAGGTAGCATATATGTCTTATATAAAACTTATAATTCATTTAATCTTGTATTTTGTTATCATCAAAACTCTAACTGAGGGTTGTAGAATCAAACTATGTTCTAACAATCTCCCCCTTTTTGATGATGACAAAAACCAGATTTTTTCAATTAAAATAAAATGATGAAAGTGTCAGAGATTAAGGATAAAGAGGAAACGATATCAGAGATAATCAGATAATGAGAAAAAAGTATCAGAGCTAAGAGGTTAAGGAGTAAAAAGTATCAGAGTAATGATGAGAAAAACTCCCCCTGAGTTGATTATTTCCCTTTGATTCCTTGAGACCTTCAGCATCAGAACTTTACTGAACTTTCTTGGAGCATCAGAATCAGAGTTCATCAGATTCTTGTACCTGTAAGCTTTTCAGAACAACAAATATATAAGGATGTTAGAATGTTTGAGACTTATGTCTCAGTAAGCCGTTATTGAAAAATATCATTCTTTCTCCCCCTTTTTGTCAGCTATCAAAAAGCATAGTTAATCAGAGTTAAAAAGATTAGAGCAAAACACGTTTGTATTAAAACAGAAGCAATGATAGTTTAGAACAAGTAAAAATATTACCGACAAACATGTAAAGGAAACAAGGAAAACATAAGAAAAATCTAAGAAGAATGAGGAAGTCGTGTGAACAGAGCTTCCAACATGCTCTTGATTTGTTCGCTGGTTTCGTTTTACTTAGCTACCATGTTTGCTATAGAGTCAATCTTGATATCCTGCTTGTCCATCCGTTCATTCATCAGCATGTCTGATCTCTTCAAATCTTCCAGAGTCTGCCTGTCAAGAGAGGAACCTTGAGGATCCTCAGATACAGGCTGCTTCTCAGAGCTTTCTGTAGTTTCTTCTGCTTTACCCAAGTCTTCATCTTGAATAAACTGTTCTTCTGCAGGTTGAACTTTAGATGCTGGACGCTTTTCAGACCAAGGCTCACTGTCCAGATGGAGAACTTCTTCCTTCAGTAGCTTGCTCATAACTGGACCTTCCATTTCCTTCAGCAGATTGCTGAAGTTCTGTTGAGCCTGTCCATAGCTGTGGTCTTACAGCTTGAAGGTTTCAGCACATACCCATCTTCTGAATTGAGTCCAGAGATGATCTGATACAGGAGGATCAACCACTTCCAGACTTGCTTGTTTCAAAGAAGTGATCCATTTCTACATATCTGATTCAAAGTTCAAAATGCTGGAACCAACATCTGGTTGTTTTGGTTTAGGGATGGAAGTTTTCTGGTTTATTGCAGCAAGGCGTTCAAGGATTGTTAGGTCAATGACTGTCTTGCTGTGGTTTTCTGTATTTTTCTTAGGTGAGGGAGTGGGAGAGTCAGAAATAACGATTGGACTTGCTGGGGTATTTGGAGGAGTTGTTTCTGGTGAGGAGGGAAGTTGAGACATATTAACAGTTGTACCACAAGGCCATTGAATGGCCAAGGGTTGTGGTTCAGGAGATTCAGAGGTTTGAGCCTCAGAGTTTTGAGTCTCAGGTTGTGGGGATTGTGCATGTTGAGGAGATGGTGGATTACTTTCTGGTTGAGGAGAGGAAGGTTGTGGGATTTCTGGTTCTGGTATTGGAGAGAGTGGAGTTTCTGGTATTGGTGAAAGTGGAATGTCAGGTTGTGGAGAAATGGGAATTTCTGGTTGTGGATTTGGATTGTTTGTTTCAGGAGCAGAAGTATGTTGGTCTATGTCAGACAGAACTTGTGTAAGTTCTGGTTCTGGTATGGTTGTAGTGTTTGGATTTTGTGGTTTGGAGCGGGATCTTCTGAGGTTTAATGACTCAGAAGGGTCAAAGTCAATGTCAAAATCTTCAAAGGTTTGTGGTGTTGGGATATCATCTGGTGTTGGAATGGGAGTAAGAATAGATGTGGAAACAACAGTTGAATTTAAAACAGATACAGAAACAGGATTACCTCTTCTCTTTGGAGTCTGTTGTGATGATCCTTCTGGAGCAGCTTTTCTCTTCTTAGTCTTCTTCAGAACAACCTCTGGTGCCTTCTGCTGAAGATCTTGAATATTTAGATTAGGTGCTATACCATTAGCTTTGCACGCATCCAAATATCTCAGAATGATCTGAGGCTTAGAGTCAATCTCTGAGAACATAGGAAAGTCGTCCAGAGAGACTCTTCTGCTGGAGATGTCAGCAAAAGGAGTAACGCTGGGCTCCTTCTTAATGTTCTCTATCAGCTTCATCTTCTTTAGATTCTTGGCATTCAGCTGCATGCCAACAGAAGGTTCCAGGGTGCTGATCTCTTGTGCCTCTGTCAAGTGTTCAATCAGCCAATTCTCTGTCAGAATATCTGATATCAATCTTCTAAAGGGTATCCAATCCCTTTTAGTCCGTTCATCTTCTCTTGTTTCCTTGATGCCTGTTCTCATATGGTTGAACAGAAGATGAGCTAGATTAATCTTTACCCTCTGAGAAATAAAATAGATCAGAAACTGCTGATCTATGTTTATGTAATCAGGAGAGCTTGTAGGCTTCCTGTGATTGAAACAACCCAGAATAATCTTTGCCCAAATTCCATGCTTATCTTTCAGATCCCTTATCTTGCTGGAGGGAAGCCCCAACGTGAAAATTTCCCTTGCTATAACAGCAACATCTGAACATCTTTCTGCCATATCTATACAGCGAATACCACCACCATTGTATCCAATCAGTTTTGCAATCAGGTCTTCAGTAATCACAATCTTCTTCCCCATTATGTAAGAAGTGACTTGGTGATTTGAGGAAGACGCGTGAATCCAAAATTCCTTAACCAAAATAGGAAAAGTTGGACCCACCAACCTGTCAAAGTATTTCTCCCATCCTTGTGCTTGAATTTCTTCTGATAAATCAAAACCATTTTCCTACAAACTATTGAAATCCACTATAATCTCTGACAGAACTTCAAGGTTCTTGACTTGAGTGAGTAGCGTTCTGAGAGGAACTTCATATTGCTCAGCTGATGCATCTTTCTGGGAACCTGATGAAATATTGCTACTAGAAGCCATGTTCACACGAGGATTTTTTGAAAAAGTTTTAAGGTGTTTCTTGAGAAGGAAGAACACAGAAAATAGAAGTATTGATTGAAAACGAAAGTTAGGGTAAAAGTTGTGAAAGGTGTGAATGGTGTTTAAATAGATTTCGAAAAAGTTTTTGAAAACATAAGCGGTTAAGAGAGATAAATAAATCATGATTAATAGCATTTAATGATGGCTGATTTTAGACGATTTCAGAAAGATACTTAAACGGTTACCAGTGACATGTGTCTCAATGCATCCAATCAGCGCTTTGCCTTTTCAGAAGCGTGAACGCGTGTTCAGCCTCAGGAAACAGCTGATGACTGGATGACACTTGTTTGCTTTGAGTGAACATCACTTCTATCCTTGAACTGAAGAGCTCAGAGCTTCATGGATAGATTCTGATACAATCTGCATTTCTAAAAGATCTGAAAGAGGATTGATCAGAAGTTCACAGAGAAATAAACAAAATTCTGAAGGTTGATATATAAAATTAAAACAGTTTTATTCTGGACAGAGCTTCATGCTGAGATGATTCAGAATGAAGTTGAACCTATCTTCAGAAAGTGGTTTTGTGAAGATATCAGCCCATTGATGGTCTGTATCAATAAATTTTAAGTTTAAAATTCCTTTCTGAATATAGTCCCTAATAAAATGATGTTTTATTTCTATATGCTTAGCCCTAGAATGCAAAATTGGATTTTTACTTAAGCAAATAGCATAAGTGTTATCACATAGGATAGGAATGTTACTCTCATAAATCTGGAAGTCCTCAAGTTGACTTTTCATCCAGAGCATTTGTGTGCTGCATCCAGCTGCTGCTATGTATTCAGCTTCTGCTGTTGATAGAGCAATTGTGGATTGTCTTTTGCTGGACCATGAGATCAGATTTTCTCCCAGAAATTGGCAGCTTCCAGAAGTGCTTTTACGCTCAACTCTGTCTCCAGCAAAGTCAGCATCACAGTAACCTACTAAGCTGTAATCACTAGATTTTTAATAAAACAAACCCAGATTAGTAGTACCTTTCAGATACTTGAAAATTCGCTTAACAGCTGTTAAGTGAGATTCTCTAGGATCTAATTGGAATCTTGCACAAATGCATACACTGAATAAAATATCAGGCCTTGAGGCTGTCAGATAAAGAAGAGACCCAATCATACCTCTGTAGACCTTCTGTTCTACCTTTTTGCTTACCTCTTCTCTTTCCAGAATGCACGTGGGATGCATTGGAATCTTTGATGGCTTACATTCTGAGAGATCAAATTTCTTCAGAAGTTCTCTGACATATTTGCTCTGATGAATGTAAGTTCCTTCTGGGGTTTGATTGATCTGAATGCCCATAAAGAATTTCAGTTCCCCCATCAGGCTCATCTCAAATTCTGCCTGCATACACTTAGCAAACTTTCTTCCCAGAGAGGGATTAGTAGATCCAAATATTATATCATCAACATAAATCTGGAAGACTAAAATGTCATTCTTAATTGTCTTACAGAATAAGGTTGTGTCCACTTTCCCTCTGGTGAATTCCTTTTCTAACAGGAAGTTACTCAGTCTTTCATACCAAGCTCTGGGAGCTTGTTTCAGACCATACAGTGACTTCTTTAGTTTGAAAACATATTCTGGATTTTTTGAACTTTCAAAACCAGGGGGTTGGTGCACATATACCTCTTCTTCTATATAGCCATTTAAGAATGCACTCTTGACATCCATCTGATACAGAGTGATGCCTTTATTAACAGCAAAAGAAATTAAAAGTCTGATAGATTCTAACCTGGCGACTGGAGCAAAGGTTTCTGTATAGTCTATCCCCTCTTGCTGACTATAACCTTGTGCTACCAATCGTGCCTTGTTTCTTATGACTTCACCTTGTTCATTCAGTTTGTTTCTGAACACCCATTTAGTTCCAATGACGTTGAATCCTTTTGGTTTAGGAACCAGATCCCATACGTCATTTCTTGTGAATTGATTCAGCTCCTCTTGCATTGCTAGAATCCAGTCATTGTCCAGAAGTGCTTCATCAATTGAAGATGGTTCAATCAGAGAAACAAGTCCCATGAGGGATTCTTCAGAGTTTCTGAAGCTGGCTCTTGTTCTAATTGGATCTTCCTTTCTTCCTAAGATAGTTTCTTCTGGATGATCCATGCTGCTTCTGGATGGTCTTTTCTGAGGTTGATCAACAGAAGATGCTGGATTGCTTGCAGTGCCTCTTTCTGATGTTGAAGGAGTGTCTCTGTTAAGAGCTTCTGATGACTTGTCATCAGTACCTATGAATTCAACTTCCATACCTGCAAATACTTCATTCTGCTTTGACTTTTGAGAGTCAAGCTTATCATCAAAATGAACACTGATTGATTCTTCCACAATCTGTGTTTCTGTATTGTATACTCTGTACCCTCTTGAGCGTTCAGAGTATCCTAACATAATACACTTCTGTGCTTTAGAGTCAAACTTGTTCAAATAATTTTTAGTATTCAAAATAAAGCAAGTACATCCAAATGGATGAAAATATGAAATGTTGGGCTTTCTGTTATTCCATAATTCATATGGAGTCTTTTCCAGAATAGGTCTTATGGAGATTCTATTCTGAATGTAGCACGCTGTGTTTATTGCCTCTGCCCAGAAGATCTTAGCAACGTTAGTCTCATTGATCATGGTTCTGGCCATTTCTTGCAATGTTCTGTTCTTTCGTTCTACAACTCCATTTTGCTGGGGAGTTCTAGGACAAGAGAAATCATGCAGAATGCCTTTGTCGTTAAAAAATGATTCAAAATATTTGTTTTCAAACTCTCCACCATGATCACTTCTGACTTTGACGATTCTAAGACCCTTTTCATTCTGAACTTGGTTACAGAAGGTAACAAACACAGAGTGTGACTCGTCCTTGTGTCTTAAGAACTTTACCCATGTCCATCTGCTATAGTCATCTACGATTACTAACCCATACTTCTTGCCACTGACTGAAGCAGTTTTAACTTGTCCAAATAAGTCAATGTGCAGAAGTTCTAATGGCTTAGAGGTGGAAACAACGTTTTTAGATTTGAAAGCTGGTTTTGCAAACTTGCCTTTCTGACATGCTTCACACAGAGCATCTGAATTGAACTTCAGGTTAGGAAGTCCTCTGACCAGATTGAGTTTGTTAATCTGAGATATTCTTCTCATACTAACATGCCCCAATCTTCTGTTCCAGATCCATTGCTCGTTGTTAACAGACAGAAGACACTTTACATTCTGACTTTTCAGTTCAGAAAGTTTGATTTTGTAAATGTTGTTTCTCCTCTTTCCATTAAACAGGATAGTCCCATCTTTCTGACTAACAGCTTTGCATGAATTTTGATTAAAGATTATATCATAACCATTATCACTTAATTGACTTATGGATAACAGGTTATGCATTAATCCATATACTAATAAAACATTACTGATAGAGGGAAGATTTCCATTACCTATTGTTCCAGAGCCAATGATCTTTCCCCTCTGATTGCCTCCAAAGCCTACGTGGCCTCCAGGCTTAAGTTCCAGGCTTTGGAACACATGCCTTCTTCCCGTCACGTGTCATGAGCAGCCAGAGTCCAGGTACCATGACTGGTGTTTCTGTTTTGCTGCTAAAGATATCTGCAACATGTATTATTTTATCCTTAGGTACCCATATTTTCTTGGGTCCTGATTTGTTAGTTTTACCAAAACTCTGGTTGAATTTTGGTTTGACAGAATAATTGCTACTAGTATATTTGATGTCGTGTGTGTGCCCATATACAAAGTGTGACTTAAGTGGAGTCCGTTTAATAACTAAATCCATGGCATTCTTTGGTGTAGGTACCTTACCTTGGTATCCTATTCCTTTCTGCCATTTCTGATAACTCCATAGATCATTGAAGCCATCTTGCTTCTATCTATGCTTTTAGCAAGAAACTTCTGAAAGCTGTGATCATACGCCTTGATGATCTCATCAGCACTACTAGGAGTTTCAGGAATTGTTTCCTTCTGAGAGTTTTGTAAAAGATTTTCTAATTTTGAAATTTTATTTTTCAACTCAGAATTTTCCAATTTGAGACTCTCAGTTTTATCAGAGTCAGAAGCAAGATCCCTTTTCAGGTTTCTGAATTTGACTCTGATCTGCTGATATCTTTCCATAATCTCATTAAGGCTTTCAGCAAGTTCAGCCTTAGTAAAATTAATAGCAAAGTCAGGAAATACCTCTTCTTGTCTGATTCAGAGTCTGATTCAGAAGCTTCACTGTCTTCTGATATGTTTGCCATGAGAGCTATGTTTGCTCTCTCATCATCTGATTCTGAGTCAGCTTCAGATGTATCAGAATCATCCCATGTGGCCATGAGACTTTTCTTCTTTTCCTTGCCAAACTTTCTTCTAGGCTTTTCCTTCTGAAGCTTCGGGCAATCACTCTTGTAGTGTCCTTGCTCGTTGCATTCATAGCAGATGATGTCCTTGTTGTTTGGCTTTCTGCTTCCCGAAGAGCCTTCAGATCTTCTGTGTCCAGAGGAGGATTCTGACCTTCTGTATCTGGAGGAGGATTCGTTCTGGTTCTCAAATCTTTGGGATTCCTGAACTTTCTTTTCCTCTGCTTCCACAGTTGGTTCACCCTTCTGGAGAGGAGAGACAGTTCATCTTCTTCTGATGAGGACCCATCAGAGATTTCTTCAACAACCTGCAAAACCTTGGAGTCAGATTTTCTGTTAGATTTTAAAGCTAATGGCTTACCTTGCTTTTGAGGTTCATCAGCTTCTAGCTCTATCTCGTGACTTCTGAGGGAGCTGACAAGTTCCTCCAGAGAGATTGTGTTGAGATCCTTAGCTAGCTTCAGCGCTGTGACCATTGGCCTCCACTGTTTTGGCAAGCTTCTTATGATCTTCTTGACATGATCAGCAGTAGAATACCCTTTGTCCAAAACTTTGAGACCAGCAACCAGAATCTGAAATCTTGAGAACATTGTTTCAATAGATTCAATTTCTTCCATCTTGAATGCCTCATACTTCTGAATGAGCGCAAGAGCTTTAGTTTCTTTAACTTGAAGGTTGCCTTCATGCGTCATTCTCAGAGAGTCAAACATGTTCTTTGCAGTGTCTCTATTTGATATCTTTTCATATTCAGAGTAAGAGATAGCACTGAGAAGAATAGTTCTGGCTTTGTGATGGTTTTTGAAATCACGCTTTTGTTGATCAGACATTGCTTTCCTGTCAATCTTCTGACCACTTGCGTTCACAGGGTGCGTGTATCCATCAGTCACCATATCCCACAGATCAGCATCGTGGGCTAGAAAGAAGCTTTCAATTCTGTCTTTCCAGTAATCAAAGTTCTCTCCATCAAAGACTGGAGGTTTGCCACTGAATCTGCCTCTTTCTTCATTGTGGTCATTGCTGATGTTTTGATGTTGTCCTGCCATAGTGTTTTTCAACGCTGGATCTTGTACTGACACGGTTAAGTGTTATGAACTCAGAACCAGGCGCTCTGATACCAATTGAAGAAGTGAAAAACACAAGAAGGGGGGTTAAATTGTTAAAACTTGAAATCAAATGCATACAACACGTTATTTTTATCCTGGTTCGTTTGATCTCAAACTACTCCAGCCCACCCGTCAAGGTGATTTCGCCTCTCTCCAACGAGGTCTTAATCCACTATGTTCCACTGAATACAAAACTGCTTTAACAACTGCTAAAGCCTTCTTGATTCTAACCACAAACCGATTTCTCAAGGAAATTCTTTTACAGATAAATGAACAAAATGTTTGTTTGATGTTTCTAGAGAAACTATATATCACAACTGTGATAATACACAAAATAACACTTATGTGAAACTAGAATGCTAGAACTATAGAGTAAGCAATTTGAGAGCTTTAGCAAACTGAGTGAGTGAGGACGAAGATGATTGGCTTATGCGTGTAGGAGAATTGTAGAGTATTAGCCATTTCTTTTCTCACTGATTTGTTTAAATACTTCTTGGAATAGATATGTTGCAGTCCATAATTCCATTTCAATGCTCATAACATTCTTTCCATATTGAGAAGATCTTTGTCTTGGAATAAAGCCGTTGGTTATTAATCTGCCTTAAATGCAGTAACGTTAACACTTCAGAATGTTCTGCTTTGATGAGGATAAGAGTGTTCTTGGCTTTAACTTATTCTGGCGCTTCTGAGTGCTGATGACATAGTTAAGATCTTGATCAGAGTCAGAGTATGTTAAGCGCAGATTTTGTTCATCAGACTTCAGCGTAAGCACATGTACTGATCTTCTGATGCAGACAAATCTTCTGATGCTGATGTTGATATTTTGATATTCTGATGCTGATTCCATCAGATTTTCCTGTAAATACATAACATAATTTTAGGTAGCATCTATGTCTTATATAAAACTTATAATTCATTTAATCTTGTATTTTGTTATCATCAAAACTCTAACTGAGGGTTGTAGAATCAAACTATGTTCTAACATATCTTAGCAAAAATAAACAAAATACGAGATCATAGTCCCTCGATGACGCTATCAAAGTTGCCTTTCAAAAATGATCTTAGTCCCTTAAAGAAAATTCTAAGATATCTTACAACATTGCTAATCATGGCTATACGATGACCCTTGCCCGTCCCTTTTACATCCAAAGATAGAGTTACTTACCAAATCAATGGTAAGATAACAATGTCAAAGGAAAGAGGAAATAAACATGAAAGACTTTTGAGTAGGTAGAATGTTCCTAGTTGCTTGCTCATATTCAAACCAAAACATCCTTGCTATTTTCAAAACAAACACCAACACTTTCAAAACACCTTTCAAACTTGAAAGCATTTTCAAAGGATCAACACTTTTGTATACATTCTTACGAACGAGAATCATTACAAAATTTGCCTAAACGATGGCACCCTTTTCAAAATACTTTCAAAAACCACACAAAGCACATTTTCAAACAAAAGCAAGTGATCTAGCAAGAAACTAAGAGCCCGTAGATAACTACGGATGAAAAGGGTGATAATACCTTCCCTTTTCATAATCTACCCCCCGAACTCAAGAAAACATCTCAAAGGTCTTTCCTATTCTTTTCAGCCTTTCCTTTTGGATAAAAGAAAATTCGGTGGCGACTCTTGCTAAACGCACAATTGCGATAAAATGAAAAACAACCAAGTCAGTTCTCCCACCGCATTACAGAACTGGTTACTCTACTGGGGAACTAATCTTAAAAGTGGGGTTACCTTAGGGCTAGATCACATTTATTTGCTTTCATTGTTTGACTTGTATACTTTACATTTTGGTTCTTTGTTTGGGTTTGAATCCTCTACCCGGATTTGGGATACCTTATAGGTAAGTAGCAATACATTGTGGAAATTGTGTTGGGTATACTGACATGGTCTAAGCAATAGCTATGTTAGTGTCACATATTTGTGGGTACCGGTAGCCGTTGAGTAGTTAAGGAGAATACAAGATCGCTGAGTGATGTCATGAAGCACTAACTAACTTCTAGAACCTTTACTTGACCAGCTTGGCCCTTAGGACGTAGTGAGATGACCGGATTTGGTGCAATTCGAAGTTGGTAGATACTCGATACTACACTCATTGAGGTTTGGTTTTCTGGGATATTTCGGTTTCCATTAAAGAGGCTTGTGCTGAAACAATGCCCGAGAAAATAAACCAGTGATATTGAGCTCCCTTAGAACCCGGTTACTATTGCTAGGATAGGTTTGAGCCAACTAAACTTCAAGAGGGTACTTACCTATGAGACTCCATGCAAGCATAAACCTAAGGACTTGTTTGTTTTGTTTGTATATATCTACTTGTACATAACATCATAAACATCATAACATCATACTCATACTCACTAACCATTTCAAGGATTTTTGGGATTTATCTTTGTTCTGTTTTGTAGGACATGGATTCTATTTGCAGGAAAACCATTCAAGTCAATCTTGTAAGGATACCTCCTCAACTTAAAGAGTTAGCATCAAGGGTTCCCAAAAATTCTCCATTTACCGAAAGACACGGTCGCCTCTTATACTTGGTTACCTCTAACATTGATGAGGATATGATGAAGGTGCTCTTCCAATTCTTTGATCCTCTACACCTTTTCTTCACATTTACCGGTTATCAACTTGTGCCAACTTTAGAAGAATTCTCCCAACTCTTGAGGATTCCCATTCTCAATCAACTACCTTTCAGCGGTACGGAAAGAGATCCAAAACCAGAAGAGATTGCTCAAGCCCTACACTTGCAGCAATATGATGTCACAACAAATTTGGAAACAAGGAGTGGTATCAAAGGTTTCTTAGCCAAGTTCTTGTTTGAGAAAGCTCAAAGCTTTTGGAACTCCTTGGACTTGCAAGCTTTTGAGGAAATTGTGGCTCTCGTCATCTATGGGATGGTTTTGTTTCCAAATCCTGACTAATTCATAGATGTAAACACAGTCAAAATCTTCATGTCTCGTAACCCAGTGCCTACTTTGTTAGGAGACATCCTACATTCTTTTCACACTCGCACTATGAGGAAAAGGGGCATTCTCATGTGTTGTACTCCTCTCTTGGAAAGATGGTTTATTTCGCATCTTCCCCAATTTGTCTTAAAGAATGAGCAAGGTTCAAGGTGGTCACATAGGTTTATGACGCTCAGACATTTAGATATCCATTGGTCTTCCCGATCTTTGGATAATGTTACTATCATCGACCGTTATGGAGAATTCTATAATTCCCCCTTACTTGGCATTAGAGGAGGTATCACTTACAACCCCTGCTTGGCCTTACGACAATTTGGTTACGCCCGAAGGGATGGTCCCTATGAGATGCTTATTTAAGGGTTGGTATTGGACTACGAGAATGACGATCAAGGTTACCGCTAGAGGTTTATTCGAGCTTGGAGGATGTTGAACAAGGTGGATAGCAAGACATTGGGGCACAAGAATTCCATCCCTCTTGAGCCTTATCTCAAATGGGTACGAGCCCATGCTCAAAGTTTTATGATGCCTTGCCCCTTCATTCTCACAGTTATCAAAGAGCCTGTTATGGAAGGAGATGTCTCATACACTAACCTTCAACCTGACATGCCCACCTCTCTCGAAGACTTGCAAAGGGATTGGATACAACTTAAGGTGGAGCGAGACACTTTCGAGGCCCAATTCTACGCCATCGAGAAGAAAACTCTGGAACTCACCAAGTAGCTTCATGAGGAGCGGACTTTGAACGCCTACATCGCACTAAAGAGGATGCGTTCGACTTTTTTATCTTAGAGTTTTTGTATTTTCTTTGTAAGCCCAAAGAGGCATGATGTACTCAAACTTTTATTTATTAATATAATGTGTGTTCCTTTTTGTCTAAAGCAAATTTAAATCTCTAATTTCCTTGAAATCATTGCATATGCATCTTCATTCATCATAACATAAGTAGGTTTCTTACAACAGGTCTCCTCATCTTTCTACTGTTTATTTTAGTGAGATGGACATAGAACAGACGGTAAAATATCTCCAGGCATAGAATGCTCAGTTTCAACAAAATTTGAAAAATTTGCTGATCAAAGAAAAGAAGAAGAAAGCAAAGAAATCAACCGGTGTTTTGAATTTGGGAAGAAGGTTCCCAGGGCCAGTCAGATGGACCCTAGACTCCACAACATCATCAGGTGAAAAGGATAATCAAGAAGGGAAAAGCAAGGAAGTGACTGGCCATCCAAAATCTAAAAAGGAAGAAGAAGATGATTACTCTAAAGAGCAGTATCCTCCGGTTGACGATAAATACAAACAGTTGGAAGATCGTTTAAGTGCAATGCAAATTCAAAAAGTGCCCGGGCTAGACTTTGAAGAGCTGGGTTTGGTGTCTGGGATTGTTATTCCACCAAAGTTCAAGGCACCAGTGTTTGCTAAGTACGACGGGGTTTTGTGTCCCAAGATGCACCTCTGATCTTATGTGAGGAAGATACAACCTCACACTGCCGACAGAGATTTGTGGGTCCACTTCTTTCAGGATAGTCTGTCCGGGACTCAACTAGATTGGTTCTATCAACTAGAGAGGGCCAATTTCCATAATTGGGAAGACCTGGCCGCTGCTTTTTATAAACAGTATCAGTACAACACAAACCTTGCTCCCACCCTTACTCAACTCCAGAGTATGTCTATGGGTTCAAGAGAAGGTTTCAAAGACTATGCTCAGAAGTGGATAGACTTAGTAGGAAGAGTTCAGTCTCCCCTATTTGACAGAGAGGTAGTATATATGTTTCTGGGTACCCTGTCCGGTCCTTTCTTTAATCATCTAATTGGAAGCTCCTCAGCAGGCTTCACTGAATTAATCTTGACCGGGGAAAGAGTGGAAGCTGGGATTAAGAGTGGGAAGATCCAAAAGGATGCATCCTCTAGTGCCGTGAGAAAACCATTCATTGGGAAGAAAGAAGTTGGTGTTGTATACCCTCAAAGGAATCAGGACAGAGGTGAATGCCGTCCAACGGTAGGGGCCGTCATGATCCCTAAGCTTGCACCTACTCAACAAAGGAATAAACAGACTAGAACTGAATGATCGATAAGACAATTTACCTGGATAAATATGACGTTGTCTCAAGTCCTACCACATTTGTTAAGATCTAATCTGGTAACTTTGAAGGAAGCCCCGAAGAATCCCAACACCGCCTCTCCTTATTACAACCCTAATGCTCGCTGTGCTTACCATTTAGAAAGTCAAGGACATGATACCAACAACTGATGGGCTTTGAAAAACAAGGTGAAAGACCTTCTCGAGGCAAAAGAAATTGAATTTGATGCTCCTGAGATCCCAAATGTTATCACCACTCCTATGACCATGCATGATTGTGATGTTAACGTTATTGAAGATGATGTGTTTGTTACCGTTATTGATAAACTTGTTACTCCTCTCCTGACTGTCAAGAGGAACCTGTTGAAGGCCGGTTTATTTCCAGGCTGTGGCGAAGACTGCCAACTCTATTTATCCCTACCAACTGGTTGTCATTTATTGAAAGAAGGTGTCCAGCGCCTGATGAATGACAAAGAGATTTTGTTTGAAAAGACTCCCGTTCCGACCATTTCTTACAAGGATGTTTCAATAGTAACCATTTCCGCCAATCCTTCCAGGGTCTCCACCAAAAGACTCGTTAGGATTACATCCATTACGAAGGTGACTCCACTGATAATTACTATGCCAGGGCTGATCCCGTACTCCTCAGATAAAACTGTCCCTGGAACTATGGGGGTGACGTATACTATCACAGCGTCAAGCAGGATTGGCTGGCTGTTGAAGACTCGACTTTTGAGAAGGCTGACCTCGACGTCAGTAACATTGCGGGAACCAGAAAAATAACCCGAAGTGGAAGAGTATTCTCCCCTGAGATTTCTCCTCCGAAAACTGCTACCGGTCCTATGATCATCCCTACTTTTGTTCCTGTTGACACTACTACTATAGTTCCTACCGTTACCCCTAATGACACCCCTATCGCCGAGTCGACCGAGACTCGGGGCAAAGGAATTTTGGTTGAACCTGTCCAGATGAATGTGCACTCAGTATCTATCGCAGAGGCCTCCAAAAAAGAGATGGAAGAAATTTTGAAAATTATAAAGAGAAGCGACTATAATGTAGTCAAACAACTAGGGCAGACTTCGTCAAAGATTTCTATGCTAGCTTTACTGTTGTGCTCCGAGGCTTATGCGGAGGCCTTGGTGAAATTTATTAAAACTGCCCATGTGCCACATGAAACCTATGCTGACCAATTCCAAGACTGTGTGGCCAGTTTGACCGTTGATAATGGTTTGGGATTTTCTGATGCTGACCTGACACCTAGAGGGAGGAAATACAACGAGGCATTGCTTGTCTCTGTCGAACGCAGGGGCACAACTTTGGCCCGTGTCCTGGTTGATACTGTCTCATCTTTGAATGTGCTGCCTAAGAAAGCTCTGGAGAGACTCGACTGTGCAGGTTTGGCCTTAAAACCCAGCAACATAGTGGTAAGGGCCTTCGACGGTTAAAAAAGAATGGTGCATGCGGAGGTGGACATCCCCATTAAAGTTGTAACTTAAACCTTTGATTCAACTTTCTACGTGATGGTCATTCACCCTTCCTATTCTTGTTTATTGGGCTGACCTTGGATTCACAATGCTGGTGCCGTCACCTCTACATTACATTAGATGCTTAAATACCCAACCAAGGGAAAAATCACTACTGCCCATGCAGAGGAGGAATATATGGTCAGTCACCTAAACTCCTTCAGATACGTGGAATTGGATGGTGAATTCATCGAAACTCCGTGTCAACATTTCGAGGAAGTCCCACAAACAGTGGCAACAAACAAGACTGTTTCCCAACCCCGAAGATTACCAGACCTCCGCTAAAGATGTCTTCTCTGAAAGATGCCAAAGTAGTAGTCGAAGAAGGTGGGTGTACTATTTGGGGCCAACTCTCGGATATTCCCTACAAATCAGACAAATTTGGTTTGGGTTTCACTTCAGGAGCCCAGAAAGCTGTTCATCGTGCTCGTACCGGGGGACCACCTTTGCGGATCAGTAACCATGGAGTCAACGCAGTTGAGGATAGTGATGATAACTATGACCTGGAAGAATGGATTTTCCCAACTATCAATGGAGGACTCAGCAATTGGGAAGCTAAATAATTTGTCCCTATTACTTTTATCCAACAGTAATTGTCTCTAAATTTTTGTCGAACTTGTAATAATTAAACAATTCAGACTTTTAAAACCTTGTGTCTTACCCGAGGCACAACGATCCATTTGTAAGGGTTGTTACTTCAATTTCATATGTCATCAATGAATCATGGACGTTTTTGCATGAAAACTTTGTGCTCTTTGTCTTTCTTTTTCTACATTTTTATTTCTTTCAAAGATAGCTATGCTCTTACACACACTCACATATCAAAATGCAGATCTACATCCACTCAGGATCCCATGGGTAACGATTCTGCTATGTCCTATTGTGACTTTGAAAATCTAATCTCCCAAGCCGAAGGCGAAGGTGAGGAAGATTGTGAAGTGCCAGGGGAACTATCCAGGTTACTACAACAGGAAGAAAGGACCATACAACCCCACGAAGAACCAGTGGACACAGTTAACTTAGGTACCGAAGAGGAGAAGAAAGAAGTCAAGGTGGGTGCCAATCTGGAACCTAGTGTCAAGAAGCGCTTAACTCAATTACTACATGACTATGTTGAGGTCTTTGCTTGGTCATACAAAGACATGACAGGACTTTATGCTAATATCATGGTCCATCGTCTACCGACAAAAGAAGACTGCCCTCCGGTAAACCAGAAAGTCTGCCGCATGCGGTCAGACATGTCAGAGAAGATTAAGACTGAAGTCATGAAACAATCCAACCCTGGATTCTTAGCTGTCACCTCCTATCCACAATGGGTCTCCGATGTTGTTCCAGTGCCTAAAAGGATGGAAAAGTACATATGTGTGTGGATTACCGAGATTTGAATAGGGCAAGCCCTAAGGATGATTTCCCACTTCCCCATATCGATATTTTGGGTGACAATACCGCACAGCATAAAGTGTTCTCATTTATGGATGGTTTCTCAGGCTACAATCAAATCAAAATGGCACCTGAGGACATGGAGAAAACGACCTTCGTCATACAGTGGGGCACTTTCTGTTACAAGGTTATGCCATTCGGGTTGAAGAACGCTGGGGCAACTTATCAGCGCACCATGGTAGCTCTATTTCATGACATGATCCATCAAGAAATAGAGGTCTATGTGGAAGTCATGATAGCCAGTTCTCAAACTGAAGAGGAACGTCTTGACCATTTGTAGAAACTGTTTGAAAGGCTAAACAAATACAAGCTAAGGTTGAACCCGAATAAATGCACATTTGAGGTGAGGTCCGGTAAACTCCTAGGCTTCATTGTCAGCGGTAAAGGTATCAAAGTGGAACCTGCCAAGGTGAAAGAAATACAAGAAATGCATGCTCCTTGCACCGAGAAGGAAGTCAAAGGATTCTTAGGAAGACTTAACTACATCACCAGATTCATTTCTCACCTAACCGCTACTTGTGAACCAATCTTCAAATTACTGAAGAAAGATCAAGTAGTCAAATGGAATGATGATTTCTAAGCTGCCTTCGACAAGATCAAGGAGTACCCTCAAGAGCCTTCTGTTTTGATGTCGCCAGTCGAGGGAAGACCTTTGATCATGTATCTAACTGTTTTGGAAAATTCAATGGGGTGTGTGTTGGGGAAGCATGACGAGTCTGGCCGAAAAGAGCATGCTATTTACTACCTGAGCAAAAATTTTACCGACTGTGAAACAAGATATTCACTGCTCGAGAAAACTTGTTGTGCTCTGGCATGGGCTGCTCGTCATCTAAGATAGTATATGTTGACCCATACTACCTTATTGATATCCAAGATGGATCTAATTAAATACATATTCAAGAAGCCTGCCCTCTCTGGGAGAATAGCAAGATGGCAGATGATTCTGACTGAATACGACATTTAGTACACTACCCAAAAAGCAATAAAGGGAAGTGTGCTAGCCGATCACCTTGCTCATCAAGCTGTGGATGATTATCAGTCCATGAAATTCGAGTTCCCAGATGAAGACATCATGTCGGTAAGAAATTTTGAAGAAATCAGACCATATGACAGACCTGAACAAGGATCCTGATGGACCTTGGTTTTTGACGGAGCCTCCAACGCACTCGGCAATGGCATAGGTGCTGTAATCATATCCCCTGAAGGATGTCATACTCCCTTCACTGTAAGACTTTGTTTCAACTGTACCAATAATATGGCAGAATACGAAGCGTGTATTTTTGGTCTCAAAGATGCCATAGATTTGGGAATCAAATCCTTAAGTGTATTTAGAGATTCAACCTTAGTTATCAGTCAGATCAAAGGAAAATGGGACACGAATCACCCTAATCTCATCCCCTACAAAGAACATGTGTTGACATTAATGCCACATTTCGAGGAAATTACCTTTGAGCATTTTCCACGAGAGGAAAATCAACTAGCGGACGCACTAGCCACTATGCCATCCATGTTTAAACTCAAGTGGGGTAACGAGGCTCCCTAGATCACCATTGAACGGATGGATGAACCAGCTTACTGACACGAGATCGATGCTGAAGAAGTAGTGGACAAGCCTTGGTTCCATTAAGTTAAGAGGTATCTCGAAGCCCAAGAGTATCCAGAGGGAGCTTCAGTCAATGATAAGAAGTTCTTGAGAAGATTCTCTACTAAGTTCTTCCTTAGTAATGGCATTCTCTACAAGCGTGTAGCGATAAAAAATGTAGCGGGGTAAATCGGAGATCGAATTATTGATTAATTCGTCTCACAAAAGCAAGAGTCGCCACCGCGCTTTATTATTTCCAAGGGAAAAGGGGAAAGAGCGAAATAAAACCCTAAATATGCAATGTAAATAATACTTTTTTAAAAGTAATAAAAATACAAGGCGTTTTTGAAAAGAGATCTATGGTTCGGGGGTTGGTTATACAGTGGGAAGGTATTAGCACCCAATGTATCTATAGTACTCTATAGGAACCTTTTGAAATATCTGTTTATTAAAATTGTTCGTTTGATTGAAAAATAAATTGTTTTGGCCGAAAAAGGGGTACAGACGGGTTTTTGAAGATACGACGACCTAATGTCGAAGTTTTTGCTTAAAAGGTATAAGTTTTGAAAAGATTGAATATTTGAGGAAAAATTATCCTAAGTTTTAATGAAATGCGAATGTTCGCGTGATCGGACTTGAGGACATGCAGTCAACAAATTTAATCGTTTTTCCCTTGGATTTAGACGTAAACAGAATAATCATGTAAATATGAAATGATTAAACAGAAAAATTATGCGGATAATGATATATAACAATTAAATAAAAGACTAAGTGTGTGAACGTGCATTTTTGTATTTTTGTTTAATATTAATAACGCAAGAGAATTAATAAAATTGAGAATAAAATGTTTTTAATAGTTTTCATTTTATGCATTTTTGTGTTTTTTATTTAATATTAATAGAACAAGAGAATTGATTATAGAAAAATAAAGTGTTTTAATTCTTAAATTTTTCTATTTTTTATGTATTTTTTAACATGAAACTAAAGTACTATTTTAAGAAATGTTAAGTAATTCTAAATTAAATTAAAACTTAAAAAGTTATTAATTAAACTTTATGAAAATAATATTAAAACTTCTAAATTAATTCCAAAGTTTAAACTAATAAAAAGATCAAACTATTTAATAAAAGCTTAATTAAATATCTCTCTTTTATTAGATTTACTAATCAATATTAATAATAATTCTAAAAAGGGGCAAAGGAAATTAAAACATAAAAGATGTATCAAAGGAAAAAAGGGGTGGACAAGTAATGATATGGGCCAAAGGTTTTAAAGGGAGGCCCAAATAAAGAAACAGAAACGGGGGGTGCGTAAGTAAAACGCTGGGGCTTGTAGGCAGAGACGGGTAAGGCCCAAGCACATTTCATAATTTTTGTTTTAGGGTTAAACGCGTTTTGGTTCACTGAGAAAGGGATTAGGTTTTGGTTTAACAGCGACGGCGCTCGCTCTTTCTCGTTCTCGTATCTCCGCGTTCTTCTTCGCTTGAGTTTCTGAAATCGCCCTCTGTCCCTGGACACCAGTGACCTCGATCTTCTTCTTCCCTCCAGCAGAGCATTAAGGGGACGACGGATTCACGGTAAACTTATGTTTTTTAATTCGTTAGGCTTTTTGTTACAATTGCATGTTTGTGATTCTTATATCCATTTCTGATTCTAATTCTCCAATTATTAATGGTTATTGAGGTACTTGAAAGAAAAAGAAAGTGAAAGGCTACCTGGAGACGGAGGAAGGAGAGTCGGGAAAGCTAGGAGGCCGGGACGAGGAAGGTTGACGCCGTGAGCTTGCTTCGGACTACCGGTATTTCGTTCTTATTTTTGTTTGATGATGAGCAAAAACTGAAAACTTGTGCAATATTTCTTCTCTTCTGCCTTTACCTTGCTTTGTTTGAACTGTGACCTTCGAATAATATTCTCTCTTCTTCTTTACTACTTCTGTATGTTGGGTTGTTGCCTGGATGCCTTGAATGCTTTACCGTTGCCTGGACATGTTGAAATGGTTTGACAGTGTTGATGCTTTTTCTCTTCTCCTCAGCTATGCTTCTGTATGCTTTTGTTGGCCAATGATGATATAATCTGAGGCCTGATGGGTTTGGGATGTTGGTTGGACAGTTTTGTGATTTTCTGATCTTTAGGCCATGCTTTTGGTTTTACTGGTTTAGCTGGTTTTATGGTCTTGGTTTATGATTTAGGGTGGTACAGGTTTGTGGTTTTAGACCCTGCTTTTGGTTTATGCAGATGGCAGGTTTAGGTTTTTAGGCCATATGGTTTGATGGTTTATGCAAGCTTAGCATTTGGTTTAGGCCAAGATTTTTGTTTTACAGGTTATGGAACAGGTTGGTGGTTTATGAGATAGCAGGTTAATGGTTTAGGCCATAAGGTTGTGATATGGTTTAGGCCAAGGTTTTATGGATGGTACAGGTTTGGTGGTATTATGCAGGTTAATGGTTGTAGGCTATATTTGTTTGAAAATGGTTATATGGTTTTTAGTTTGACAGTAGATTCTGCTGGTTTTTTGTTTGAGACTTGGAGAAAAAAGGTTTTGCTTTGATAGTTTTGTTTTTCAAAGCTTGAAGGCAGGTCTCCCTCTTTTTCTTGAAGGGGTTTGTGTTATCTTATAACCGTTTGCTTGGCATATCCTTTATGGCTCAGGTTTGAATATTTTTTATAATTCTTGGCCTTCTCCACCTCTACTGCTCCAACAGTTTGTTTGTATTCCTTTCTTATGCTTTCTATTTCTTACTGAGTTACTGCTGTTCTGTTTCTATCCTCTTCCTGCCTAAACCAAAACCTGCAAAACCATACTTCTATCTCTCTTCTCTCTCCTCAATACAAATTTGACATAAAAGTGATATGTTATGTATTTTGTTCTGAAAAAGCAATAGTGTTGGAAAATGATGTAAGTGGAAATGTTTTGCTTGCAAATTGGTTTTAAAATTGCATATCCTCTTTGACTTGCAATGTAACAGTAGAGGAGCCTAATGTTTTGGCATCTTCCTATATGCATGGCATGTTTACGTTGGCTTTGGTTTTTGAAAATGCATATGTGACTTGCATATGTTGTTGCTATGCATATGATGTTAATTTATGCAGTGGACTTTTGAAAATGCAATTGATTTTAATTAAGCAGTTTTGAAAACAAAATGAATTTGTGCATCTTTAAATTGTGCATTCATTTTGAAAATAAAATCCATCCCTTTTTGTGAACCGGGAGAAATCCCGCGATTTGCAAAAAGGGTAAAAACTGATTCCAGCCGTTCGCTTTTAATGATGAACACTAAAAATAATTTTATGTTTTTAATTATTTATTTATTTATGACTTTTTCTTTTAATTGTTTTGCAGGTAAAATTTAAATAAGCAGACAAAGAAGCATTGGACAGAAGATGAAGATTTAGAATTTAGGAAAAATTAGAATAGTTTCTATTTTACTTTAAGCATTTTATATAATTGTTATTGTAAATATTTTGTAAATAATACAATATTTAAATAACAATTGTAATAATTAGAATAAAGTAAATAAAATTCCAATATTTTACCAATTAATTCTTTCTTCTTTCCAATTATTTATTCATCGTTTATAATTCTTTAAATTATATAGTAACTGAAAATCAATTTCAATTACTTAAATTCAGAATAATAAACAAATAAATAAACATCATTGATCAATTAATAACTTCAATTATTTACTTCACTATTTTTAATTCTTCTAAATTATAATAACTGAAAATAAAATCTCAACTATTTAAACTTAGAACAATAAATAATTAAATAAACATTGCTTGATCAATCAATAAACTCCTTTTCAAATGTTTATTTCATTATTCATAAATCTTTAAATTATATAATAACTGAAAACAAATTCCAATTATTTAAATTTAGGATAATAAATAATTAATAAACATCGATTGATCAATTAATAAACCTCTTTTCAAATATTTATTTTATTATTTATAAATCTTTAAATTATATAATAATTGAAAATAAATTCTAATTATTTAAATTTAAGATAATAAATAATTAATAAACATTGTTTTAGCATTGATCGATTAATAAATTTAGCGTTCAAAAAAATAAACAGCTCTCGACTCGAAAAAGTTATGAATTTTAAAAATCAAAAGATCAAAACGCTCGCAATGTAACGATGCAGATGGGATATGGTATCTTAGGTCAAAATTTGGGGTACAACAGCTGCCCCTATTTAAGTTTCTTCGATCCGGAGATATGAAGATTAAAATCTTCGTTTCGACGAGATTGAAGGTACTTAAATACATAATACGCAAATTTTTACCCTAAGATACCGCCATTATGTTTGATATGAATGCAGTGATTGAATTCACAGAGAAAGATATTGTATGAAACAAGACAATGCTGGAGGAATCAAACACCAACAAAACACAGAGACGTGGATTATACACTACTGGGGAAACGAGCCATCGATTTCAAACGACAGACTCTTGACGGCGAATAAAATTGAGGGAGTACGACCTCCGACCCTAACAAAGAAGGCATCTTGCATAGGCCATAAAACATATTATCGACCCAAAAACAGTGCGTTCACAACTCAAAGTCAAAGATAGACAGAGAGTATCAAATTTTGCTGATGATGGATTACCAACTTCTGAAGGTAAAGATTCATAACAAACTTCTCTGCGAGATTTCCGGAGATATACTCATTAATGCTGATATAATAATAAGATTGTAGATACGCAAGCTGCTCAAATAAAGAAGCTGCCACTTGCCGTCTTCCCAAAAAAATATTATGACATACAAGCTACTCAAATAAAGAGGCTGCCACTTGCTGTCGTCCAAAAACTATGACATACAAGCTGCTCAAATAAAGAGGCTTCCACTTGCTTTCGTCCAGGGGTGTCAATAACACACAAGCTGCTCGAATAAAGAAGCCGCCACTTGCTGTTTCCCAAAGAAAATACCAATAACATACAAGCTGCTCAAATAAATAAGCTGCCACTTGTTGTCTTCCAGAAAAATAATAACGTACAAGTTGCTCAAATATAGAGATTGCCGCTTGCCGTTTTCTAAAATAATAACGCACAAGTTACTCGTGAAGAGCTGCCGCTTGTCGTTTTCCAAAAATAATAATAACGCACAAGTTACTCGTGAAGAGCTGCCGCTTGTCGTTTTCCAAAATAATAATGACGCACAAGTTGCTCGTGAAGAGCTGCCGCTTGTCGTTTTCCACAAAAATAATGACGCACAAGTTGCTCGTGAAGAGCTTCCGCTTGTCGTTTTCCACAAAAATAATGACGCACAAGTTGCTCGTGAAGAGCTGCCGCTTGTCGTTTTCCAAAAATGATAATAACGCAGAAGTTGCTCGTGAAGAGCTGCCGCTTGTCGTTTTCCAAAAATGATAATAACGCACAAGTTGCTCGTGATGAGCTGCCGCTTGTCGTTTTCCGAAAAGTAACTCAGAAGGAAGTTGCGATGACACTGGAAGAGAATAAAATCTTCATCAAGGAGAATCATGAATCAAACCTTCCCGAGGAGATCACATACTCAAATGTGCAAAATAAATGCACCATACGTCTAGGTCGCGACTTCACTGGGGAAAATCATGAGATAGCCTACGCAAGAGACAACAACTTCATCCAGGAATAACTAGAGAGAAAGCAGTCAAACAGGACTCCATCCGATGAGAAAGTAACTTGATTGGGGAATTCATCCTATCCAGAAATGGACAAGGTGAGCTAAATCAAGAATCATCCATGAGGATTAGCTCAGTTGGCGAATTTAGAAAGGAAGCACATTTTCTGCCTAATCTAACCTTCTACTTGGAAAGAAACATGTACGTTATTTGAATAAACAAAGTACAAACCAAAATCGACGGCAAATGTGAATATGTATGCATGATATAAGTGTAAATGAATAAATGAATGTTATGCTGACAAAACGAACAAATGGAATATCTTGAAGATAATAAGATGTCACAGCATGATAAATACTCGGCCAATCCTAAAAAAAAAGATGGAAGATAACTGGAATTGGAACCCCAAAGCAACGTCAGAGCGTATCACGCTACAAGGATCAAATCTTCTGAGGAGACAGGCATTCAAATCCAATCTTACAATACCAATAGACCACTGGCAAGAGACAAAGCGTACCACACTTCCGAAATCTGCTCAAATAAAGATATCTGAAACAAATCTTAACTGGAGCAGTTGGAGAGTCACCAAACTTAGTACCACCAGAAACACAAGCTTACACAACCAACACCTCATGATGATTTTGAAACGAAACATGTTCATCAAGCAGGGATAAATTACTGTATCGTTTTGCATTTCATGGCTTGACCATCCTCGAAACGGCTGTTAATATTCCTTTCATGATTCACGACACATTTAAAAATAAGAATACTTTAAATACTTTATTTCAAATATTTCCATAAAAATTAAAATTTTGCCCACAAAAGGTAAATGCTCAAATTTCATTAATAAGATGGTAGTTCGCTAACAATGCGACTCCAACGGTTTACAAAAGCTTGGGAAATAGTACATGAAAGGAAAAGGTTACACAAAAGCAATGATCGCTATTCTCCCTAACAACTTCGAATCCCAAAATGTGCTCAAATGCCAAGACTGGTCTGACCAAAAGCCTGCCTAAGCCGCCCCTTCGGGTTTTCAACTTAGCAAACTGCCAAATCAAACTTAAGCGAAATACTTCTTGACTGCATCGGCGTTCATGGGACACGGGAGCTCTTCACCGTCCATATTGGTGAGAATCAAAGCACCTCCGGAGAAAACTCTCCTAACGACATACGGTCCTTCATAATTCGGAGCCCACTTGCCCCTTGAATCAGGTTGGAAAGATAATATCTTCTTGAGCACAAGGTCACCTTCTCTGAACTCGCGCGGTCGAACCTTCTTATCAAAAGCCTTCTTCATTCTCTGCTGATATAATTGACCGTGACACAAAGCTGTCAATCTCTTCTCTTCGATTAAATTCAACTGATCATATCTACTTTGACACCATTCAGCCTCAGAAAGTTTAGCTTCCATCAACACTCTCAGAGAAGGAATCTCAACCTCCACGGGGAGTACTGCTTCCATACCATAAACCAGGGAAAATGGGGTTGCGCCTGTTGAAGTTCGAACTGAAGTACGGTATCCATGCAGAGCAAACGGAAGCATTTCATGCCAATCTTTATAAGTTACCACCATCTTCTGGACAATCTTTTTGATATTCTTGTTAGCAGCTTCAACAACCCCATTCATCTTCGGTCTGTAAGGAGAAGAATTATGATGTTCGATCTTGAACTCTTCACAAAGCTCTCTCATCATCTTGTTATTCAAATTCGAACCATTATCAGTGATGATCTTGCTCGGGATACCGTATCGACAAACGATCTGATTCTTGATAAATCTGACTACCACCTGTCTGGTTACATTAGCATAAGACGCTGGTTCCACCCATTTAGTAAAATAATCGATCGCTACCAAGATGAAACGATGACCATTTGAAGCTTTGGGTTCAATCATTCCAATCATATCAATGCTCCACATAGAGAAAGGCCAAGGTGAAGAGATAACGTTGAGGAGGGTCGGTGGCACATGTATCCTGTCCGCATAAATCTGGCATTTATGACATTTCTTCACATATTTGCAGCAATCAGATTCCATTGTCATCCAATAGTAACCGGATCTCAACATCTTTCTAGCCATCGCATGTCCATTGGCATGAGTGCCAAAAGATCCTTCATGTACTTCTTGCATCAGCATGTCTGCTTCACGTCTGTCTACACATCTGAGCAAGACCATGTCGTAATTCCTCTTATACAAAACTTCTTCATTGAGGAAGAAACTGCTTGCTAATCTTCTCAACGTCTTCCTATCTTTATTGGATGCCCCAGGCGGATAATCTTGAGTTTGAAGAACACATTTAATGTCATAGAACCACGGTTTGTCGTCGGCGACCTCTTCTATTGAGAACACATGAGCAGGTCTGTCAAGGCGCATAACCCGGATTGTAGGCACGTCGTTCCAACCATTCACTTGAAACATTAAAGACAAAGTAGCCAAAGCATCAGCCATTTGGTTCTCATCTCTAGGGATATGATATAATTCCACTTTGTTGAAGAAAGTTAACAATCTTCTAGCATAATCTCTGTAAGGGATCAAACCAGGATGACGAGTCTCCCATTCTCCTTTGATTTGATTAATTACCAATGCCGAATCTCCGTAAATATCAAGAATCTTAATTCTTAGATCCACTGCTTCTTCGAGACCCATAATACATGCCTCATATTCCGCCATGTTGTTCGTGCAGTCAAACTTCAATCTCGCCGTGAACGGGATATGAGTACCTCGGGGAGTGACAATGATTGCCCCAATTCCATTTCCATAGGAATTCACAGCTCCGTCGAATATCAAACCCCAATGCGATTTGGGATCAGGTCCTTCTTCAGGTAACGGCTCTTCACAATCTTTAGCTTTCAAGTACATAACATCTTCATCTGGGAAATCAAATTTGATGGATTGATAATCTTCAATTGGTTGGTGAGCCAAATGATCGGCTAAAATACTCCCTTTGATTACTTTCTGAGTGTGATACTCAATGTCATATTCAGATAACAACATCTGCCAACGGGCTATTCTTCCAGATAAGGCAGGCTTCTCAAAGATATACTTAATCGGGTCCATTTTGGAGATCAACCAAGTGGTGTGGTTAATCATATACTAGCGCAGACGGCGAGCAGCCCAAGCTAAAGCACAACAGGTTTTCTCAAGCAATGAGTATCGAGACTCACAGTCTGTGAATTTCTTACTTAGATAATATACGGCATGTTCCTTTCTTCCAGTCTCATCTTGTTGACCAAGCACACATCCCATAGAGTCTTCCAATATAGTCAGGTACATAATCAAAGGTCTTCCTTCCACCGGAGGAATCAAAATGGGAGGTTCAAGCAAATATTCTTTGATTCTATCAAAAGCTTTCTGACAATCTTCTGTCCACACACATCCTTGGTTCTTTCGGAGAAGCTTGAAAATCGGCCCACAGGTGGCAGTCATATGAGATATAAACCTAGAAATGTAGTTCAGTCTCCCAAGGAATCCTCTTACTTGTTTTACCGTCTTGGGTGCGGGCATTTCCCGAATAGCTTTGACTTTATCAGGATCTACTTCAATACCTTTCTGACTGAGAATGAAACCCAGAAGTCTTCCAGAACGAACACCAAAAGTGCACTTGTTGGGATTCAGACGGAGTTTATACTTTCTCAAGCGCTGGAATAACTTCAACAAGTGTTCCAAATTATCTTCCTCAGTCTGTGATTTGGCAATCATGTCATCCACATACACTTCGATCTCCTTATGTATCATGTCATGGAACAAAGCAGTCATGGCCCTTTGGTATGTTGCGCCAGCATTCCTCAAACCAAACGGCATAACCCGATAATAAAATGTTCCCCAAGGTGTAATGAAAGCGGTCTTCTCCATATCTTCTGGTGCCATTTTGATTTGATTGTAACCATAGAAACCGTCCATGAAAGAAAAGACTTTGAACTTTGCAGTACTGTCGACAAATACGTCAATGTGAGGTAATGGGAAGTCATCCTTTGGGCTAGCTCTGTTCAGATCTCTATAGTCTACACACATCCGAACTTTTCCATCCTTCTTAGCAACAAGAACTATATTGTCTAACCATTGAGGATAAACCGATGTAACAAGGAAACCTGCATTAATCTGCTTTTGAACTTCTTCTTTGATCTTGTCAGCCATATCGGGACGAGTCCTTCTCAACTTCTGCTTAATCGGCGGACATTCAGGTCTCAACGGTAAACGATGCTCCACAATATCGTTGTCCAAACCCGGCATATCTTGGTAGGACCAAGCAAACACATCAACATACTCTTTGAGAAGCTCCAACATTTTCTCTTTAACCTCTGGGATAAGCAATGCTCCGACTTTGACTTCCTTTCTATCTTCTTCATCACCCAAGTTGATCAACTCTACAGGTTCTTCAAACGGCTGAATAATCTTCTCATCATGCTCAAGCAAACGGGAAATTTTAACAGGAATCTCTTCACTATCCTCTTCTTCGGCTCTGAACACAGGGAATTCAAAGTTGGGAGAGGGCATAGGATCATTGTTTTCGATGGTTAAGTCATGGATTAATCTGCACATATGATTATGCTTTATTTTAGAAATCGATTAATATGAATGTTGTACAAGTGAAAAACAATATATTGTTATATTTTCCTATTACTATCAATTAATTATCATTACTATTTCCCAGAAAAAGTGAAAAATAAAACAGTAGTAGACAAAATAACATTTTATTTATTGAAGGGAAATACTTGAAACAAAGGGCCCAAACATCTCTCTTTTGCCTTGGGCAGAGCAAAAGGATTTATTTTTCATAGCCCGACACAAAATACCTTTCGCCTTGGGCAGAGCGAAAGTTTTTTTCAAAAAAAACAAAACAAAACATTACTCAGAAATGTGCATCACAACAGGGACATCAACAGCTATCCAGTTTTGGCAAGCCAATCCATGCGTCACAAAATCGGGTAAATCCTCCTCGGAGTCGTACTCTATGATAGAATCAACCTCAGGATGTATAAAACCTGCACTTCGGAAAACCTCTTGAATCGGACGAGTAACCACTTCCTGCTTGACTCTCGCAGACACGGGACGAAAACCAAGGCCTTCTCCAGATTTATTCTCGGGCAAAGTCAACACCTGGCCCCATCCTTCGGCCGAACAACTTTCCACCACTCGTCGCGCATCCTTAAAAGAAGAAATGGATGCCCCTTGCTTCTTCACCTCATTCTTAGCAACAAATAGACCTTGGAACTGGGTTCCAACATCCTCATCAGCATCAATAAAAGAGAAGGATGATAAATGGCTTACCACCATAGCCTGCTCTCCACCAATCATCACTAGCTTCCCATGCCTCACAAACTTCAATCTCTGATGGAGCGTGGAGGTGACTGCCCCTGCATCATGGATCCATGGACGACCCAATAAGCAACTGTAGGCAGCACGAATATCCATTACTTGAAAAGTGATTTGAAAAGTATGGGGACCAATTACTATAGGAAGATCCACTTCACCAATGACAGTCTTCCTAGAACCATCAAACGCTTTGACAATTACCCCACTAGGTCTCATGGGAGCACCTAGATATGAGAGCTGAGATAAAGTAGTTTTGGGCATTACATTCAACGACGAACCTGTATCTACCAACACGCTTGACAAAGTATCATTTCCGCAACTTACTGAGATGTGCAAAGCCATATTATGGTTCCTTCCCTCCTCCGGAAGTTCTTCATCACTGAAACCAAGATTGTTACACGAAGTAATATTTCCCACAATTCCATCAAATTGGTCAACCGTCACATCATGATCCACGAACGCCTGGTCCAAGACCTTCATCAAAGCTTCTCTATGGGCACCAGAATCTCTCAGTAAAGCAAGCAAGGAAATCTTGTAAGGAGTTTGCAAAAGTTGGTCCACAATCTTATATTCACTTCTCTTGATAAGCTTCAGAATCTCATCATCCTTAGGGCGAGGGATAGGTTCACTGGATCGGCCTATCTCAACCCTTGGTTCAACATTTCTTGCTGGAACTTCAGCCGGTATGGGCCTCCTGACTTGAACTTCTGGTCTCTTCGAAGGTACTGCTGCAAAGACACGTCCACTCCTCGTAACTCTACTCACATCAGCAATGTTAACAAAAGATGGCCTCGTTGGTATAGGGACTTCTACGCCATTCTCAATCATTATGGCATTATACTTATACGGTACAGCTTGGTCTGAGTTGTAAGGCACAGGAACAGGTGGGTAAATAATCAAAGGATCAACAGGTGCAGTCTGACTGTCTTAAACAATCTCTACTGATTCAGGAAAATTGAATTGTGGTATGATAACATTCACTTCATCCTCCGGATCTCTGTCATATGTAATAGTGATAACTCTCTGGTCTAACAACTTCTGAATATCCTCCTTCACAATAGGACAATCAACCTCTCTTGAACAAAATTCACAAACATCATAATCATGATGATGCTTAACAAAGGCAAGTCTTCTCAAACTCTAATGTAACCTGATCAACGACTCTCTTATGTGTTCAACTTGAAAAACTCGAAACTTCCCCGGACAATCTTCCACCATATTCACTGAGGCTGCCCCATGTCGAGGCAAAGGATTATCTCTAACATTTGGATTAACATCTTTGAAAGACAAGATACCATTCTTAATCAACCTCTGCACGTCCTCCTTCAGAGCAAAGCAATTCTCAAGGTTGTGCCCCGGCGACCCTTGATGATACTCACAAAACTGATCCGCCTTGTACCACGGAGAAGTACTGTTTGCTGCGACAGGAGGAGGCTTTGTCGTTATGAGATTCTTTCTGATAAGAGCAGGGAACAATTCAGTTTAAGTCATAGGAATGGCATCGAACTGCGGTTTTCTAGGTGAACGGTTCTGATTGTTGAATGGATAAGCCTGTTGTCGAGGCTGCTGCTGAAATGGCCGTTGTTGAGTTGGTGGGGTTTGATAAACCGGGGTCATCACAGCTGGGCGGACAGCCGGAGTGACTACCGCATCGTGAGAGTAACCTCTCCTTGGTCTCCCTGGGAACAATGCGCTGAAATCCTGCTCTTTTCTTTTCGGGAAAACACTTCCAAACTTCTTAGTACTGCTAGACGGACTTCCTCTTTAACCAAACGCCCTTCACGAATCCCTTCCTCTAACCGTATGCCCATGCTTACCATTTCGGTGAAGTCACTGGGTGCGCTGGCGATCATTCTTTCAAAGTAAAAGGAACCTAAAGTCTTCAAAAATATCTTAGTCATCTCTTTATCCTCAAGAGGTGGATAGATTTGAGCAGCAATTTCATGCCACCTCTGGGTGTACTCCTTAAAAGATTCTCTGTCTCTTTGCGACATCGCCCGTAGTTGATCCCTGTCCGGCGCCATGTCAACGTTATACTTATACTGGTGAACAAAGGCTTCGCTAAGATCGTTGAAGTTGCGGATCCGAATACTGTCTAAACCCATATACCACTTTAGAGCAGCACCCGTCAAACTATCTTGAAAATAATGAATCAACAAGTCATGATCATCGGAATATGTAGACATCTTTCTCACGTACATAGTCAAATGACATCTAGGACACGAATCACCCTTATATCTTTCAAAGTCTGGTACTTTGAATTTTGCTGGAATCTTGACATTCGGAACTAAACAAAGGTCATGCGTGTTCTTCCCAAACAAATCCTTCCCCTTTAACGCTCTGAGCTCCTTCTGCATTTCTTGGAACTGATCCTGAAATTCTTCCATTCTATCAAAAAGACCCAAACTTTCAGCAGGCTCGGCAGGATAAGTAGGTTCATTCAAGTATGGCACGGAGTGAACCACAGGAGTGACAGTTGTCATTACCGGTTGCGGAAAAGGTGTTACAGACGGGATTACCAGCGGCATGGCAATTGTCTCTGCTTGAGGAAGAGACAAAGCAGGTTGAAACAAAGGTTGTACGACAGGCTGATACCCCTCTGGCACAAAGTTGTAAGGCATTCCCCACGGAAAACCTTTCGGCATCTGATGTTGAAGCAGAGAGTTGATTTGAGTCACAGAGGTTGGAACGGTGACAATCTCGGAAACCACTGGAGTTGAAGTCTGAATCTCAGCAACCGTAGTCGATGGCTGATTCTGAACAGCCACCAAACTTTCCACTAACGCAGTTAACTTTTCCATCTCGATACGAAGGGTAGCAACTTCCCCACGAAGCTCATGATTTTCCTGTTCCAGATCTTCCATTTTCCTCTGACGATTGGCTCGAGTATCGTATCGATGAGACAGCTTGACAACCTTTGGAGTGGAAAAAGAAACAAGGATAAGACTCTAAAAAAAGTGTGAAGTAAAATGTCGGATGATGCATGATGTGCGATGCAAATGACGATTCATTTTAATAGTTTTTCAAGGAACTTCGATAATTTTGCACATATCAATGGTAAAGGAATTTGGAACAACAAAAACTTAATCCATTAATCAAAAACAGTAAATTACAACTTACAATTTTGGAATAACAAAACAATAAATTACAACTTTGGGATAACAACCCAATAATAAAAGAAGTAAACTACAACTTTGGAACATGAAGTCCATAATAAAGCAATAAATTACAACTTTGGAGCATGAAGCCCTTAATAAAGCAATAAATTACAACTTTGGAGCATGAAGCCCTTTTACAACGTTTTACAAAATGACATTAATAAAATAAAACTAAAAGCTAAAGATCACTCTGAAACATCGGATGAAGGAACAAACACCAACTGTAACCAGAGCTTCTTGATCTTCTCTTCATAAAAGTCTTCCATCTCTTTCTTCTCAGCTACCAGTCGATCAATGATTTCCTTCTGCGGATTAGGAACAAGAGCAACGCTTACCGAACCTTCCTTCTTTCTCTTCCTTTCACTAGCATACTTCTTCAGTAAAGCATCCTTTTGACGAAGCTTCTCATCATGATCAATGAACCATCCGTCTTGAATAAAGAGTAAATCCTCCTTTTCCTTTAGCTGTCGAGTCAGGACTCGATTCTCATATTCAGACATATTATACTTTTCTTTCCAAGCATCTCTCTCGGACTTCATCCTGGCCAGATTTCCTTGGTATTCTCCTATATTCGCGATAGGGATAACGACAGATGATGATGCAACGGTAGGGAATAAAGGTTTCTCAAGTTTATAGGGCATCTTGAGAGCACAAGCCCTAGCACGGACCCATTGTAGGTAAGGTTCCAAAGAAACGGCACCCCTATGTCCTAACATATCTCTCCCTTTCCTGTGGATGTGGCGCCAAGCTCCTTCGATCTCCCTCTTAGCTGCCTGATGATCTTGTCTTTCCTGTAGAAAGAAACCACTCACATGGATGTTATTCGGCTTGTCCCTCATCGGGTATCTAAACTGACGGCGCGCGAGAACAGGGTTATAGTTGATTCCACCTTTCGTACCAAGAAGAGGCACGTTAGGAAAAGCACCACAGCTATCGATGATCTTCACGTCGTAGTAAACTCGATTATACCAATCAATATCGAAATGAGTGAGTGCCATAATCTTTGGCGCCCATCGCGGCTCCTTCTCGAGATCCCAGAAAACATCAGACCCAGGTGGATGAGAAACATACCACTAATACAGCAACGGTGCACAACAAATAATCATCCCTCCTTGATAAGAGTTTCGAAGATGGATGGAGTAGTAGGTATCTCCTAGCAGCGTAGGGACCGGATTTCCAATCAAGAAAATTTTGATGGCGTTGATATCCACAAACTTATCAACGTTAGTGAACAAGAATAGACCATAGGCGAGTAGAGCAAAGACGTCTTCAAAGGCAATAATATCTTTTATCTCAGCAAAATGACGAGCTTTCCTCAACAAAAACTGCGCAGACAAGCCTCGGATTCCCCCTTTTGTAGTCATGTTCTCCTCTATCTCTGACTTCTTCAAGTGGGTGATGGTCGCTATCTCGTGAGATTTGGGCTCCTCTTCCAATCCAGAAAAAGGAACACAGTCGGTGATCGGCAAACCAAGTATGTAGGAATACTCTTCTAAGATGGGCATCAACTGATAATCCGGAAAGGTGAAACATCGGTACAAGGGATCGTAGAATTGGACCAACGTATTGAGGATGCCTTCCTTCATCTTGCACTTCATGAGAGGTATAATGGACCCATACTTCTTCTGAAAATCCGTCGGGTTCCCGATCTTCGGAATCAAACTCTTCAGTTCTTCAATCTCGGGCTCCTTAAAACTAAAGCTTCGAGTGTTTCTCCTTCCAAATTCCATAATAACCTGAGATGTCTACAAAAATCATTCCGAAGTTCCTTGAAAAACAAGTTTTTTTTTTCACAAAAATGTCGATGAATGCATGAATGAATGATAATGCAACAGTTACACACAAGTTTGCAAACATGGGGTTCAAAGGTTCAACGTTCAGCATGGAGTCAAGGGTAAAGCCCACCCAAAGGTATGTACTAATGGTTCAATCACACCTATAAGACAAGGTTCTAAGAGTTCCCAGAGTCTACATTCCTCCTTCGGATATTGCCAACGTCTTGATTACTCGATAATTAGCAATATTCTCAAGAGAAACTCATCTGAGCGTAGCATCGCGTGACAACTACTTCCGAATTACTCCGTGACAGTCTCCGCGCTACACCTAAAAAGGCCAAGATGGGTTAGGGTTCTACGATCCTCAACTTCTCGGGCTCCTAGGTCGAAAATAATAATGTCTTCCCGATTACTCGGTAAACAAATATTAAGTTCAAGAGGGCCTTCCATTGAGTGGAGGATCTCATGCCTCCTTCTTCGGGATTACTCCCTCAAAGTTAACATGACTGTACCGCCCGTCCTATTCCTTAAGTGTAACTTAATCCGGGTATAGGATTCGTCCTTCGCAAAAACCCAAACACCCCAATTTAAACACATAATCAAACAAATCAAATAATAATAAAACAGATAAAACAAATTAGGCTTAACCCACTTAGGGATGGACCAGCAAGAGGTCAATCTTTCCCCAGCAGAGTCGCCAATTCTGTAGCGATAAAAAATGTAGCGGGGTAAATCGGAGATCGAATTATTGATTAATTCGTCTCACAAAAGCAAGAGTCGCCACCGCGCTTTATTATTTCCAAGGGAAAAGGGGAAAGAGCGAAATAAAACCCTAAATATGCAATGTAAATAATACTTTTTTAAAAGTAATAAAAATACAAGGCGTTTTTGAAAAGAGATCTATGGTTCGGGGGTTGGTTATACAGTGGGAAGGTATTAGCACCCAATGTATCTATAGTACTCTATAGGAACCTTTTGAAATATCTGTTTATTAAAATTGTTCGTTTGATTGAAAAATAAATTGTTTTGGCCGAAAAAGGGGTACGGACGGGTTTTTGAAGATACGACGACCTAATGTCGAAGTTTTTGCTTAAAAGATATAAGTTTTGAAAAGATTGAATATTTGAGGAAAAATTATCCTAAGTTTTAATGAAATGCGAATGTTCGCGTGATCGGACTTGAGGACATGAAGTCAACAAATTTAATCGTTTTTCCCTTGGATTTAGACATAAACAGAATAATCATGTAAATATGAAATGATTAAACAGAAAAATTATGCGGATAATGATATATAACAATTAAATAAAAGACTAAGTGTGTGAACGTGCATTTTTGTATTTTTGTTTAATATTAATAACGCAAGAGAATTAATAAAATTGAGAATAAAATGTTTTTAATAGTTTTCATTTTATGCATTTTTGTGTTTTTTTATTTAATATTAATAGAACAAGAGAATTGATTATAGAAAAATAAAGTGTTTTAATTCTTAAATTTTTCTATTTTTGATGTATTTTTTAACATGAAACTAAAATACTATTTTAAGAAATGTTAAGTAATTCTAAATTAAATTAAAACTTAAAAAGTTATTAATTAAACCTAATGAAAATAATATTAAAACTTCTAAATTAATTCCAAAGTTTAAACTAATAAAAAGATCAAACTATTTAAAAAAAGCTTAATTAAATATCTCTCTTTTATTAGATTTACTAATCAATATTAATAATAATTCTAAAAAGGGGCAAAGGAAATTAAAACATAAAAGATGTATCAAAGGAAAAAAGGGGTGGACAAGTAATGATATGGGCCAAAGGTTTTAAAGGGAGGCCCAAATAAAGAAACAGAAACGGGGGGTGCATAAGTAAAACGCTGAGGCTTGTAGGCAGAGACGGGTAAGGCCCAAGCACATTTCATAATTTTTGTTTTAGGGTTAAACGCGTTTTGGTTCACTGAGAAAGGGATTAGGTTTTGGTTTAACAGCGATGGCGCTCGCTCTTTCTCGTTCTCGTGTCTCCGCGTTCTTCTTCACTTGAGTTTCTGAAATCGCCCTCTGTCCCTGGCCACCAGTGACCTCGATCTTCTTCTTCCCTCCAGCAGAGCATTAAGGGGACGACGGATTCACGGTAACCTTATGTTTTTTAATTCGTTAGGCTTTTTGTTACAATTGCATGTTTGTGATTCTTATATCCATTTCTGATTCTAATTCTCCAATTATTAATGGTTATTGAGGTACTTGAAAGAAAAAGAAAGTGAAAGGCTACCTGGAGACGGAGGAAGGAGAGTGGGGAAAGCTAGGAGGCCGGGACGAGGAAGGTTGACGCCGTGAGCTTGCTTCGGACTACCGGTATTTCGTTCTTATTTTTGTTTGATGATGAGCAAAAACTGAAAACTTGTGCAATATTTCTTCTCTTCTGCCATTACCTTGCTTTGTTTGAACTGTGACCTTCGAATAATTTTCTCTCTTCTTCTTTACTGCTTCTTTATGTTGGGTTGTTGCCTGGATGCCTTGAATGCTTTACCGTTGCCTGGACATGTTGAAATGGTTTGACAGTGTTGATGCTTTTTCTCTTCTCCTCAGCTATGCTTCTGTATGCTTTTGTTGGCCAATGATGATATAATCTGAGGCTTGATGGGTTTGGGATGTTGGTTGGACAGTTTTGTGATTTTCTGATCTTTAGGCCATGCTTTTGGTTTTACTGGTTTAGCTGGTTTTATGGTCTTGGTTTATGATTTAGGGTGGTACAGGTTTGTGGTTTTAGACCCTGCTTTTGGTTTATGCAGATGGCAGGTTTAGGTTTTTAGGCCATATGGTTTGATGGTTTATGCAAGCTTAGCATTTGGTTTAGGCCAAGATTTGTGTTTTACAGGTTATGGAACAGGTTGGTGGTTTATGAGATAGTAGGTTAATGGTTTAGGCCATAAGGTTGTGATATGGTTTGGGCTAAGGTTTTATGGATGGTACAGGTTTGGTGGTATTATGCAGGTTAATGGTTGTAGGCTATATTTGTTTGAAAATGGTTATATGGTTTTTAGTTTGACAGTAGATTCTGCTGGTTTTTTGTTTGAGACTTGGAGAAAAAAGGTTTTGCTTTGATAGTTTTGTTTTTCAAAGCTTGAAGGCAGGTCTCCCTCTTTTTCTTGAAGGGGTTTGTGTTATCTTATAACCGTTTGCTTGGCATATCCTTTATGGCTCAGGTTTGAATATTTTTTATAATTCTTGGCCTTCTGCACCTCTACTGCTCCAATAGTTTGTTTGTATTCCTTTCTTATGCTTTCTATTTCTTACTGAGTTACTGTTGTTCTGTTTCTATCCTCTTCCTGCCTAAACCAAAACCTGCAAAACCATACTTCTATCTCTCTTCTCTCTCCTCAATACAAATTTGACATAAAAGTGATATGTTATGTATTTTGTTCTGAAAAAGCAATAGTGCTGGAAAATGATGTAAGTGGAAATGTTTTGCTTGCAAATTGGTTTTAAAATTGCATATCCTCTTTGACTTGCAATGTAACAGTAGAGGAGCCTAATGTTTTGGCATCTTCCTATATGCATGGCATGTTTACGTTGGCTTTGGTTTTTGAAAATGCATATGTGACTTGCATATGCTGTTGCTATGCATATGATGTTAATTTATGCAGTGGACTTTTGAAAATGCAATTGATTTTAATTATGCAATTTTGAAAACAAAATGAATTTGTGCATCTTTAAATTGTGCATTCATTTTGAAAATAAAATCCATCCCTTTTTGTGAACCGGGAGAAATCCCGCGATTTGCAAAAAGGGTAAAAACTGATTCCAGCCGTTCGCTTTTAATGTTGAACACTAAAAATAATTTTCTGCTTTTAATTATTTATTTATTTATGACTTTTTCTTTTAATTGTTTTGCAGGTAAAATTTAAATGAGCAGACAAAGAAGCATTGGACAGAAGATGAATATTTAGAATTTAGGAAAAATTAGAATAGTTTCTATTTTACTTTAAGCATTTTATATAATTGTTATTGTAAATATTTTGTAAATAATACAATATTTAAATAAAAATTGTAATAATTAGAATAAAGTAAATAAAATTCCAATATTTTACCAATTAATTATTTCTTCTTTCCAATTATTTATTCATCGTTTATAATTCTTTAAATTATATAGTAACTGAAAATCAATTTCAATTACTTAAATTCAGAATAATAAACAAATAAATAAACATCATTGATCAATTAATAACTTCAATTATTTACTTCACTATTTTTAATTCTTCTAAATTATAATAACTGAAAATAAAATCTCAACTATTTAAACTTAGAACAATAAATAATTAAATAAACATTGCTTGATCAATCAATAAACTCCTTTTCAAATGTTTATTTCATTATTCATAAATCTTTAAATTATATAATAACTGAAAACAAATTCCAATTATTTAAATTTAGGATAATAAATAATTAATAAACATCGTTTGATCAATTAATAAACCTCTTTTCAAATATTTATTTTATTATTTATAAATCTTTAAATTATATAATAATTGAAAATAAATTCCAATTATTTAAATTTAAGATAATAAATAATTAATAAACATTGTTTTAGCATTGATCGATTAATAAATTTAGCGTTCAAAAAAATAAACAGCTCTCGACTCGAAAAAGTTATGAATTTTAAAAATCAAAAGATCAAAACGCTCGCAATGTAACAATGCAGATGGGAGATGGTATCTTAGGTCAAAATTTGGGGTACAACAAAGCGCAACCACGACTTTGTTTTGCTTTGTTGTATAGATAAGCCTGAGGCAGAAAAGGTCATGGATGATCTACATGAAGGCACTTTCGGCACCCATTCTAGTGGGCATATGATGGCTAAAAAGATCATACGGGCAGGGTACTACTGGTCTACCATGGAATCAGATTGCTATCAGCATTCACGAACCTGTCACAAGTGTCTGGTCTATGCTGACAAAGTACACGTTCCTCCAGTTCCTCTAAACATCCTGACTTCTCCCTAGCCATTCGCAATGTGGGGCATCAACATGATTGGAGAAGTCAAACCTACAGCTTCTAATGGACACCGCTTCATCTTAGTGGCCATTGACTTATTTCACGAAGTGGGTTGAGGAAACTTCTTTCGCTTCCGTTATCAAGAATGTTGTGGCCCGATTCATCAAACAGAATCTCATCTTTCGGTACGGTATACCAGAGAGAATCATCACAAACAATTGTACGAATCTCAATAATACTATGGTCACCGCACTATGCGCACAATTCAAGATCAAACACCATAATTCTTCTTCTTACCGGCCAAAAGATGAATGGCGTTGTCGAAGCTGCAAATAAAAACATCAAAAAGATCATACAAAAAATGATAGTGACTTACAAGGACTGGCATGAGATGTTACCATTTTCTCTTCACGGTTACCGTACCACGACGCGCACATCAACAAGGGCGTCTCCTTTCTCCTTGGAATACGGCATGGAAGTTGTTCTACCAATTGAAGTCCAAATACCTTCCGTGAGAATCATAAAGGATGCAAAGCTGGATGAAGATGATTGAATCCAAACTCGACTTGACCAGTTGAACCTAATTGATGAGAAGAGGCTTACGGTTGTCTATCATGGTCAGATGTGCCAAAAACGTATGATCAAGGCTTTTAACAAGAAGGTCAGACATCAGGTATATCAGGTTAGTGACTTGGTAATCAAGCGTATCATATTGCCACAAGGTGGTCCCAGGGGTAAATGGATTCCTACATACAAAGGACCATTTGTGATCAAAAGAATATTCTCTGGTGGAGCAATGATCCTAACCACTATGGATGCCGATGACCTTCCACACCCTGTAAACACGGACATAGTCAAAAGATACTATGCATGAATAAAGATCAGCTAGGTCGATTGGCCTAGGCAAAAATTAGGTCATCCCGGCGAACTAAAAAGGTTCGGGCAAAAATTAGGGATAAAATACAAAAACATTTATACACCCAGCAAGCTGAAAACCTGAAAAGGCGGCTTAGGCAAAAAGGGTATCCCGGTGGACTGAAAACCCGAAAGGGCGGTCCAGGAAAAAGTTAGGGAATTAAAGCGTATGACCATGTCTTGTTGGATCACCTTACAGACAACCTTTAGCATCGGCTGGCAAGCTCAAACGAGTCTAATCAATCCAATCAACTTCGGATAAGGAAACAAGTGGACAAGATGCTCAGAAACACGAAGGCTATAGCAGAATGGGAACCCCATTGGATCATTTCACATAGCTATATTTTCTTTGTATCAATTTTCATTTTTATAACAATATTATCTTACTAGAATGCTCGTCTCATTGTACAAAAATACTTATTCAAGTTAATACAAAGATGTCCCTTTGAAAGTGCAAAACTATCTGTTTTTCTTTTTCCGTGTTTTGTTTGCGAAAACGTCCAATGATTATTTTTGAACATATGCATTTAAACATGACTACTATTTACAAATGAACAAAAAAAGAGAAACAGAAAATAGAAAGACAATCACTAATGGCTTTAAGAAATAAGATAACATATTTAGACTATTCCATAAAGTCCCCCGCATATACTTTTCCAGCAAGAGCGGAAATATGGACATCCCACTACGGGATCACTAACGTATCTCCAGTATGCAGATTAATGATATCAAGCTCTCTCACATCCCAGACATAATAAAACTTCCAGTTACCGCTCCTAAGATTCCCCATTGAAAGTCGCCCAGTTTCTCAAGATTCCCCAACAGGATTTCACGAGGTCTACAAGGAATACACGACGTTTCCCTTACACAACAGAGTTTATTTCTCTAACAAATGAAAACTCATCAACACTTCAAAACATGAAGACTTGCACTCCTCATTCTCAACAATGCTCAGGGATTTATTTTCCCTGACTCCAACAACACTGCAACATAACAATTAACGTGTCCATACATTGCATCCATACGTCATAGCATTGACAACACAAATACATACGACACAATCTCATTTATTTTGAGAACATCATTGCACCATGCATTTCATACATCATGATATTGCATGCAACTAACCTTTCATCTTTTTCAAGAAAGATCAATCAACATAAAATTATCGTCAAATTTCCAATAAGTCAATTACAGATCAATTACCAAGAAAGGACTGGTCAACTATCTACATAACATATATTTCTTCTCCAGATCCCTGTCGGTTCAGTTTAAATCTCTCAACGGTTTATTATGATTCTTTCCCTAGACGTCTTCTATAGTTCAGATAAATCTCTCAATGATTTGTTATGATTCTTCTCCAGATCCCTACCAGTTCAGTTTAAATCTCTCAACGGTTTATTCTGATTCTTTCCCGCAGATGCTTTCTCTGGTTCAGATAAATCGCTCAAAGATTTACTCCGATTCTTTCCAGTTATAGAATATTCAAGATCTCTTTTGGTTCCGTTTAAACCCCTCAATGATTTATCCTGATACTTTCCAAAGGAACACTTATGATTCAGATAAATCGCTCCAAGATTTATTCTGATTCTTCCCAGTCAAACAACATACAAGACTTTATTCTGATTCTTTTCCAGTTGAAATCAAGTTCAGACTTAGTACATTTTCTGTCAACAGTCACCTTTGGATGGCATCTACAATTCCATCTCTAGAAAATCTCCATCATTCAACCAAATGGCATCTATAAGTCCATTCACAATTCATCTTCGAGTGCAAATTTCTGGGCACTTTAGTGTACAATCATCTTCCACCTTCAAGTCACGAATTGCGGATCCGCCAATTTAACTCTTCAGGTTAAAGAATATTGAACAGGGACAGATGTTGTACCCCAAAATTTCCCCTCTCATTTATCAAGCATTCTCTCACAAAATCTCCTTTGGTTCAAGACTGCACAAGGGTTGATCAGCTCAAGACACCTCCTTAAACACTAATGAATGAAATGAGGGTTTGGGATAGCACAAGGATAATTTAACTTTTAATGCCTCATTTGACTTTCACGAATCACTATGGACCCTAAGATTGCTCATGTCAAGTTTCAAGTCTTAAATCACATTTTTGCTCAATCAATTGATCAATTGACCTAAAAATCAGCTGTATTGGGGAAAAGGTCAACTGTGCTTAATTTACAGTCAAAATTTATAATTGTTTATCCACATAAACATTATGAACTCATATATGTCATTTGATCAAGTTTGGACCATAATTCCTCAAGAAATTTGATCAGAGTATCAAAAGGGCAAAATGATCAAAATTAGGGTTTTGACTGAGAAAGGGCAATTTCTGATTTTTGACCTAGTAAATGGTTAATTGGTCTAAGGCATGATCATAAGATTTAAATTCAATAATTTTAACCTAATGGAATGACTCAAAGCATCCCTCAAGATCAATTGATTGATAGTTGATTTTCAGTCAACTGATCAAAAGTCAATTGTACATTGAAAAGTCAAACTTTGACTTTTTAGTCAAAATCAAGTGTCAAAGATCAAAATTCATCAAAACATGTCAAAATATGAAACTTGTTCATCAAGAAATCAAAAACTCAAGATTTCAATTTGAAAAGTCAAAGTTTCCAAACTTAGAAATTTTTCCAAGTGTTGAAAACTTCATGTTTTTTCACAACTTTGAGCCATTTTTTCACCATGATGCAAGATGATTCAAAGGAAACTTTCAACATGAAATTTATAGATCTCAATGAGATCTAAAACATTTCTTTAAACAACTCCTCCTATAAATGCTTTGACTTCAAGTTATTAATCCATGAAATCATGGTCTTGAAACTAAAACACTTAGTGAAATTTTGAGCATTTTGGTCAGGATTTTGACCTAACTTCTGAGCCAATTTTCACATAGTTCCATTTGGATTTTGAAAAAGTAATTCAAAGAGGGGTTGTAGATAGCATTACAAGCTTTCTAAAAAGTCCTAGAACTCCTTGAGATCATTTGTGAGCAAGGAGAATCTAAGGTCAGAAGTTAGGGTTTCAAGTTGTTTTACAAGGCATAATTTCATGATGAGCAAGAAGTCAAATCCATGTTTAGGCTGCACAATCTTTGCTTTACAGGCTTCAAACTTATTTGGCACTCCATAATTAATGTTTTGCACAGCTGTTAGAGGCTTCAACTCAAGCATTCAATGCCTTGCCCATGCTTATTTTCATTTTGTGAAGAAAGTGCACATTGCCATTTTGGAAAAGTAGCTTTATGCATAAAATATGTTCTTGAGCATTTCACTTGTTCTCTTCTGATCATACACGACCTATAACCCAAAAGAAATTTGTCTCAAGCCTCTAACAAGTCAGCCCATGCTTGTACTTTACCTTGAAACCATGTTTTTACTTTTCTTCAAAATCAAGTAACATAGCCATAACTTATGTTATTCTGACACTCTCAATCCTCACATACTTTTCCTTAATTATGCACAAGTCATTTGTATCAAAACACACGCATACACAAGCCATCAAACTCCCTAGAACTCATAACTGTATCAAAAATCACCATTCTTGCATAATCTTTCCAAAAACTTGAAACTCACATCTCCCCCGTGAGCTTCCAAGCCTTTTGGTTCCTAAAGCTTCTAAACATCAAATACAACTCATCCCTAGCCATGTTTCATAACTGTAATTCCATTCTCATCAACCTCCATAACCAAAAACAAAGCTCTGCAAGTTGACTTCTCCAGAACTCCTCAGCCACTTTCAGCTCAAGCCAAGCATCACATTAGCTTCCTGGGAACTTGAGGAAGCTAACCCAATCACTGGAAATCATCAAAAGTTGCTCAAACTCAAAACCCAATACCCTTTTGCAAGGTGAGTTTTCTGACTTTTGAACTATTCATATAAGCATTGTTAGGCTTGCATTTGTGAAGATAGAATGTAGACACCATTGCCCTAAAACTATACATGTCCATATATTTCATTTATGTTGCTTAAGAATGAAGAATTTTGAGTTTAAACTTGTTGAAACATTTAGGTCAGAATTTGGTACTTTCATAAATTCATCTTTATCTTTTAATGTTAGCTAAAATTAATTACATGGTTGGATTCATGATAAAAAAATACACAAGTTTCATGTTTACATTTTTGAAAATGGTAGAAGAATGAGTAAGTTACAGATCATTTGGCTGGAGGTTGAAGATGAAGTACAGTCAGGGCAAGATTTATGTTATGTATTTATTTTTGTGTCAATGTTAACGAATGTATAGCCACCCTAGTGGTAAGGCAGCACGTTGGTAACCAAGAGGGCGTGGGTTCAACACCCAGCGCGCTGCCTTTTGTTATTTTTCACACTTTTGTTACATTTTTTTTGTTTTCTTTACAGCGCCTGGGCCCAGCTTTGGGCCTTCTCTTTATTTTGCTGGCTTATACCCTTGGCTTTGCTTCAGCACCCCCTGGCCATATTTTCACTATTATTTTCTTTTTCTTATTTTGTTTTATTTCTTTTTCCTTTATTATTATTAATATTATTATTAGTATTATTATTAATACTATTTTTTATTGTTATTATTAAAAACCCAAAAGAATTTTTTATCTATTATTTTTACATTTATTTAGTTTATTTATTTATAAAACTAAAAGAACAAAAACATTTTCTTAATAAATTAATTCCTTTCTTAATAATTAATATTTAGGTTTAGTTTTAACTATTATATTATTTTCTTACAATTAAAGTTAATTTAGAACTTAGGTTTCTTTTAATTAATTAATATCCATATTATTTTTATTAATTCAAAAACTTTACATAAATAAAACCCTAAAAAATCTTTTTTTAGTTAATTTATTTATTTTATTTAGTTTAAGTTAACTTTATTTTAATTTTCATTAATCATTTTTCTTAATTATGTTTAGGTTAAAATCCTTTTATAAAAATCAAATAAAAATTATGTTTCTTTACTCATTTGCATTCTTGCATTTTTATCTTCAATACTTGTATAATATTCAATATGGTTGTAATAATTATTTAGATATTATTTTCTTGAAAAAATCCCCATTTGTAAATTTGTATACCCCCTCCCCTAATGATGTAATTGCTTAGTATTTTTTATTTTCCGCAATTTAATGTTTTATATACAAATGCTAGTAATTAGGGTTTGTATGAAAAGATTAAAACCAACAATTAGCAAATCCTAATCAAGACAAATCAAGCATGTAAACAAATACACTTGCAGACATACACCTTTAGGGTAAATCCACTTTGTTGCCTTATAAAATGTCCATATTATGCATGTGGGATATCTTAGTAAAAACAAACAAAATATGAGATCATAGTCACTCGATGACGCTATCAAAGTTGCCTTTCAAAAATGATCTTAGTCCCTTAAAGAAAATGCTTAGCTATCTTACAACATTTCTAATCATGACTATACGATGACCCTTGTCCGTCCCTTTTACATCCAAAGATAGAGTTACTTACTAAATTAATGGTAATATAACAATGTCAAAGGAAAGAGGAAATAAACATGAAAGACTTTTGAGTAGGTAGAATGTTCCTAGTTGCTTGCTCATTTTCAAACCAAAACATCCTTGATATTTTCAAAACAAACACCAACACTTTCAAAACACCTTTCAAACTTGAAAACATTTTCAAAGGATCGACACTTTTGTATACATTCTTACGAACGAGAATCATTACAAAATTTGCCTAAACGATGGCGCCCTTTTCAAAATACTTTCAAAAACCACACAAAGCACATTTTTAAACAAAAGCAAGTGATCTAGCAAGAAACTAAGAGCCTGTAGATAACTACGGATGAAAGGGTGATAATACCTTCCCTTTTCATAATCTACCCCCCGAACTCAAGAAAACATCTCAAAGGTCTTTCCTGTTCTTTTCAGCCTTTCCTTTTGGATAAAATAAAAGTCGGTGGCGACTCTTGCTAACCGCACAATTGCGATAAAATGCAAAACAACCAAGTCAGTTCTCCCACCGCGTTACAGTAATCATAAAAAACCATTAAAAGTATCTTTCAATAAATCTGCATAATCACTTGTTGCACTTATCTGTTTCTAAAATTAAGCATAATCATATGTGAAGATTAATTAACAAAACCATTAAAACTAATGATCCTACACCCTCTCCCAACTTTGAATATCCTGTGTATGAAGCTGAAGAAGAGGAGTTGATTGAAATTCCAGAAGAGGTCTCTCGGTTGCTTGAGCACGAGGAGAAGACCATTCAATCATATAAAGAGCAGATGGGGATGATTAACTTAGGTTCTGAAGAAGATCGAAAGGAAGTCCAAATTGGGGAATTTCTCCATCTAGATGTGAAGAGTAGGTTGATTGATCTGTTGAAAGAATATGTTGATATCTTTGCTTGGTCCTATCAAGACATGCCGGGTTTGGATACCGATAATGTGGAGCATTGTTTGCCGTTAAAACTAGAGTGCCCACCTATCAAGCAGAAGTTACGGATGACTCACCTTGATATGGAAGTTAAAATTAAATAAGAAGTATTGAAATAGATTGACACTGTTTTTCTTGTGACATCTATTTATCCTCAATAGGTCGCCAATATTGTTCCTGTTCCAAAGAATGATGGAAACGTCTGCATGTGCGTTGATTACAGAGACCTGAACAAGGTCAATCCAAAAGAGGATTTTCCTCTGCCACATATTGACATGCTGGTAGATAATATAACAAAATTCAGTGTTTTCTCCTTCATGGATTTATTTTTCGGTTATAATCAGATTAAGATGGCACCCGAGGACATGGAAAAAATGTTTATCACACCCTGGGGAACATTCTGTTACACAATGATGCCCTTCGAGTTGAAGAACGCTGGTGCAACATACCAGAGGGCTATGACAACCCTATTCCATGATCTAATGCATAAGGAAATTAAGGTTTACGTTGATGATATGATTTCCAAATCTCAGACTGAGGAGGGTCATATAGAAGATTTGTTGAAGTTATTTCAGTGTTTGAGTAAGTACCATCTCCGATTGAATCCAAATAAGTGCACATTTCGTGTCCGTTTTAGAAAACTATTGGGATTCATTGTTATCTATAAGGGAATTGAATTTGATCCTAATAAAGTTATGGGAATTCAAGAAATGCATGCACCAAGAACTAAAAAACAAGTCCGAGGTTTCCTCGGACGTCTGAATTACATTTCTAGATTTATTTCTCATATGACAGTTATTTATGATCCAATATTCAATCTTCTGAAGAAGGATAAGGGTTTAGCATGGACTGATGATCACCAGAAAGCTTTTGACACCATCAAAGAGTATTTTCTTGAGCCTCCTGTCTTGCTCCCTCCTATTGAAGGAAGACTTTTGATTATGTAATTGACTATGTTGGATAACTCTATGGGTTGTATCTTGGACCAGCAAGATGAAATAGGAAGAAAAGAATATGCCATTTATTATCTAAGCAAGAAGTTCACTGATTGTGAGTCACGATATTCATTGCTTGAAAATAAATGTTGTGCTTTGGCCTGAGCTGCTAAGCGTCTGCGATAATATATGTTGAATCATACTACTTGGTTTATATCCAAAATGGATCCAATTAAGTACATATTTAAAAAGAATGCTCTAACTAGAAGGATTACCCATTGGTAGATGTTGTTGTCTAAATATGATATGGAATACCATACTCTAAAAGTTGTTAAAGGAAGTGTGTCGGTAGTATATCTTGCTCACCAAATAGTTGATGATTACAACTCTATCAGGTTTGACTTCCCTAATGAATATGTGATGTATCTAAAAGCTAAAGATTGTAATGAATCATCACCTGAGGAAGGCCTTGAGCCAAGATCCCATTTGGGTTTAGTATTTGATGGAGTTGTGAATGCTTATGGTAAAGGAATTAGTGTTGTGATTATCACTCCCTAGGGTTCCCACGTCCCTTTCACTGGGAGGTTGATGTTTGATTAAACAAATAACATGACAGAGTATGAATCTTGTATCATGGGTCTCGAGGAAGCCATTGATTTAAGAATCAAGATCCATGATGTGTATGAAGACTCAGCTTTAGTAATTAATCATATTAATGGAGAATGTGAGACTTGTCACCATGGCTTGATTCCCTACAAGGATTATGCAAGAAGGTTGTTACCTTTCTTCAATAGAGTTGAATTTCATTGTATTCATTTAAATAAGAATCATATGGCAGATGCTTTGGCCACTTTGTCTTCCTTATACGAGGTGCATTTTCTGAATGAAGCACCTCAGATCACAATCAGACGTTTTGACATACCTTATCATGTGTTTGAAGAAAAAAAGTATCAAATGATAAGCCTTTGTATCATGATATCAAACATTTCATTCAAAAATAAGAGTACCCACTTGGGGCATCCAACAAAGAGAGAAAGACTTTTGAGAAGGCTGGCTGGTAGCTTCTTCCTAAATAAAGATGTGATATATAAGAGAAATTATGACATGGTTTTGCTCAGATGCGTGGATAGAGACGAAGTAGACATGTTAATGCATGATGTTCATGAAGTTTCCTTTGGTACCCATGCCAATGGACACTCATCGGCCAAGAAGATACTTAGGGAAGGTTAGTATTGGTTGACAATGGAATCTAACTGCTCCAAATTTATGAAGAAGTTCCATTAGTGTTAGATTTATGCTGACAAGATTCACGTGCCTTCAACTCTTCTCAATGTTATCTCCTCCCCATTTCCTTTCTCAATGTGGGGTATTAACATGATATGAATGATTGAGCCTAAATCTTTGAATAAACATTGTTTCATCTTAGTGGCTATTGATTATTTTACAAAGTTGGTGGAAGCAGCATCTTATGGTAATGTGACCAAGCTGGTTGTGGCCTGGTTTATTAAGAATCATATCATCTGTTAGTATGGTGTGCCAAGCAAGATTATCACCGAAAAGGATTGAATTTGAATAATAAGATGATGAAAGATCTTTGTGAAGATTTAAAAATTTCATATCACAACTCTTCTCCTTACAAGCCTAAAATGAATCGTGCTGTTGAAGCTACGAATAAGAACATTAAGAAGATTATTTAAAAGATGGTTGTTACCTATAAGAACTGCCAAGATATTCTCCCTTTTTCTTTGCATGGGTATCTGTTAGTACCATGTTTTTGTGATCGGCTAAATTTTTGGAAAACATGGTTTATCATAACAGGATGTGCTGTTATGTGTTTTTCAATAAGATGTCAAAGACTATGTCATGACATCTTGGTCTGGTGTAACAAGTGCAAATGTTTGATAATTATTGACAAAATTTAATTTGATTTTATAAGATTCCTTTTGGTTATATCTCAGTTATTTTCGTAGGTCAATAATATGCAATCAGGAACAAAAGAATCAAATCTCCATCAACTTTAAAAGTTTCTAAATTTGGTTGTTAAGCTAAGTTAGGATACTTGAAGATTTGTTCCAATATTTTAGGAGATATTCTCTACAACAATCAGCGCATGGATTAGGGAAGAATTAAGAAGATACTTCGAATCCCATGGACAACTGAAGCTTATAAAAGGAAGACCAAGACCTAGGGCATAGTTAGTTATTGTTAGTTCTTTTTATTTTTAGAATAATGGTTTCCCATTTTGAGAGTCGTGTGCGCTATCGTGACTGTAAGTCACCCTTGTGTCTTTTGATACTTGTGGTAGATGTTTGTCCTTACTCAGAAACCTTTAGGTAATGAGTTGAGTATTGTTCTCCTTGAAGCTCTGATGCTAGAGTGAGTATTATTCTTGGTGGAAGCATTTAAGAAACTCAAGTATTGTTTGTAGTTAAGAGTCTTAACTACGTATTTATAATTAGGAAGTATGTTCTTCCTAGTAGTTCTTGGTATTGGTATTGTCTTTTTGTTATAATTGGGGAGTGTGTACTTCCTAACAATTCTTGGGACTGGAGTTGTTTTCCCTATGATTGGGAGTCTTTATCACTGCGGTGATTGGAAGTAAGATGGTGATTTCTCATACTTGGGATAGTACCTAAGTAGAATTTGTAATGTGTAGGGATTAGGCGATAAGGTGTAAATGGGGGAGTTTAGCTTTGAACTAATACTGATTATAGTGGATTTCCTTCCTGGCTTGGTAGCCCCAGGAATAGGTGTGTTTGCACTGAACTGGGTTAACAAGTCAATTGCGTTCTTTATCATTTTGGGTTTATAATTCTGCAAATTTTATTAGTTTGATATTGTTGTATAGTCTTTGTGAAGATGTCGTAACATCAGTCACGACATCTTGTTTTGATGATTGTAACATCAATCTTGACTTCTTTTTGTGTGCGTGCCAGAATTTCAATTGGCATCAGAGTTGGCACCCCGTCTGTCATTGGGTGAGCTTCACAGATATTTCTGGTACTATTTGGCTATTGGAAGGCTAGGATGATGTCTTTCTTGGAATCAAGAAACAACTAGTGATTGTTGTTTGATGGTATGCTTCATGTTGTTTATGATTCCACTGCTGCTACTACCGATGGTAGATGTTTATGTTTCTATTTATATTGACAACTACTAATGGTTGTCTTTATGTCATAACTACTGATGGTTGTGTTGCTAATATAACAACTACTAATGCTTGTTTGAGTGTTGATGCAGTTACAATTGCTGATGGTTTTAATGTCGATGTGACACCTACTGATGGTTGTCTCTGCATTATGTTCTACAAGATGTCCTAATGTAACGCCCGTAATTTAATTAATTATTTAATTAAATTATTTTTGGAAAAATTGTGAAGAAGTATTAATAAATTGGATTTATTTTATTAAATGGAGAAATAATAATATATTTGAGGTATTATATTATTATGTGAAATAATGTTAGAAGCTAATATTATTTAAGGTGGGCTTAATTTGAGATAGTGGAAGTATTAAGGGGGGGGGGTGTAGGTTTTGAGCCCATTAAGGAATAATCTAATAATATTAGGTTATTTTATTATTTGTTGTTAGAATAGAAAGAAGAAACAGTAGAAGAGAAAATAAGGATTGTGGAAACGTGAAGCTGCTGGTTTTTGAAGAAAACGGCAAGAACAAAGATTCAACCCGAAAATTATAGAGCGACCTTCGATCCAAGGTAAGGGTGGGGTTCTGGATTTATAATTGGGTTCATGATGTTTGATATATGGGGTTAGATGTAATTGCTGTTTTTGTTATTGGATTGAATGATGTATGGTGAATATTGATGAATTCTCGATGGACAAATGATGATATGATGCTGTATAAACGATGTAGTATTATAGGTTAATGATAGGTGATGATTTATCATGATGATAATAAGATTTGTAGGACTGTAGTATGATTCCAGTAGTGAAAATACAGTAGAAACGCAAAAAATTATGCAGAAAATCGCAGGGTGCGTAGACCTCAAACTGGATGAGTTGATGCAAGGAGGGTATTTGACTCAGGATAAGTCGATGCATGCAGGGTTTGCGTCGATGCATGATGAGTACAAGACTCAGGATGAGTCGACGCGAAGAGAGGATGCGTCGATACATGAGTGTGTGAGACTCAGGATGAGTCGACCAGTGCGATGCATGTGTCGATACATGCTGTATTGAAAGCCAGAATGAGTCGATCCATAGGGGGATGCGTCGACTCATAGCATGAAGAAGAAGCAGGATGAGTCGATCCATAGAGTTTCGTGTCGATACATAATGTCTGGTTTTTGATAGAATTGACTTTTAAATTGCTGTAACTTGAGTTTTAGGATGCTGTTTGAGATGCCGTTTGAAGCGTTGATTAGCTAACGCGATGAATATTATTCTAGATGATTTAGATGATGATTAAGAGGTGTAATTCCAGTAACTAATTTAGGATTTAGAATTAATCCCCATAGATGACAATTATGCTGGATTTTAGACAGAATGATGAACATGAGATGTTTAGTGGCTGCTGTTAGAAATATGACAGTAGGATTAATGACAGAAGTGAAGTAGAACTGCAGAATAACAGTATGGATTACTGTAGTATTGATATACAACTGAGTTTTTAGTCAGATGTGATTATTAGAGTTATGTTTGATAATTATGATGTGGTTAATCAAATGATGTTTGATAAATAAGTAATGTTTACTAAATTATTTTGAGATGTTTATGAGATGTTGTTGTTTTGAGATGTTTATGAGATGTTGTTGTTCTGAGATGTTTATGAGATGTTGTTGTTTGAGATGACTGAAATGTTGTCGTTTTGATGATTGAGATGTTGTTGTTTGAGATGACTGAAATGTTGTCGTTTTGATGATTGAGATGTTGTTGTTTTGAGATGTTGTTAACTGAGTGTGTTATTACATTTATGTTGAGTCGCATACATTTCATTTTTTGAGATGGAGCTTATGCTCGTTGAGATGGTCTGGATTGCAAATTTTGAGATGAAGGCTATGCCTTATTGATGCCTCTATTAATTGGCAGATTAGATTTTTGAGATGGGAGTTCTGCTCCAATGGTACCACATGCATTTGCATAGTTTTGAGTCGCATTATATGATTAAATAATGAGATGTATTTGATGTTGATGAATGAATATATATGCTGTAATTATTGTTGATTATGAGATGAGAAGTGGTGATATGATTGATCTAATTTAATATATTGATTATCATGCGCTTTATTATATTGTTAGATATCTCACCCCTTCTGTTTGAATGTTGCCCTTATGTTGGTAACGTGCAGGTAATCGAGAGTGAAGGTCGTATACCTTCAATAGATCGAGTCAGTGTCATTGCTCTGATATGTAACACTCGGGGGGATGAACGCTTGCTGATTTTTGATTGCTGATTTTTAGTTATTGAACTTTAAATTGTTTATTTACTAAATATGAGATGTTTCGAAGTTGTTGCTGTTTTATTTAAAGATGTTATTGAAGATTTCCGCTGCGTTGTTGTTGAATATTTAATGAAAGATGTTATGTTGTTAGTTCATCCGACATTTTGAAAAGTGTTATATATCCATGATGAATGCAATGAATTTGTTAGAAGAATTTGTGACGTCCTAATTCATTTGTATGATTGAAAATTTATAACTCTGATTTATCTTGCATATTTGCTTGGGGTAGAATTGGGGTGTTACACCTAACATCTTGCCTAAAATAGGTTGAGGCTATTTCTAATCTGCCTTCTGCTGCATATGCCTATGATGAAATAACTTTGTTAATTTGTAGCTTGTGCTTATAGTATTATTTCTAAAAGAAAGAAGGACTCTTATGTTGTACCCCAAAATTTTCCCTCTCACTTATCAAAAATTTACTCAAAAGATCTCCTTTGGCTTAAGACTGCTCTAGGGTTGATCAGCTCAAGACACCTCCTTAAGCACTGATGACCAAAATTATGGTTTGAGATTGCACAAGAATATTTGAACTTCCAATGCCCCATATGAATTTCATGGATCATTATGGACCCTCAAGATCACTCTTGTCAAGTTTCAAGCTTTAGATCACACTTTTGCTCAATCAATTGAGCAGTTGACCTAAAAATCAACTGTGAAATTTTGGCAGCAGATACTCAATGTCACAGTGAATGTTATGACACCGTATCTGACTTTCTATAAGACAGTAAAACAAAAAGCAGTAAAGAACACAGTCAATTGTTTACCCAGTTCAGTGTGAAACAACACCTACTCTGGGGGCTACCAAGCCAGGGAGGAAATCCACTATAAGAGATATTAATTCAGGAATAAACCAACCAGTTTATCTCCTTCACTTAAGACCTACCCAATGCAACTTGAATCCAAGTTCAACTTAAACCTGAGTTCCTACTCACTCCCCCTCAATCACAGCAGTGATACTTAAACAATTGACTAATGAAATAATGAAGACACTCTTCAGAACATACACTTGATTATGCTTCACAGCTTTTAATCAAGTAACACAAACACTCGTGCTTCAAAGCTTTGAGTGATACATAAACCTAACTTGACCTTGCTTCAAAGCTTTAGTCAAGAGACACAAACACTCTTGCTTCAAAGCTTTGAGTGATACACAACCCTTACAATCAAAACCTACTCCAAGTCACTTATCACAATGACATTTTCTTGGATTACAATAGTTAAAACTATACAGCCCCTAATTGATCTTCTGTCAAAGAGTTAAATTCCAATCAGCTTTCCTGTTGAATATATATGCAACTGTTTCTTCAGTTAGGGCTTCCACAAAAGCTAGGGTTAATTAGGGTTAACCACAAGACTTGGTCACAAGACTTTATCAACCAGATTAGGATTGAGCTCAGTTAACCTAAAGTCCACGTGAGATTCTGTTCTGGAATGTATGAACCAAATTCCTGAAAAATCTCAGAATTAACCAAACTGCATAACTGTTAGATCAGTACAGGATGTCTTAACATCTGTTATGACAACAAAAATCCTGTTTACTGATTTTGGTAGAAAGTGATAAATGTGATCATTTGCAAAATGCTCAGATACACACTCATAAACAACAGCTACTGTATGCCATACTTTTTCTGCATAAAGTACCTAATAATCCAGAATGTTATGACATCAGTCATGACATTCACACACACCTGGTTTTACCAAAAATACATGCCAATAACTAAACACTTACAAACTGTATTGGGGAAAAAGCCAACTATGGTAAACTTATAGTCAAACTTCATAATTTTTTATCCACATCAACATTTTAAACTCATATGTATCATTTGATCAAGTTTGGACCATAATTCCTCAAGAAATTGGATCAAATCTTCAAAAGGGTAATTGATTGGGAAATGGCAATTTCTGATTTTTGACCTAGAAAATGATCAATTGGTCTAAGGCATGATCTCAAGAGTCCAATTGCATAATTTTGACCCAATGACATGGCTCAAAACATTTCTCAAATCCAATGGATTGACAGATGAATTTTCAGTTAACTGATCAAAAGTCAAATGTATACTGAAAAGTCAAACTTTGACTTTTTGGTCAAATTCAAATGACAAAGAGCACAATTCATCAAAGCGTGACAAAATATGAAACTTATTCATCAAGAAATTAAAAATTTAAGATTTTATTTTGAAAAGTTAAAATTTCTAAACTTAGATATTTTTCTAAGTGTTGGAAATTTCTTATTTTTTAAAAACTTTGGCAAAATTTTCACCATGATAAAAAATGAATCAAAAGAAACTTCCAACATGAAAGTTGTAGATCTCCATGAAATATACAACTTTGCTTCACACAACTTCTTCCAAAAATGCTTGGATATCAAGTTATAATTTTAAGAATACAGGGTCATGAAACAAAACACTTAGTGAAATTTTGCCCTATTTTGGTCAGGATTTTGACCCAACTTCATGGCACTTTTTCATATAGTTCGAAGTGGAATCTTCAAAAGTAATTCAAAGATTGGTTGTATAGCACATTGAAAGCTTTCCAAAATGTCCAAGAAATTCTTGAGATCATTTTTGAGTAAGGATAATCGAAGAGATGAAGTTAGGGTTTTATTACTTGAATTACAAGTCATTTTGTGATGAACAATTTCAAAATTCAAAGTTATGCTGCATAACCTTTACTTTTCAGCCCTCAAACTTGTTAGGCACTCCATAATTAATGGTTTGCACAGCTGTTAGAGGTCTCATTTCAAACATTCAATGCAAGGCCATGCTTTATATCCATTTTAGGAAGAAAGTGCACATTGCCATTTTGATAAAGTGACTTTTTGCACAAAACTTGTTCTTGAGCTTTGCACTTGCTCTTTTCTAATCATACATGTCTTATAACACAAGAGAAACTTGTTAGACACTTACAATCACTCAGTCCATGCTTGTACCTCCTCTTGAAACTTGTTTTCCCACTTTTTTTCAAAATCAAGTAACCTAGCAAATAGCTTGTAACTTGTACTTCTGACTTGCCAAAGCACTCAAACCTCTTTGCTTATACATACACAAGCCATTTTTCATTAATCCCACACAGGCTTGACTCCTAAAAAACACCAAGAGCTCAGAACTGTATCACATACCTTCATTGTTGCCTAACCTGACCAAAAGTTTGAAACTCACATCTCCCTGGTGCGTTTTCAAGCCTTTTGGTTCCTAAAGTTTCTAAACATCATTTAGAACTCATCCCACACACTATTACAAGACTGTAACACCATTAACACCATCCTCCATTTTCAAAAACATAGCTTTGCACTTGGACTTCTCCAGAACTCCTCAGGCACTTTCAGCTCAAGCTAAGCGTCCCATTAGCTTCCTAGGAACTTGAGGAAGCTAACCCAATCATTGGAACTCACTGAAAGTTGCTCAAACTCCAAACCCGATACCCTCTTGCAAGGTAAGTTTTCTGACTTTTGAACTCTTCATACAAGCATCATTAATGGTTTATTTGTGAATGAAAAATGTAGATATCATTGCCATAAAGCTAACCATGTCCATAGTTTTCATTAATTTTGCTTGAGCTTAGAGAATTTTAAGATTGAAGTTTCTAAGATTTTTAGGATTCAGATTAGGGCCATTAAAATTCATGCTTATCTTTGATCTATAATTTTATTGCTTTGCATTTCTGAAATCGTGAGGAAATTTGCTACAAGTTTCCTGTTTACAGTTTTCATTTTTGTTGAGATTTGAATGAGATGCAAAGTTTCTGACTGGGTGTGAAGTTGTAGATGAAGTTGGCCTCAGAAACGTGTTTACCATATATATTTATGGTTTGATTTATATAAACGAATGTATAGCTACCCCAGTGGTAGAAGCGCGCGCCTGTGACTTGAGGGACCTGAGTTCGAGCCCCAGTCGTACCCTTTTGGTTTTTTCACATTTTTTTTTGCATTCTGACTTCCTTTTTGGCATGCGCTGGGACTCCTTTAGGCCTTATGTTTGTTTTTGTTACCTCTCACCCCCTGTTTCACTTATACAACCCCTGGCCCATTTTATTTTCTTTTCTTATTTTCATTTTATTTATTTTCTTAATTATTTTTCTAATACTAAAAAATCATAAAAAATATAAAAATAGTAGATTTATATTTTAATATAGTTTATTTATTTTTTCTCACAAAAATTATTTTATTTAATCATAATTTATTTTATTTTGACTAATTGTTTTGTAAATTTAATAAAAACTAGGGTTTTAATTATTTTCTTTTACACCATTTAAATATATTATTTAAAAATATAAAAAGACCAAAAATATTTTATAATACTATAAATTATTTTTAAGACAAAAAATATCAAAAATATTCTTCTTATAAACTTAATTTCTTTTTCAATTAATAGATTAGGGTTTTATTTAATTTCTTTTCCTAGTAAATTTAGGTTTTACTTTTAATTAGTTATTTTCCCTTTAGTTAATTAGGTTAAAAACAAAATCCCCTTTTCTCTAAAAAAATCCAAACAAATATCCACTTTCTTTACATTTATATTCTTGTACATTTATTTCATTTTGTACATTATTTATTCAATTCTTGTACAAATTCAATATGGTTGTAATAGATAATTAGGCTTTGTTTTCTTGCAATCCCCATTTATAATTTGTACACCCCCTCCCACAAGTATTGTAATAGCATAGTAATTTTAAATTCCGAAATTTATCGCTTTATATACAAATGCTAGTAATTAGGGTTTGTATGGAAAGAATAAAACCAATGCTTAGAGAACCCTAATCAAAGACAAAACCAATCATGAAAACAATACCCTTGCACACAAGCACCCTTAGGGTAAAATCCACTTGGTTGCCTTACAAAATGGCCATGTTATGCATGTGAGGTATCTTAGCAAAAACAATCAAAAAACACAAGATCATAGTCCCTCGATGACGCTATCTAAGTTGCCTTTCAAATGATCTTGGTCCCTAAAAGAGAATGCTAATATACCTTTCAACATTGCTAATCATGGCTATACGATGGCCCATGCCTGTCCCGTTTACATCCAAAGATAGGGTTACTTACCAAATCAATGGTAAGATAACAATGTCAAAGGAAAGAGGAAATGAACATGAAAGACTTTTGAGTAGGTAGAATGTTCCTAGTTGCTTTCTCATTTTCAAAACAAAACATCCTTGCTATTTTCAAAACAAACACCAACACTTCCAAAAACATCTTTCAAACTTGAAATTTTTTCAAAAGATCAGTATCTTTGTATACATTCTCACGAACGAGAATCATTACAAAGTTTGCCTAAACAATGACCTCTTTTCAAAAATACTTTCAAAACCACACAAAGCACAATTTCAAACAAAAGCAAGTGATCTAGCAAGTAGAGCCCATGGAAAACCATGGATGAAAAGGGTTCTAATACCTTCCCTTTTCATAATCTACCCCTTGAACTCAAGAAATAATCTCAAAGGTCTTTCCTGTGCTTTTTCACCTTTCCTTTTGGATAAAATAAAATTAGGTGGTGACCCTTGTTAAACCTCAACATTTGCGATAAAACGTAAAACACCCAAGTCAGTTCTCCCATCGTATCACATCTTGTATCCAGAATAAGTTGAGCTACTTGCTTGAAGAACAAAGATGATGAAAGAAATTCATGACTTCTCATAAAATCTCTAGTTATATCAATTGCTAAAAGGTAAGCTGGATTGGAAGTCTCTCATGTCTCTTATCAAGAAAATTGACTTGAAGGTGACAACCTTTGTAGAAGTTTATATCATCACCAGCTGGGAGTAATATAAAGGGGAAAGCATGGTGATCTAGTTTCTGCAGAAGGGTTATCATATGGTGGTGTGTTACTTGGGAAATAATTTCAACCAGGTACCATGAAGAGTGGATAGAAGGTTAAGCTAAAGTATCTAGAAGATCTGTTCTAACAATTGCTTCAAAGGTATTTCTATCAAGGTTGTGATTCTGCTGCTAGATCTTCAAAGCCTGATCTAGAGCTTCCGATGAAGAATTTTGTTATTTGATGAGCTAGCTACTTCTTTCGAAGGATTGTGCATCATAAGTGAAGAAATAGGTCAAAAAATAGATAATCTGAAGTCTTCAAGGCCAAATATTACATTGAAGATGTATTCCTATGATAACCTTTGGGTATATCAGATTCTTTGTGTCATGATTGGATGGCTCTCTCAAAAATATCCTCTCAGTCCAAGAAATAACCTAGCAGTGGTTTAAAATTCAAATAAGTCACATATTTGAATTTGGAAAGTGGCTGGTGAGCACGTTGTATCATTCTCTGGATATACGGTCAAAAAAGAAGGTGTTGAAGAACTAGTTGGTTCAGGAGACTCATGTCTATATGATGGTTTTCTTGATTGAAGGTCTGCCATCTAATATGATGAGCTTCTCCAGTTTGTGTGATCAAGGTCTTGTTGTGAATAACTGATCACTAATGGGAAGAATGAAGTTGAGGTATCCAAGGAAGTAGAGATGAAGATGTCACAACCAAGGTTGCAACATGAATCTGCTACCATATTTCTAGAACTTCCTCTGGTGAACATCATCAGAATTTTGCAAGGTAAAGAGTCTTGATTGAATTTATGTATGCCCTTGTGATAGTTGTTGATATTTTTGGTACAATTTAGAAAAATTAAGTTTAAATTTATTTAAAGTTATCAAAAGTTCTTGATCAACCTCTACAAAGGGAAGTTGGGTTCCAAGTGATGAAGAGAAGCATGTTTATATTCTTGATTGTTGGTTATTCTGAAAAGGAACTGAGTGGTCTACAACATGAAAGAATCATACATCTTTTAAGTATTCAAAGATCTTTATAAATTCTAACAACTTACCGAGTATCTTTGAGCTTCACTGCTTTTAGTAAAATGTATAGAGATATTGTTGTCATTAAGGAAGGAAAGGATGTTGGCCCAATCTTTGGAACATCATCTCAAAAATCCAAGTCTCCAGGTTAGAAGACTCTGAATAGTTGCATGAATTGAATTAGATATTTCTCAAGTCAGCTAGAGTTCAATATTTTTATCCAGAGGAATGGATGATAAGGAATTTGGTTTGTAAAGGGATCTCAACTATTTTTTAAGTCTGATGCTATCATGTATTCAGAATTTAAGGAGACCTTAACAAATTCTGTGATGTTGGGGATGATTTTCCATGGAAAGAAATCTGGTCTCCTGAATCAGCAAAGTTTCGTTTTTATCCTAGTCTTACTAAGTATGATTATAATTATAAAGGGAATTTTTGCTCGTTAGAGTTCTGCATGCAATGTCAAAGAAGATGTTATGACATTTAACTATGATAGTTGGTCACAGTCTGAGTAATCAAGTTTTCACGCTTGACTTGACAAAGCTCATTGATAATGAACTTAGTTTTGTCGGTGATCTTGCTTCAAGCAAAGGTGTTCTTCTTAGCTTGGGATCTCTGGGATGATATTATGAGCTGGACTTAGTCAGTCCTTGAGTACAACTCAGATTGAAACCTTAAAGTGTGTGTTTGGAGAATTGCTCTGGTACGGAGTCGACATATGAGGCATACAAACTTTATTGTCCAGTCAACTATGGTAATGATTATCCTAGACTGTGTCAGTTAAAGTTTCGGTTTTTCCTAGGAATCAAGGCTTTGGAAAAGTAGAATAAAAAGAGAGTCTCTCTCTCTCTCTCTTATGGTAAGTGGTGCATTAATAATAAGATTAACTACATTTGCTTCGAAATTATCTCATTGACCGACCTTTCGATACAAGCAAGGTGATCTCTCTATGTTTAATAATGAGTCATTATAAGCTAAGGTTCGAAAGAAATAAATCCTGGCATAAAGAGGATAAATGTGCTAATTCTGAGGAAATCTGTGTAAGTTATCAACCAATGTATCTATGTGAATATTCTATCTCGTATATCTATTGAAAAGTAAGGAATGCAGAAGGTCATCTATAGGGGGAGAGGGTGTTGGTCGTGCAATTATTTAAGGATCTATCATGTTGTGGTATGTTGTTGTTGATGTGTTTTCTGTTGTGAAGAGATGTCGAACAAGATGTTCTGATATTCTATTTATGTGTGAACTTGGATAGCTCATGTGTGTTGTTCTAAGGATATGAGTCTCATATGTGTGAATTTGGATAACTTATATAGGTCATTTGGGTTTTCCTCAGTTCTGATCTGGTGATTTTTCAGGCTAGTTTTCTCGTGCTTCGAAAAAAGTTTCTTCTTCCACTTAGGAAGGATAATTAGTTCTCTGTGTCTAGAAGAGGTTCTGAGTGACAAGGGGAGCAATAAGCATGTCTATTTTTTTCTGCTTCTATATGCAGTGTGTGGTCTCGATGGTTGTGTACATTTACTCCAGTTTTTGTTAAGATTTTGGCTAAAATAGGGGAGTAAAATGTTGATGTGCTTTGTGTCCTAATGTTACATTACATGTCTTAACATGTTGACACGTGATTTTAGCATTGTGATAGGACTGTATGCTACTGCTTTTGGGAGAGTAGTTGTTTGTTGTGTGGTTGCTCATGCAACTATTCAGGGAGAGTATGAATGTTCATGCTTGTGTGTGTTGATGTTGTTGCTCTGATGAGATGTGTGCAAAGATGTCAAACAAATTTTATCTGACGTTTTGCATAATGAAGAATCTCTTGGATGTTTTGTGCCAAGATTGTTTTAGCCAAAATTTTCCAAAGGGGGATATTGTTAGTACCATGTTTTTGTGAATAGCTAAATTTTGGAAAAACATTATTTGTCATAACATGACGTGTTGTTATGTGTTTTTCAACCAAATTTCGAAGACTATGTCATGACATCTTGGTCTGGTGTAGCAAGTGCTGTTGTTTGATAATTCTTGACAAGATTTGATTTGATTTTCTGAGATTCCTTTTGGTTATATCTCAGTTATTTTCGTAGGTCAAGAATATGAAATCTTGAACAAAAGAATCAAATCTCCATTAGCATTAAAAGTTTCTAAATTTGGTTGTTAATCTAAGTTAGGATACTTGAGGAATTGTTCCAAGATTTTAGGAGATATTCTCTGCATCAATTAGCGCATGAATTACAGAAGAATTAGGGAGAGACTTTGAAGCCCATGGATAGCTGGAGCTTATAAAAGGAAGACCAAGACCTATGGCATAGTTAGTTCTTATTGTTTATAGAATAAAGGTTTGTCGTTTTGAGATTTGTGTGTGCTCTCATGACTGTAAGTCACCCTTGTGTCTTTTGATACCTGTGGTAGACATTTGTCCTCAATCAGAAACCTTTAGGTAATGAGTTGAGTATTTTTCTTCTCAAAGTTGTGAAGCAAGAGTGAGTATGGTTCTTGGTGGAAGATTTTAAGCAACCCAAGTATTATTTGTAGTTAAAATTCTTAACTATGTATTTATAATTGGGAAGTATGTTCTTCCTGGAAGTTCCCGGGATTGGAACTGTCTTTTGGTTGTAATTGGAGAGTGTGTAATTCCTAACAGTTCCTGGGACTAGAATTATTTTCCCTGTGATTGGGAGTCTTTATAACTGCAGTGATTGGAAGTGAAATGGAGATTTCTCATACTTGGGATAGTTCCTAAGTAGAAGTTGCACCGGGTAGGGATTAGGCGATAAGTTGTAAATGGGGGAGTTTAACTTTGAACTAATACTACTAATAGTGGATTTCCTTCCTGGCTTGGTATCCCCCAGAGTAGGTGAGTTTGCACCGAACTGGGTTAACTATTCGACTGCGTTCTTTATCATTCTGCATTTATATTTCTGCGTTCCTCACCAACATATGTTCCAAGGATGGATGAATCATGAAGCATAGAATGTAGATTTTCTCCCCTTTATTTGAGAGGCCTTCTCCAGTTATCCTTCATCAGTTTTTAGCATGATGTTATTTGTTTGGTGTTTTTTCCCATAATGTTTATTTAGCTTGGTACTTGCCAACAAGATTGTCTTACTTCAAGAAGGGTGAAGCATGTTTATTGTTCAGCAGATGAGATATTATCTTCCCCAGAAAGGTCTATATGTTACTTACCAGTAAAGCCTAGAGGATGTTTGGTGTTATTTTAAAAAACTCTTTTATTTCCCCTAGTGGAGTGTTTTTGCAGCATCTTTATGTCCCTTTAGTAGAATGTTGTCATCATAAGATTTTGCTCTGGTTGTTCCTAAGCAACATCTCATCCCCCTCAGAGAGTTAATCCCTAAAGTAGGACTTTGGTTCCTTAGTTAGTTGCTTACTCTTCAGCGGGACCTCCATGTTAGATGTGATTTAGCTGAGTGTTGTTTCTACCTGAATGCTTTGTCTGGTTATCCCTAGTGTAGTATGTGTGTCCATCTCGTCAGCATACACATCATTATTTGATAATTGTTTATCCCATAGAAAAGTATGTCTCTTCTCCAATAGAGTAACCCCCATAAGCAGAAATAGTATATTCCTTTCAAATTCCCCTTTGATTTTGTCTCTCATGGAAGATTTATTTAGCGTTCTTCCCCAATTTATATTATTTGGATATAACAGATCCCCCAGTTGAGTACTTCCTCACTGAGTTGATTTTTATTTGACTTTTTATTTCTAGTTTTTTCCAAGATTGAACTTTGGTCATTGATAGTAAATGTTTTCATGCTTGAAGGATTAGTTTATCCATAACCTTCTATGTTGACTTGTGTTAAACTATCACATGGTTGATAGATGGTATTCACTCCCTTTGGTATTTACTAACCATTTAGGGCTTTTACCCACAATTTGGTATGTATTTCCATTTTCTCCTCCTCGGGTTGGTCCCAAGTGAGTTGAGCTTTCTGTTTCAATTATTTTGGGTTGTTTCTAGTAGATTTGAATCTCCTCCTCCTTGGGTTGGTCCCAATTGAGTTGAGTTTTTTGTTTCAATCTTTTTAGGTTGTTCCCAGTAGAATTAAATTTCCTCTTTCTTGGGTTGGTCCCAATTGAGTTGAGTTTTCTATTTCAATCTTTTTTGGGTTGTTCCCAATAGATTTGAATTTCCTCCTCCTTGGGTTGTGTAAGAATAAGAAGTGTTTCTATATCTGGCCTTAAAATTTTGATGATAACTTTACATGGTATCATAAAGAATAATTGTATACTCTAATGGTTTTGTTCTAGTGCGTAGAAGCTTCTGTAATGTTCTAACTCTGGTATCAAGGTGTGTGATGTCACCAGGCTCTGAACATAAACACTATTGTAAGAAAAAATTTGGTTACGTGTTAAAGTTGAAGTCAAGATTTTGGAATTCATCTTATGCAATGGTTCTTAGGAACATTAGTACAAGCGATTCTGATCGTGACTTTATGGTTAAGCTTTGGAGAACTTCTAAAGCTTTGCTTCTATGTGTTGTAGGTTATGAAGATTATGAAGATGAGCTTCTGTTGAACAAGTTCTGATGATCTGGAGAAAAACAAGTTCTTACAACCAAGTGCTGAAGACTCTGAAGACAAGGTTCTAATGGGACAAGTTCTGAAGACTCCAAGACTTTGGTTCTAAGACTTAAGAGTGATTCTTCTACAACAAGCTTCAAACATTCAAATTATTTGAAGCCTCTGAAGATTAGAAGAAGTTCAAAATGAATAACGTGTGATGGTGTACAAAAGGTAGAAAAAGTGCTATGTGACCTCTAACTTCTAAGGTGGCGTAAGGACAATCCTTTCGTACTATACTGTGTACCACTCTCATTATGACCGTTGGGAAAAAACAATTGGATTTCCGATTAAATTTATAACCCTTCAAAGAATTTAGTTTACAAGCTATAAAAGAAAGATTTGGAAGATGAAGGAAAGTAAGAATCAACATTTCAACGATAAATCTATCAGATTAAATCAAGCTGAAACAAAACTACACCAATGCACTGTGCAACTCTTTAGAGAAATTTGTGTATAGTTTTGTAAATAGGGAAGGAGTTGTTGCTCATATCCTATTGTAAAACACTTAGGTGTTTTTCTTTGCACTGAAACATTTATGTAATCATCTTAAAAGAAGAAAACTTTAATACACTGAAATTATTCAATTGTTGGTTGATTCCTTGAGTGACCAAGTGAAGGTATGATCTCAAGAAGACTCTTCTCCTCGTGACCACCTAGTGATGTATATCAGAAAAATGTCCACCCATACCGATGATCAGTGTTTTCTTATTCATTTCTTCCGGGATAGTTTAATCGGTGCCACTTTGAAGTGGTATATGAGTTTGGACAGTAGCAATATCTTCATCTTCAATGATGTAGGGGAAGCCTTCATCAAGCAGTATAAGTACAATATGTTCATGGCACCAGACCGTGCGCAATTGAGGGTGATGGCCCAGAGAGGAAAGGAGTCATTCAAAGAATATGCGCAGCGTTGGCACGAGATAGCTGCCCAGGTGGTACCACCTATGGGAGAACAAGAAATGACCAATGTCTTCCTGAAAACCCTTGGATCATTTTATTATGAAAGGATGGTTGCCAGTGCACCGAGCGATTTAACCGAAATTGTGAGAATGGGCATTCATTTAGAAGAAGCTGTCAGGGAAGACACTTGACGAAAGACGAAGGAACAAAGAAGTCATCATACGGTTTTTCTAGAAAGAAAGAAAATGAACATAATTTTGTTATTGGGGAAAGGAAAATTAAACCACCTAGAAGACATCATTGGTACCAACAAGAGGTTGCTACTGTGACTCCAGTTTTCAATGTAGCTCTAACTACTATTTCCTATCAAAGGCCATCTCCTCAGGGAAATCAAGGGCAAAGTCAGAAGAGAGAGGCCTTTGACTCTATTCCAATGAGCTATGCAAATTTATTCCCGACTTTGATTCAGAAGAAGTTGGTCCAAACCAGGCCTCCCTCTGCTATACCTTCACCTTTAACCTGGTATTATAAGGCAGATCAAATATGTGCTTTTCATCAAGGAGCCATATGACACAACATCTAGAATTGTTATCCTTTGAAATCTGAAGTAAAAAAGATGGTGAGATCTGGCGTCCTATCCTTTAAAGATATTGGCCCTAACATGAAAGATAATCCTTTTCCTAAACATGGAGGTGCAAATGCTGTAAATATGGTTGCAATTTGTCCTAGAGACTTCCAAATTTTTGATATCAACCTAGTTAGAGAGAATCTGGTGAAGATGCATGTTGACCTCTGTGAATTCAGCTACTATACGCACGACCATGCTGGTTGTAGTATTTGCAGTACAAATATCCAGGGATGTGATAAAATAAAAGTCTATCTACAAGAAATAATGGACGAAGGCCTCATTCATATAATCAGGCCAAGGGCAGAGTATGAAGAGGATGTGAATATGGTCTATGGATGTCCCGGTGAACTCCAGATTTTTGACGTGAATTATATGAATGATGATTTGGTGCGGCTGCACGCTACATTCTGTCACATGGATAACCAAGAAGAACACCACTATGGGTCTTGCCAGATATGTTGCAAAGATTCTCGTGGTTGTTCCATTGTGAAAAGGGGTGTTTAGTTGTTGTTATATAATGGTACTATCAAAGTCTCAGGAAATAGATATGATTACAATGGAATTAAAGTGATTAAAGATTTCTCGGCCGAGGCCATGTTAGATGATGAGTATGTCTCTACAAATGTGTTTTTTTCTTCTAATGAAGATGTGTCCTCCAATAATGATTCTGTGATGTCTAAGTATTATGAAGAAGGGATGAATGTTATTGTTCCATGTTTTGGTGTTCTCGCCCCTATAGAAATTAAGTACAATAGTAAGCTAGTTATTTCACTAGTGGTTATTTACTTTCCGAGTCATGTACCATATAAATTGGACAAAGCCGTTCCATATAAATATAATGCGACAATCCTGAGGATGGTGTGGAAATTACGATCCAACCTTTGGTCGGGTTTTTGCCCCTGTCATTCGAGGGAATGTTAATTCTGATAAAAAGGGTTGTTGAAACTACTGAGCGCAAGAAAATAGTGGGAGAATATAGTGGCACCGGTGTGGAAAAATATGTGGACGACTTGTTGAAGATTATCAAGATGAGCGACTACAAGATTGTAGATCAATTGTTGCAAACTCCATATAAGATACCCATTCTAACATTGCTAATGAACTCTGCTGCCCATAGGGAACCTTTGATGAGAGTATTAGATCAAGCTTTTGTGGAAAGTGATATGTCTCTAGACCAACTACGCAGTGTCGTGGGGAATATTACATCTTGTAATAACCTGAGTTTCCATGATGACGAATTTCCCGATGAAGGAAGGAACCATAACCTGGCTCTCCATATCTCTATGAATTGTAAGAATGACTCTTTGTCCAATGTGCTGATTGACAATAGGTCTGCTTTAAATGTCATACCAAGGAGCACGCTCGTGAAGCTTAAGTACCAAGGAACTCCCATGCACCGAGTAGCATAATTGTGAAAGTTTTTGATGGTTCGAGGAAGTCTGTTATCGTAGGAGTAGATTTGCCTATTCACATAGGCCCACATTTATTTCAGATTACTTTCCAGGTTATGGATATAGTTCCCTCCTATAACTATTTATTGGGACGATCATGGATCCACGAGGCAGGAGCAGTTACTTCAAATTTGCACCAGAAGTTGAAATGTGTTCGTGAAGGAAAGGTGGTCATTATGAACGGAGAGCAGGATTTATTAATATCTCATTTGTCTTCTTTCAGTGTTGTGGAAGCGGATGAAGCTGCTGTTAGAACTCAGTTCCATGCTTTATATACTGATAATGTAAGGGAAAATGAGAATTCTATAGCTTCATTTAAGGATGCTTAACATGTGGTGTGTAATGGCCCTAGCAAGGCGTGGGGGAAGATTGTTGATCCACCTGTAAATAAGAATAGAGATGGTCTGTGCTTCTCCGTGAAAAATAATAAAGGTGATATTATGAAGCTGAAGTATGCTTTGGGAAAATATCATGACATCTTTCACAGCGGAGGTTATCTTCATCCAACTAGTCCTAAGATCAATGCTATTTTGGAAGGTGAATCAGAGCAAGAGATACTGAACTATGTGACGCATGGAGTCAGAGTCCAAAATTGGATCACTATTGATGTTCCTTCTTGCATTCATATTTCAAAGTAATTTGGCTTTGTTAATCTTTTCAAAAATCTTTCACTCTGCCCAAGGTGAAAGTATTGACATTGTATGGGCATATATGTTGTTTTGATCTTTAAAATCAATAATAAAAGTTGTTTTTGATTCCTAAATTGTGTCTTTTTCTTTGCTTTTTCTTGGAAAATGGTAATCAAAAAAATTCTTTCAAAATAAATAAATAACTATAAATAAATCTGCGTGACCACTTGTTATATGTGTCAGTTTCTAAAATAAATAATAAATCATATGTGCAGATTAATTAAAAAACCCATTGAGTACAATGACCCTACACCCTCTCCCAACTTTGAACATCCTGCGTATGTTTCCGAAGAAGAAGAATATGATGAAATCGCAGAAGAGGTTTCATGGTTTCTTAAGCATGAAGAACGTACCATTCAGCTGTATAAAGAGTCGTTGGAGACAATTAGGTTGGGTTCAGAGGAAGATCCAAAAGAAGTCATGATTGGAGCATTGCTTCATCCTGGTGTGAAGCACATGTTGATTGAATTGATGAAAGAGTATGTGGATATCTTTCCTGGGTCTTATCAAGACATGCCTGGGTTGGATACTGATATTGTGGAACATCATTTGCCGCTAAATCCAGAATGCCTGGAAATCAAGCAGAATTTGTAAAGAACTCACCCTGATATGGAAGTGAAAATTAAAGAAGAAGTTTTAAAGAAAATTAATGCCAGTTTCCTTATGACATCATTGTACCCTCAATGGATTTCAAATATTGTCCCAGTAACAAAGAAAGACGGAAAATTTTGCATGTGCGTAGATTATAAAGATCTAAATAAAGCTAGTCCAATAGATGACTTTCAATTACCACATATTAATATGTTGGTTGACAGTACAACAAAATTCAAATTATTCTCGTTCATGGACGGATTTTCCGGATATAATAAAATCAGAATGGCTCCTGATGACATGGAAAAAGAAACATTTATCACACCCTGGGGAACATTCTGTTATAGAGTGATTCCCTTCGGGTTGAAGAACGCTGGTTCAACATACCAGAGGGCTATGAAAACCCTATTCCATGATCTGATGCACAAGGAAATTGAGGTATATGTTGATGATATGATTTCCAAATCCCAGACTGAATAAGGGTATATAGAAGATTTGTTGAAATTGTTTCAGTGTTTGAGAAAGTACCATTTCCGCTTGAATCCAAATAAATGCACCTTTGGTGTTCGATCAGGAAAATTGTTAGGTTTCATTGTCAGCCAAAAAGGAATTGAAGTTTATCCTAATAAAGTCAAAGAAATTCAAGAAATACCTGCACCAAGAACTGAAAAGAAAGTTAGAGGCTTCCTTGGCCGTTATAATTACATTTCCAGATTTATTTCCCATATGACTACAACGTGTGAACCGATCTTTAAGTTGTTAAAGAAAGATCAAGGTTGTGTTTGAACAGATGATTTCCAAAGGGCATTTGAAAGTATTAAAGAGTATCTATTTGAACCTCCTATCTTGCTCCCTCATGTTGAAGGAAGACTATTGATTATGTATCTGACGATGTTAGATAATTCTATGGGCTGTATTTTGGGACAACAAGATGAAAAGGGAAGAAAAGAATATGCCATTTATTACCTCAGCAAGAAGTTTACTGACTATGAGTCATAATATTCTATGCTGGAGAAAACATGTTATGCTTTGGCCTGGGCGGAAAAGCGATTGCGACAATATATGTTGAATCATATTACTTGGTTGATTTCCAAAATGGGTCTGATTAAGTATATTTTTGAAAAGTATGCTCTTACCGAAAGAAATGCCCGTTGGCAGATGCTATTGTTTAAATACAATATTGAATACCATACTCAGAAGGCTATAAAAAGAAGTGTGTTGGCATATTATCTTGCTCACCAACTGATTGATGATTATCAGTATGTTAAATATGACTTCCATGATGAGGATGTGATATTTTTGAAAGTAAAAGATTGTGATTAACCTTTTCCTGGGGAGGGTCCTGATCCTGAATCCTGGTGGGGTATGGTGTTTGATGGAGTTGTAAATGCTTATGGGAAAGAAATTGGTGCCGTGATTATCACTCCTCATGGGACGCATATCCGTTTTACTGCAATATTGGCATTTGATTGTACCAATAACATGGCAGTGTATGAAGCTTGTATCATGGGTCTCGAAGAGGCTATAGATCTCAGAATAAAAATTCTAGATGTATATGGCAATTCAGCTTTGGTAATAAATTAGATTAAAGGAAAATGTGATACTCGTCACATTGGATTGATTCCCTACAAAGACAATGCTAGAAGATTATTACCCTTCTTTAATAAAGTTGAATTCCATCATATTCCAAGAGATGAGAATCAGATGGAAGATGCTTTAGGCACTCTGGCTTCTATGTATCAAGTAAATACTTGGAACAATGTGCCTCGTATCACAATTTGACATTTGGATAGACCAGCTCATGTGTTTGCAACAGAGGGAACATTAGATGAAAAACCTTGGTATTACAATATCAAGCATTTTCTCCATACTCAGGAATACTCAGTCGGTGCATCGAATAAAGACAGAAAGACATTGAGAAGGTTGGTGATAACACGATTTTATATCGTATAAATCGACTTAATTAATGCAAATAATTCATGTTTTTATTTAATTTATTTTATTTTATTTCCATATTACGCTGGTATTTCTTTGTTTCAGGTATTTTGCCTTAAATAAGCTTATGTGAAGAAAAATGAAGAAATAGATGCAATTTAGTACAAAAATGAAGATAATTGATTAATGTGGTGCAGAATACTAAATGGGGGTGAAAAGAATGATTTTTCCAAGGCCCAAAAGACCAAGAACGCGCAGAGGCCCAAGGGAACACACGTTCCCCACTTCATCTTGAAGGGACCGACCGGCCCACTAAGGGGAACGATTGGTCCGGCCCACTTCAGCTGAGTGGAACGACCGTTCCCTCCCCTTTCCTATTTTCACGCCATTTTCTCCTCACACGGAACGACCGGTCCCAAGTCAATGAAGAAACCAACTTTTGCTATATTTCCGTACACGTCTTCAGCACGTTATGCAACAAAGTCCACTAGCAATATTTTTTGGATATTCAGTTTTACGTGGATTGGGCTTTTGGGATACAGTTATTTTACAAGCATTATAAATAGAAGTGAAAGCCAAATCCCAAAGGTCGGAGAATTTTTGCAAGATCGTACTATTTTCAGCAGAGCAAATTTCCTTCCATTTTAATTTTTGTTCTGCCTTTTCCTTTATTTTTATTTCATCGCATTGTTTTTATTTTCTTTTCTTCTCCAGTTTTCTGCCTTTATTTTTCGTACAACAATTTCTACACCGGAAATTGTTGTGCAATTTTATCCGGTTTAACCTTACGTTAGATCCGGTATTTTTACTTTCCTTGTTGTTACGAAATTCAAGATTCGAAGGGTAGATCCAGCCGACTTGTGGTGGAATACTCGAAGGATTTGAAGAACGAATATTTAATTGAAGCTATTGAAGTATTTCTACATTTTCATCAGGTTTTCATTTATACGCTTTATTTAATATATTTGTATGATCTTTGTTCTGAGTATGTTTTTATTTCGCCGTTTCCTAATTAATAAACCTTGCATGATTAATTGTATGAACATGTCTGGCTAAACCGATTAAATATCGGTATGTAAATTAACCAAATAACGGGATCCGAAATAAACTGGCTTAAAATTATTTTGTAAAAGAAACTTCTTTCATGGTTTTAATATTCAATTAAATTGTTTAAGATTTTACAAACCAATAGAACGGAAGTGTGAGGTTTTAGAATTGATTAAGGTTTTTACTAATAAAACGGAAGTTTGAGGCTAAAACCAGATAGTGATTATTAGGCATTTTTTTTAAAGAGGCGGAAGCATTTTAAAAACAATTAAATTTTATTCTGTTTTCAAAAATTACTTTTGAATCCGGCGGAGTGACGGAAGCACACGTTAGGGTATTAATCGTATAACCTGAACTAATAGAACGGAAGTGTGAGGGGAAGGTTTTTAGACAAATAAAGTTTGCGTAAAGATAATTTTTGACCAATTTAAGTAAAAGCCAGTGGAAATTCGGAACCCAAAATTTAGGTGAAATACATACCGGTATTTATAATTAAAAATTTTATAACTAAATTTAGTAATTAGACCCCTTTCGTTAATTAAATTAATATTAGCCTTAGCTTTACCCAGTAACCAAAATTACGGTAGATCGATTCATAGTCCCTGTGGATTCGATATCTTTTAAGACTACGCGATAGGACTGTGCACTTGCAGTCTCCAGATTTATAGACATACAAAGTCGCGATCAAGTTTTTGGCGCCGTTGCCGGGGACTATTTAAGTCGATATCGTAACTCTTTTAGTTACACCGTAGAGACTAAGGTCTTCTTCTTTTCATCTCTTTCTGATTTGTATGCCAAACACTCGCTCTCAAGGCGAACCTTTGCATCTACAAATCAACGACATCGAGCGTTATCTTCGATTGAGACGCCGAATTCAGGAATATCATCTACTAAACAATTTATCCCCGACGAATATCCCTGATATAACTGATCTTAGACGAGCTGAGATGGCTGCGCCACGACCTCTAAAATCTTATGCAATCCCTTCTCAAGACGAACCTCATAACAGTATTGCCGCTCCGGCAATCGAGGCAAACAACTTCGTGCTGAAACCTTCGCTATTATCTGCAGTTCAACAAAACCAGTTTTCTGGAAATCCAACTGACGATCCGAACCTGCATTTATCCGTATTTCTACAATATGCAGATACCGTAAAAGCTAATGGGGTCAGCACGGAAGCTATTCGTTTACGATTATTTCCTTTTTCCCTTAGAGATAGAGCTAGAGCTTGGCTCCAATCTCTACCTTCTAATTCAATCACTACGTGGGATGAATTAAAGAAAGTTTTCCTAACCCGATATTTTCCACCAAGCAAAACGGCTATGCTTCGAGCTCAAATCAACGGATTTAGACAGAAAGACACCGAGTCTTTATTTGAAGCATGGGAACGATATAAAGACATGATAAGACTCTGTCCACATCATGGTCTGGAGGAATGGTTAGTGATACACACTTTCTACAATGGTCTTTTGTACAACACGAGATTAACAATCGACGCTGCTGCTGGAGGTGCGCTAATGGAGAAACCTTATGTAGAAGCCTACGAGCTGATAGATAATATGGCCCAAAACCACTACCAGTGGGGAAGCGAGAGAGCTGCCGTTGAAAAACCTCCGACGAAAGGAGGAATGTACGAAATTAGTAGCCTAGATCAAGTAAACGCTAAGGTAGACGCACTAAATCAGAAAATAGAAAACCTTACGTTAACTCCTGCAGCTACCGTAGCTGCAGTGACTCCTGACTGCGAAATATGCGAAACATCTGGTCACGCTCCCGCCGAATGTCAATTTCTGTTAGGTACTCCGACTGACCAAATAAACTACGCTCAGGGAAACCCTTATTCAAATATGTACAACCCAGGTTGGAGGAATCACCCAAATTTTTCCTACAAGAATAATAACGCATTGAACGCACCTGTTCAAGCGCAAACTGCTCCACCTGGATATCAAAAAGCACCTGCTGCCGCACCGAGCGCACCTAGGAAATCTAATCTCGAAATAATGATGGAAAACTTTATTGCAAGCCAAGCGCAAACTCACAAAGAATTCCTAAACCGAGACATACACACTAACGAGCAAATTAAGCAACTATCGAACAAAATAGATGCCTTAGCCACTCACAATAAAATGTTAGAAACTCAAATCTCACAAGTGGCTCAACAACAAGCGCCTGCTGCCGCACCAGCCGGTACTTTCCCTGGACAACCAAAACCTAATCCGAAAGGACAAGCTCACGCAATTATATTACGAAGCGGTAAAGAAATAGAAGAACCATTAGATCCAAGAACCGAAAACCCGGCCATGCACCAAAACTCTGAAAACCAAGCCGAAGAGGATAACGAACCTAAAAGAAAGGAAGATGGAGAAACAATAGAACAAGAAAAACCTTATGTACCTCCACCTCCCTATAAACCACCTATTCCTTACCCTCAAAGACTAGTTAAAACAAAAGACATAGGGAAATTTAAGAAATTTGTAGAACTTCTCAAGCAATTAAACGTAACAATTCCTTTCACAGAAGCGATAACACAAATGCCCTCATATGCTAAATTCTTAAAAGAAATTCTATCTAATAAGAAAAAGCTAGAAGAAAATGAAACAGTTACTCTTACAGCTGAATGCAGCGCAATAATCCAAAATAAGATGCCACCTAAACTGAAAGACCCTGGTAGTTTTTCTATACCATGTGTAATAGGAAAATTCGTCATAGACAAAGCTTTATGTGATTTAGGAGCAAGCATCAGTGTAATGCCTTTATCCATCAGTAAGAAACTCGAAATGGGAGAGTTGAGACCAACTAAAATGTCTGTTCAGTTAGCAGATCGTTCTGTCAAATACCCCGTAGGAGTACTTGAAAATGTCCCCGTTCGAATAGGTCAATTCTACATCCCAACCGACTTTATAATAATGGATATTAAGGAAGATACGAACACACCTATCATTTTAGGAAGACCCTTCCTAGCAACTGCCGGTGCCATTATAAACGTTAAAAGAGGAAAACTCACCTTTGAGGTAGGCGAAGAAAAGATTGAATTCATTCTTTCCAAATTTCTAAAAGCACCAGCCATAGATGACAACTGCTACTTTATGGATATGATAGAAGAATGTATAAAAGAAGTAGAAGATCATCCAGATAAAACCTTAGATGAATGCTTAGCAATAACACCCGATCCTACACAAGGTTTACACAAACCAACCATTGAACTCAAAACGTTACCCAAAAACCTGAGATACGAATTCTTAGACCCAGAATTCGAACGACCAGTAATAATCAACGCAAATCTAGGAAAAATCGAGACTGAAAAATTACTACATATACTGAGGAAATATCCAACTGCTTTAGGATACAATTTAACTGATCTTAAAGGAATAAGTCCTTCCATCTGTATGCATCGCATAATGCTAGAGGAAGATAGTAAAACCTCTAGAGAACACCAAAGAAGACTTAATCCTGTAATGAGTGAAGTAGTAAAGAAAGAGATATTAAAATTGTTAGAAGCAGGCATCATTTATCCAATATCTGATAGTAAATGGGTAAGCCCAGTTCATGTAGTCCCCAAGAAAGGAGGCGTAACGGTAATCGAAAACGACAAAGGAGAAACCATAACAAAGCGAATCGAATCAGGATGGAGGATGTGCATTGATTATAGGAAACTTAACAAAGCCACCCGGAAGGATCATTTCCCTTTACCATTCATTGATCAAATGCTGGAGCGTCTAGCCAGACACTCATATTTCTGTTACTTGGACGGTTACTCCGGATTCTTTCAAATACCGATACACCCCGATGACCAAGAAAAGACTACCTTCACCTGTCCATTCGGAACCTTCGCATATCGAAGAATGCCTTTTGGCTTATGCAATGCACCTGCAACTTTTCAAAGATGCATGATGGCAATCTTCGCAGACTTTCTTGATAATATTATGGAGGTATTCATGGACGACTTCTCCGTCTGCGGACGTAGTTTTGAAGGATGTCTTGCAAACTTAGAAAAAGTACTAGAAAGATGTGTAAAGGTAAACTTAGTATTAAATTGGGAAAAATGCCATTTTATGGTTCAAGAAGGTATTGTGTTAGGACATATTATATCTAATAGGGGAATCGAAGTAGACAAGGCCAAGATAGAAGTTATCGAAAACCTTCAACCCCCTAGAACTGTCAGAGAAATAAGAAGTTTCTTAGGACACGCCGGTTTTTACCGACGTTTTATTAAAGATTTCTCTAAAATTTCTAAGCCATTAACAGAACTCTTAATGAAAGATGCTGAATTCGTATTTAATGAAAAATGCCTTGAAGCCTTTCAATCATTAAAGAAAGCATTAATTACTGCGCCAATCATGAAGACCCCAGATTGGAATGAACCATTTGAGATAATGTGTGACGCAAGTGACTATGCCGTAGGAGCAGTCCTAGGACAAAGAAAAGATAAAAAATTACACGTCATATATTACGCTAGTAGAACCCTAGATGAAGCGCAAATGAATTATGCAACAACCGAAAAGGAACTCCTGGCTGTAGTCTTCGCACTCGATAAATTCCGATCTTATTTAGTAGGAGCTAAGATAATAATTTATACTGACCACACTGCCATTAGATATCTCCTAACCAAAAAGGACGCTAAACCTAGACTGCTAAGATGGATCTTGTTGCTACAAGAATTTGATTTAGAAATCAAGGATAAAAAAGGAACTGAAAACGTAGTGGCTGATCATCTATCAAGAATCGAAAATCTAAAACAAGAATGAATTCCAATCAATGATGAATCTCAATATGATAGATTAATCGCCCACTTCGAAGCAAGTGAATCTCAAAACTATTCTGAAACAACCTTAGCAATCTCATCTGTCCCTTGGTATGCAGATTTCGTAAATTATCTAGCTGCCGGTGTATTACCACCAGAGTTAACGTACCAACAAAAGAAAAAATTCTTTCACGATCTCAAACAATATTACTGGGATGAACCTTTGTTATTCAAAAGAGGACCCGATGGAATTTTCCGTCGTTGCGTACCCGAAGAAGAAGTCGAAAGCGTGATTAAACATTGCCACTCCGCACCATACGGAGGACACACGAGTACTTCTAAAACATGTACGAAAATCCTACAATCAGGTCTTTATTGGCCAACACTATGGAAAGATGTTCATGTCGCAGTCACTAAGTGCGACCGGTGCCAACGCACTGGTAACATTTCAAGACGCGACGAGATGCCACAGAAAGGCATTCTGGAAGTAGAGATTTTCGATGTATGGGGTATAGACTTTATGGGACCATTCCCGTCATCTTTCGGTAACAAATACATACTCGTGGCAGTTGACTATGTATCTAAATGGATAGAAGCTATAGCTTCTCCAACAAACGATACCTGAGTTGTATTAAGGCTCTTCAAAAACGTGATATTTCCGAGATTCGGTATACCAAGATTAGTAATAAGCGATGGAGGTTCTCATTTTATTTCTAAGATATTCGAAAAACTCCTAAGGAAATACGGTGTCCGACATCGAGTAGCTACACCCTATCATCCACAAACGAGTGGACAAGTGGAAGTCTCTAATCGTGAAATCAAGCAAATATTAGAAAAGATTGTAGCAACTTCGAGAAAGGATTGGTCCTCAAAACTATCTGAAGCTCTATGGGCATATAGGACCGCATTTAAGACACCAATAGGAACCACCCCGTTTAAGCTCATCTATGGAAAATCTTGCCATTTGCCGGTTGAATTAGAACACAAGGCCTATTGGGCTATTAAAAATATAAACTTGAATTACACAACCGCAAGCGAGAAGCGCATCCTTGATATAAACGAATTAGAGGAATTGAGACAAGATGCGTATGAGAACGCCAAGATTTATAAAGAACGAACGAAAACATGGCACGACAAAAGAATAAATAAAAAACATTTTAAAATAGGTGATATCGTACTAATGTTTAATTCAAGATTAAAATTATTTCCTGGAAAACTACGCAGCAGATGGTCTGGTCCGTTCACAATAACAAACACGTTTATTAACGGAGCGGTCGAAATCAAAGGAAAGATTTCCGAACCCTTTATAGTTAATGGACAACGTTTAAAACCATATCACTGCGCAGAGAGTAACGAATAATTTCAAGAAATAACTTTAATAGAGCCACCTGCTCAATTAGAAATTTAAAACTTTGATTTTATTTGTCGAGCTTACGACATAAAACAAAGCGCTTAGTGGGAGACAACCTACCTTTTTATGATTAATTATTATATTTACCTTTTTGTTTTATTATTCTTATTATCATTCTTACTATTATTATTATTCTTATTTTTCTCTTTATTCTTCTCATTCATAAACACTTATACACATATCTTCTCTAATATTCTATTTCATCTATATTTCTTCTTCATTCTATCACTATTATGCTTATTCTTATTTTCTTCTTTTCGGCATCTGGCCAAAAAAAATCTGATTAAATTTCCTGTATCTAATTAATTTCAGGCTAACTTAATTAATATAAAAATTAAGCTGACCAACTAACAATGGAAGATACTATGGAAATAGCTTTCAGAGGAAGAGGCCAAAGAGGCAGATACAATTTATTAGCTGCAAGGAATATGTCCCTGACATATTATCCTGATCTTTTTGCTATGACTACTTTGGGAATTCATGATAGTGTTTTGTTTCTGCTGAATCAAATTGGATGGGAAGATGCTCATATTTTGAGGCGGTTCAGTACCTACCGCAAATTGACTCTGGAATTTCTGAGCTCTTTTAACTACCTCCCACATTATGGGAGGGGCCTGAAGAGAGGTCTTATCTTCTTTAGGCTATTTGGAATGGAGTATAGGTATAATCTTCATGACTTTTCTGCTTTGCTGGGATTCCCAGATGGATTTGATACTTTTACATCGAGGCAGGAAGAATTGTTTGATTTCCGCGAGCTCGACATATTCTGGGAATCATTGACTGGGTTGAGTAGCTTTGAGCATCCTGAGCCACATGCGGATTATATTCATAATCCGGCGTTCCGCTATTTTCACCATATTCTGTCACATACCCTGTTTGGAAAGGAACAAAATAACACTATTGTTTCTCGAGATGAGCTGTTTATTATGCTTTGTGCTGTACAGAATCGGCCCGTGAACGGTGTCGCTTTTCTATTAGTTACCATTGAGAAAATGCTTCAAGATGATAATATACCCATCATGATGGGAGGAATGGTAACAATGATAGCGAATGCTTTGGGTTTGCGGCAACCACTGTTGAGTTGCCATCCTTACGGAGGTATCCGACCAATGGACCTCAGTTTTTGTTTCAACACAAGATTAATTGGAAACCATGGTCCACGAGAGTTTGAATTGCTGATTAATAATGAGGTAGTTAACCTCTTTACCTTGCCTAGTCCATGCACCAGTGTTCACGATAAAGGTAATTGGCTGTATAATTTGGACGGTTTACCATCTCCTGCTCGCTCCACTGAAACAATCCAGGATTATGAGATACCTGAGATTTATGAAATTGAATCTGATCCTGAGATACCACCTGGGTACCATGACTTTCCTGAGCAACCTTTGTCACCACCTGTAACTCCGGTGATTGAAGAAAATAGGCAAGGATCTGAACCCATGAACCAAGAAGAAACAATTAAGGAATTGAAGGAAGAAGTGAAGAATCTGAAAGAAAACCTCACAGCTGCGAACAATGAAGTTAATACACTCCGGATGGATCATTTTGGATTCGTCGACACGGTAGCTATGCAGTTTGATGAAGTGTTTCAACATATCTATTCCATGCAGAAGAATAACGGAGACGATAATAATAAAAGTGGCTAATGAGAGAATTTATTTAATTAGTTAGTTTTAGTTAGTTATTTATTTGATTTGCATTTGGATTTCATTTGAATTATGTTTTGCAATTTGGTTTATTTTATGTTCTTTGTAGTACAATTTGAATTATGCAATTTAAAGTTCAACATTATTTATCTTCTTGTTTTGTTTCAATGTTATTTATATTAGTTATTAGATTATTAAGTGGTATCAAATAAAGCTGAAATGATACTGTTTGCAAAAACTATGCATTCTGTGCCTGAGATATATATTATAACGTACTGTATCAAAAGAAAACAAAAGGAAAAGTTGAATTTCCCACGCAGGCACAGGACCGGACGGTCCCACGCACACCATGCCCCCTGGACCGATCGGTCCCCTTTTTGACTGAAAAGCAGGACCGACCATCCCCCTGTCCTAGTACAGGAGGGAACGACCGGCCCCCTGTTGCATGCTGTAAAGCGTGTCTCTTTGTCTCCCACGCCAAATTCAATTCATAACTCATTTTTACCATTTATCTTCTCCATAAAACAACTTCCAACCACTCTTAAATTCCCATTACTCCACTATCTCATTTTTTTAAATTTTTACCCTTTCCAACTCCCCCATTAACTCTCATTAAATTCTCATTATCACCATTCAACCACCCTCACAATATAAATACCCCTCATTTCTTACTATCTCTTCACACCATTTCTTACTTTCTACTATGTTTCTCTCATATTTATCTTCATCTTATCTAACTTCCTTCTACATCTACCACCATTTTCTTACCATTACCATGCCTCCGAGAACCATCCGTCCCGAAAGGCAACAACCCGACCTTTCAAACATTATCTTCCGCAATGATAAGCAACGCACCATGTATCTCAACTTATACAAACGCTCGGTGGTTCTGACAAAGTATGTAGATATAAATTGTCTACAAACTTTAGGACTCACTGAAAGTGTGTCATGGTTGCTAAATAATATTGGTTTATACAATCTCTGTACCCAACCAAACCCAACCTTTGAACCTCTAGTGTTGGAGTTTTTGAGTTCTTTTTCTTACTCAACTGATATTGAAGATCCATACACTACGGGAACTGCTAGTTTCCGTATGTTCAACCGTGAGTATACGCTAGATCAAGAACAAATTGCTGAGGCACTAGGATTCTCACAAGGGGATGGTATTTATTACAAGCCATTTGAAGCGGAAGATGATATTCCAGCCTGGGAGGAGCAAGGTTTACAATTCTGGGAGGAGATAAGTGGGGAAGCCGCAAATGGTTGGAGACTATTATATGCGTCCCACGTTCATAATCCAGCAATACGGTATTTTCACCGTATTTTGGCTCACACTATCTTTGGACGCACCTACAACCATAAGGTAACCCAAAATGAGTTATTTTTCTTATATTGTGCCTTAACTGGGAGTCGTGTCAACGCCGCACCATTTATTCTATCACACTTTCAACTATGTGCTCAAACCGCCAGAAACAACCCTTCTCTTTTCGGTGGCATTATTACCGCGATAGCTTACTCGCTAGGATTGGCTGACGAGATCCTAACTATTGCTCAACACCTCATGCCAGCCCAATTTCTAGATGAGGTATACTGCAGTGACTCCCATCTAATCCTCCCAAGGCAAGGTGAGAACAGATTTACTTTATTGGTCAATAAAGTTTTGGTACCAAGCATTATTCTCCCATGTCCCCATCTTATTAATGTGCAAAATCGAAACCGTTGGTTATTTGATTTAAATGCACCCGAAGCTGAGAATAATGCTCCCGTGGATGAAATGGAAGAAGAAATGAACAACAATCAACAAAACCATCTCACCATGGAAACTCTCTACCAAACCATGCAACAGATGCAAAACCAACAAAACGCAACATTTGCATTGGTACAACAAATGCATAACAACTACAACACCTTGAATGCAAATGTTATTGACCTTGGAGTTTCTATGCACTCACTTCACCTACGCTTGGATGAATTCGAGCCTCCACAACGCCAAGATGAGCGACGTCCAAGAACTCGAGGAAGAGTAAGTCGTCCACATCGTAACGATTAGTTCTTAATATTTCTTTTCTTTTTATTTTTGTATTTTTCGATTCCCCATTTTTAAGCATTGAGGACAATGCTCAATTTAAGTGTAGGGGGGTCGAATTAACTATTGTTATCTTTCTTCAAGTAAGCAAATTTCCCTTTTGTAATTTCCCTTTTGTACTTTAAAATTTTAATTAATAAAAATTTGTTATTAAATTAAGTCTTATATACATATATAAATTCATGATTATCCGAATTCGCCAAATTCTTGAGCCATAAAATTTTTTTTATGGTCAGACGCACAATTATACACACTCAAAAAGTGTATCAAAGTTGCTTCTTTAGAAGAAAATATTTATAAATTGAACACGATTGAAATAATATCGTCGCCACTTCAACGCTTTAAAATCTCAGGAAAATGAATTAAAATTTTAGTACCCTTTATATACCGAAAATTTAAATTCTAGGTTTTAAAGTAACCTTTAGTAGTTTATACAAGCAGTCAGCACCGTCTAAATAGCAAACTACGTGGAGGATCGATGAATATAAGTGATTGATCGAAAATAAAATAAAAAAATTAAATTCGTAGAAACGCTCTAACTAAGTTAGATAGTCCTTACCAGACTATTTAGCCCAACGGTCGCGAATCTTATAAATTATCAATTAATGAATTCTTTGTAAATTGGTTCAGCGGTTTCTGGTGTTGAACTTGGTAGGGCGAACTACGGTTCGATCCCCCGCAATTTACAAAAGAACAAAAAGGAGTTACCAACTATTAAGTACCAGAACTCCTAGCAGGCTTAAAAGATCAAATTCACTAACCGGTCACTCCACTATGTGCGCGAAAGGGCAAAGGGCTTAATGTGATTGCGCCTGAATGAAAAAGGTGAAACAAAATGTAGGATTTAGAGTTAAGTTATAATGGCGTCACTAGAATTGTTCTTCGAACCTGAGTTTATTTAGTATTGTTACGGTGACTTTAGTATCGAAGTCGAGAGCTCAAGAGCAATGTGCAACTTAATACATTTTTAACTTGTGGCAATTTTTGTTGCGTCTGACCCGCATTTAGAGAGATATATATTTCTTGCTTGAGGACAAGCAAAGGTTTAAGTGTAGGGGAGTTTGATAACACGATTTTATATCGTATAAATCGACTTAATTAATGCAAATAATTCATGTTTTTATTTAATTTATTTTATTTTATTTCCATATTACGCTGGTATTTCTTTGTTTTAGGTATTTTGCCTTAAATAAGCTTATGTGAAGAAAAATGAAGAAATAGATGCAATTTAGTACAAAAATGAAGATAATTGATTAATGTGGTGCAGAATACTAAATGGGGGTGAAAAGAATGATTTTTCCAAGGCCTAAAAGACCAAGAACGCGCAGAGGCCCAAGGGAACACACGTTCCCCACTTCAGCTTGAAGGGACCGACCGGCCCACTAAGGGGAACGATTGGTCCGGCCCACTTCAGCTGAGTGGAACGACCGTTCCCTCCCCTTTCCTATTTTCACGCCATTTTCTCCTCACACGGAACGATCGGTCCCAAGTCAATGAAGAAACCAACTTTTGCTATATTTCCGTACACGTCTTCAGCACGTTATGCAACAAAGTCCACTAGCAATATTTTTTGGATATTCAGTTTTACGTGGATTGGGCTTTTGGGATACAGTTATTTTACAAGCATTATAAATAGAAGTGAAAGCCAAATCCCAAAGGTCGGAGAATTTTTGCAAGATCGTACTATTTTCAGCAGAGCAAATTTCCTTCCATTTTAATTTTTGTTCTGCCTTTTCCTTTATTTTTATTTCATCGCATTGTTTTTATTTTCTTTTCTTCTCCAGTTTTCTGCCTTTATTTTCCGTACAACAATTTCTACACTGGAAATTGTTGTGCAATTTTATCCGGTTTAACCTTACGTTAGATCCGGTATTTTTACTTTCCTTGTTGTTACAAAATTCAAGATTCGAAGGGTAGATCCAGCCGACTTGTGGTGGAATACTCGAAGGATTTGAAGAACGAATATTTAATTGAAGCTATTGAAGTATTTCTACATTTTCATCAGGTTTTCATTTATACGCTTTATTTAATATATTTGTATGATCTTTGTTCTGAGTATGTTTTTATTTCGCCGTTTTCTAATTAATAAACCTTGCATGATTAATTGTATGAACATGTCTGGCTAAACCGATTAAATATCGGTATGTAAATTAACCAAATAACGGGATCTGAAATAAACTGGCTTAAAATTATTTTGTAAAAGAAACTTCTTTCATGGTTTTAATATTCAATTAAATTGTTTAAGATTTTACAAACCAATAGAACGGAAGTGTGAGGTTTTAGAATTGATTAAGGTTTTTACTAATAAAACGGAAGTTTGAGGCTAAAACCAGATAGTGATTATTAGGCATTGTTTTTAAAGAGGCGGAAGCATTTTAAAAACAATTAAATTTTATTTTGTTTTCAAAAATTACTTTTGAATCCGGCGGAGTGACGGAAGCACACGTTAGGGTATTAATCGTATAACCTGAACTAATAGAACGGAAGTGTGAAGGGAAGGTTTTTAGACAAATAAAGTTTGCGTAAAGATAATTTTTGACCAATTTAAGTAAAAGCCAGTGGAAATTCGGAACCCAAAATTTAGGTGAAATACATACCGGTATTTATAATTAAAAATTTTATAACTAAATTTAGTAATTAGATCCCTTTCGTTAATTAAATTAATATTAGCCTTAGCTTTACCCAGTAACCAAAATTACGGTAGATCGATTCATAGTCCCTGTGGATTCGATATCTTTTAAGACTACGTGATAGGACTGTGCACTTGCAGTCTCCAGATTTATAGACATACAAAGTCGCGATCAGTTGGCAGGAAACCTTTTCCTCAATGAAGATATGTTATACAAAAGAAATTATGACATGGTCTTGCTCAGATTCGTGGATAGACACGAAGTAGACATGTTGATGCATGAAATCCATGAAGGTTAATTTCGTACTCATGTCAATGGACATTCGATGAAAAAGAAGATGCTTAGGGCATGTTACTATTGGCTGACAATGGAATCTGATAGTTACAAATTTGTAAAGAAGTGCCATAAGTTCCAGATTTATGCTGAACAAATTCATGTGCCTCCGACACTTCTTAATGTTATTTCTTCCCCGTGGCCTTTCTCTATGTTGGGTATTGACATGATTGGAATGATTGTACCAAGGGCATCAAATGGACATTGTTTCATCTTGGTGGCACTTGACTACTTCACCAAATGGGTGGAAGCAGCTTCATATGCTAGTGTTACTAAGCAATTGGTAGGACGCTTTATCAAGAACAATCTTATATGTCAGTATGGGGTGCCAAGCAGGATTATCACTGACAATGACTCGAATCTGAATAACAAGATGATGACAGAACTTTGTGAAGAATTCAAGATTGTTCATCATAATTCATCTCCTTACAGGCCAAAGATGAATGGGGTTGTTGAAGCTGCTAAAAAAAATCAAGAAGATCATCTAGAAAATGGTTGTTACCTATAAAGATTGGCATGAGATGCTCCCTTTTGCTTTTCATGGGTATCGTACATCCATTCACACTTCAACAGGGGCAACCCCGTTCTCTCTTGTGTATGGTATGGATGCAGTTCTCCCCATTGAGGTTGAGATTCCCTCTTTGTGTGTGATAATGGAAACCAAATTATCAAAGGATGAATGGGTCTAAAACAGGTTTGACCAATTGAACTTGATTGAAGAAAAAGAGAATAACGGCCTTGTGTCATGGTCAGTTATACCAGAAGAGAATGAATAAAGCTTTTGATAAGAAGGTCAAACCTCGTGAATTCAAAGAAGGCGACCTCGTGCTAAGAAAACTCATATATTTTAACACTGATTCTAGGGGCAAGTGGACTCCCAATTTTGAAGGCCCATATGTTGTCAAGAAAGCCTTCTCTGGTGGTACATTGATTCTTGAAACTATGTATGGCGAGGAGTTCCCATGTCATATGAATGCTGATGCAGTCAAGAAATACTTTGCCTAAAGAAATAAAAGAATAACTTGCTAAGTCGAAAACTCGAAAGGGAGGCTTTGGCAAAAAAGAGCATATTGGTAGGATGAAAACCCAAAAGGGCGGTCTAGGCAAAAATAAGAGACACAAACAGAATAAATTTTCCCACTAGGTTGAAGACCCGCAAGGGAAACCTAGGCAAAAGATAGGGATTTCTTGGTAAGTAACTGTGTCAGATAAGACTTGATCATTGAAGCAACAATCTTCTCGGATCCTCATCACACTTCAAAAGAAGTCGCTGCTCAGGAATTCAAAGTTGTTAGGGAGAATAGTGGTCGTTGTATTTCAATGTATCTTTTCCAAAATATATTACCATTTTCCAAACTTTGTAATCATCTATGGGGTCTCACCATTCACAGACTACTATTCTATTAATAAAGTTTGAGCTTTTGTCCAATTCTTTGTAATTATTATTTATATTTTTTTTGCAAAGATTCCATTTGTTATTGATATAGTTTTCAAAACAAAGAGATTTAATATTAAAATTTGTTTTTTTAAAAGAATTTACAAATTACTTTTTACTTTAGATTTTGTGATTCAAGAAAAAAAAGTAGTGATTCCGAGGATGGACGAACTCTGAAATTTTGGAAATATATATTCCCCGTGAAAGTTCTTCCAGGTCACTCTTGCTGATATGCGCATGATTTTCTTGTGTTTCTCAAATAGTTAGAGTTGATACCAATTGATGTATGGTACGGTGTTGGGTTTGTAATCCCATTTTCCCAAGTCAAGTCTTGGATCAGATTTTCCTCCAGGTTGATTATTTTGATTTCGAGTTTGCATGGTTTGAATCCTCTATCCCATTTCCCTAGTAAGTTCTTCTCTCACATGACAAAATTCCCTTCTCCCTTTTTGTGTTAAGGTAGAATCATTTGCAAAACATCGCCCTTTGCAGTGACGACATTATTGTTGTTGTTTGTTTCCCAGGCAACTAGACAAGGGTAATATCTTTTCTAAGAAGTGTTGAAACAATTGTCAACTTTTTGGGTTTTCTCCCGCCATGTGCTGGGTTTGATTTAAAATTCCCATAATTTTGATTTCTTGTTGTATTGTTTGACTTCTAAAATCCCCAAGTGAAGCTGAGATGACGTTTCTCTCTAAAAGTTGTTATCCCCGTGTGGTTTCATAATTTCTCCCTAGGGAAGTTTATATAATCATCGCTCTTGGTATTGAAGAATGTATTTTGGGCTCCTCTCGAAGATGTGGTATTGTCCTCCCCAATCAAGTCAACACGAGATCCCCAGTTGATATCTCGATGATATGGATTTCATCTTCGCTAGAGGAGTCAGTATTATAATCTCCAATGGAAATCTAGATGTTGAAACATTGTTTTCCCCATCGAAGTCTGTGTGATATTCCTCGGTGAAGCCTGGAGGAGGGTGATATATTCCTGTATCTGTATTGGTTTATTGCTATCAGATTATTCTGTGATTATTTTCAAGCATTGTTTCTTCCCAAAGGAGTTAAGCTGTGAAATAGGAACTTGTTTCCTTAGTTGGTGCTTACTTTCTTATGGAATTTTCCTCCTGGATATGATTTAGCCGAGTATTGACTTTACCCAAGCTGGTTTTGTCTAGATATTCTCAGTGTTGTATGTCTGTGTTGCCAGCATATACATGATAACATTTATACATTCATACATACATCATGCATAGCTGAATTTAAAATTCATCGCTCATCTACGTTCATTATTTTTGTTGGCACATTACCCTATTCAGAAGATTTATGTTATCCTTTCTCCAATAGTGTCAACCTTAAGCAGAAAGTGTATATCCTTTCAATTTCATCACCGAGTTATCCCTCGTGGAAGAATTTTGCTTTAGCCTTCCTATTTAGCTCATTGTCTGGATATATCCGTGTTTCCCTTTTGAGCTTGTTTCTCATCAGGTGCTATCTTGGTTGACTGTTTCACTCTGGTTTATTTCTGGTCTGGATTTATGGTTCCCGACAACATTATTATTATGTTTTCTGCAGACTTTGAGCCCTGGTTTGAGAATGTGAATTTATTTTGCACGAGAAGACTTTATCTCCTCACCAAGACTGTGTTGGCATATCCCCAGAGAAGCCAAAATTCATTTCCCAACAACACTATTAACAGCAAGTGGCGTCTCTTTATTTAAACAACTTATTCTTCCCCGATAAGGCTGTTACTTCCCCGAGAAGATTCATTTTTGTTACTCCAATGAATGGTAGTCTCGTCATTATGGGAGATAGTTTATTGTTGAGATTTACACTCCAATAGATATTAGCCTAGTCATTATGGGAGATAGTTCATTGTTGAGATTTGTTACTCCAATGGATGGTAGTCTCGTCATTATGGGAGATAACTCGTTGTTGAGATGCTTACTCCAATGAATGGTAGTCTCTCCATTACAGGAGATAGTTCGTTGTTGAGATTTGTTACTTCGATGAATGGTAGTCTTGTCATTATGGGAGATAGTTCATTGTTGATATTTGTTACTCCAATGGATGGTAGTCTCTTCATTATGGGAGATAGTTCATTGTTGAGATTGGTCACTCCAATGGATGGTAGTCTCGTGATTATGGGAGATAGTTCATTGTTGAGATTTGTTACTCTGATGAATGGTAGTCTCGTCATTATGGAAGATAGTTTGTCATTGAGATTCGCTTTGCTCTAAAGAGTTCATTTGTTTCCGGTTATAAGTACTGATGCTAATCATTTGTGACCTAACCTAATATGGGTATTTACCGGTATTATCTTACCATTTATTTTCCCAATGAGTTGATGTTGCTTTTTTGCTATCTTCTCTCTGAGTGGGTAGTTCGCAGTTATTTGTCTATTTTTGTCATCCATTACTTTTTCCTCAATATTTGAAGTGATGATGCTTTATCTCCTCTATGGGCTTTATCCTAATAGAGTTGGGTCTTTTGTTCACCAGTGATTTTTTTTCCTAGTCGGATTTTCTTTTTATCCTTTATTTTATTTTATGCTTCCCCAGTGGTGTCCTTTGGATTTTTTTGTTTGCATGCACAATCATAAGCATTGCATGGCGTCTTAGGGCCAAAAATAGGGCTTGTTTTATATTTAAGTATCTTTCATCACGTCGATACGAAGATTTTAACCTTCGTATCTCCGAATAGAAGACATTTAAATAAGGGAACCTTTTGTAGCCCTATTTTTCCCCCTGAGATTCCCCTATCATCTCATATAAACTCAATCATATCAAGATTACACTTGGGTTTGGTTCTTCTCACTATCTCTAGGTTTTCTCATGGGGGATCACCAAGCACTTTGATTTGTATATTATGGTCATATTTGTCTTGTGTTGATTAATTTTTAACTAACAAATACAATGAATGTTTGCTCTAAATGATGAGACTATAGGTGAGGGCAAAACACATTTCATCAGGTTGATTCATACGTTCATGAGTTTTTTCCATGCCTTCTTCAACAAAGCCTCATTTAGATTCAAGCTTAATCATTGAAAGTGATTTAAAGTAATATCATGACAAGGTCTACTATGATTCATCATGCCTCAATTTGTCAATGGAAATAAAAAGATGTAAGAATTGATTGAAGAGGTTTGACCTAATTGGACAAGTTCTTGATTCCTTGATCACAAGTGCATAGCTCTCTCAATTATTAACATTTGGAAGTGGTTATTGTTTCTATGAGTTCTTATTATCATCCACAACAACTTATATTCACATGGCAAAAGTGATTATACAAGAAATATTGTCAAAATTGAAAGGGGTTTCCAAGTTATTTAGGTGCTCTAGGAGCTAGGGTTTTGGACTTCTAAGGGCATCTTGTTCATCTTTTGAGATTTTTGAGTGATTCCAAAGATATGCTTCTCTTTAAAGGGTTATCAACCAATCACTTCAAAAATTTCAAGCAAATTTTGTGTGGAACATTCCTAAGGATGGAGAAATATTACAAGTCCTCTAGATAGGCCATCAAATTCCCTTATGTGACTTCAAGACTCATAAATTGGTCGATTTTTATCTCCTTAAGCCCATTATATTTCCAAAATGACCTTAATAATGTGAAATTCAACTCCTCTTTTATGTGCAAAGCTTGAAAATGGTAAGAAGATGCCTAAAAAACCCAAAAGATTATATGTCACCTCATGGATTTTCACCAAATTCAAAGGATCATAACTTGTTCATTATTTGGAATTTTTGAGTCAAACAAGTTTCACAATACTCTTTAATGTGTCCACTTAAAGCTAGCATCAATGATCAAAGCTCAATTTGGAAGTAAGACCTTGTTTGGAGTCAACATTATAGGATATTTTTTGAGAAAAACATATAATTTTTCTAAGTACAAAAAGTCAGTGTATTTTTCATTATTTTGACCAAACACAACTCTTAGATCAAATGTCTAAATGACCTTTCTCTTTGCACATTGTAAAGATGTTGACCTTATCTTTCAAATGCTTCAAGAATTATGCCCTAAGACCTCTTAAGCTGTGAAAACCATGGAAGTTGATACATTGGAACTGAAGTTTCAGTTGCAGACAGATTGTAATTTCCATAATGTGACTTCTAATCATCAAATTACCACACTTTTTCACTTAAACATGATCAACAAAGATAATTGGATTATTTAGAGTGATAAAACGCATCATTTAGATGAGTTTTGATGCACATGTGAACACACTTTTCTCGTGAACACGGGTATGCACGAATTCATTTGAATTTGCATCATTCACCCCTCATTTTGATCCCATTCACTTCCCCTATAAATACAGATTCCATTCCACTCATTTTCGCAAGCTTGAACAACCAAAATCACCCTGTCAAATTCCCTCCACAAATCACTTTTCTGAGTTTTCGAATTCCTCTTTTCTCCACTTTTCAATCCAATTTCTTCGTTGATCCTTCATCTTTGAAATTCACTAAAGCTAACAGAAGAAGAACCAAGCCTTGAGGTTCCCTAAATCGTGCTAGCCAAGTCCATTTATAGAGCAAGTTCATCTGACTTCATTTAGGTAGTTTAAGACACAAAATCTTCTAACTCAAATTATTGGAATGGTCTATGATGTTCACTGATGCTTTCTATTAACTCAATTTTCGTGAATCAAAGCATTTGATGCTTCTGTTTACGATTTTAAAATTTTCAAAACATCTCTGGTTTTTTCCAAATCGAGTAAGTTGTGTTTTATATAAATTTGGCGCGAGTATATGGTTGTGACTTTCTTGAAGAGACGCGTCTGATGATACCACTATGAGCGTCTAAATTTAAATATTTAAGAATATTAGTTTCGCCCTAGTTGCAGGGTAGCTGCAGGTTAAAGATGACCTATGTGGCCTCTTCAACCAATGAGAGCAATACAATTGAAATGTTGTGATTGGTCTGACTATTGTGACTTCAGTGTGCGCTTGTTGAACTTGGATCAACATACATCATCACTTTTGACCCATCAACGTGTTTTAATGAACTGAATCCAACGCCTCACATTATTTCTGATTTATTTATTTTTACAAAATTTGTTTTAATTTCAAAAATTCATAACTCTCTTATTTTTTATCCAAAAATTATGAAAAAATATACAAAAATACTTTGAATTATTTTTGACTTTGTGAATATTTTTGCATATTTTTATTTTAATATTTGATATTTTTCATAATTATTGTATTTTTTGCCATATTTTAATTGTTTTAAAAATACTTCTTGGTATTTTTAAATTCTAAAAAAATTTATCAAGATCATTTTCTTTATTTCTGACTTTACGAATTTTTTCTAGAATTTTATTTGGTCTTCTACTATTTTTGATCTTTTTTTAAACTTATTTGAATGATTTTAACTAGTTTAATAATACTTTTCTATTTTCAAAAATTACCAAAAAATTTAAAAGAATATTTGAGACCTCTTCTGACTTTTCTATGGTATGTTTTAATTTTTCTTTGATACTTTTAATATAAATTGCTATTTTTCCTTTTGTTTTCATTAAAAAAAAATTTAAAAATCTTTTTTTGTATTATTTTTGTTTATTAAATACAATTTATTTTTGAATATATTCTGACTATGTGATTTTTGATCATGAAATTCATTAACATCATTGGATCTTGGGTGTTGAGTTTAACTCCACCAAAATGGATGAATGATTTTAATGATAGTTTCATTATAAACCTTGACAACCCTTGAGACCTTGTGAATTCTGTTGTTATTTTGTCTAGAGTTCTTGGGGTTTACCCCGAGACATTGAGTTGTTTTGTTTCTTTGTTTGCAGGTTATTCTGATTATATGCTTTGTCCGTGGCTGGGAATTCATATGTATATAACCGTTACTCTGCCAAAATTTGTGAAGAGTTAATTCATTTGAAGTTTATTATTATTAAGAGGTCTATCATCTTTAATTGTTTTGTTTCAATCCAAAGGGTAGGAATTTACATTGAATCATTGTGTCAAGTGTTGGCTTCTTGTTTGTTAGACGGTTCCTTTCCATTGCTTTTACCTTATGCTTTAGGATAGTCCCTTCATCTCCTCCCATCTTCTTTAATTTCAAAAATCTTCTCCCTCCTTTTCAAAACTCTTCTGGTTTTCTAACTTGAACCGCTTTAACAATAAACTTGGACTTAGGTCCATGCATTTTCAAAAATCATTTTCTTAATCAAACTTTAAACAACTTAATAATACTTTGACATTTTTGTGAGAAGAATAAAAGTCAATCAATCTCATTCAAACCATTTTTCCACTTTGGCCCTTTTACTTTAAACTTTTGTTTTCAAAATATTAGACTCTTGTCAATCCTTGTAGTGATACGAGCTACTATACTTCTACGATATATAGTGAAGTGATATATTTTCCACTTGGGTGTTGAGCGAGCCTTTGTTGATTTTTAAAATCCAAGCCATATCCTCCACTTTGAGATTATGTGAATTCTCCTTTCTCATTATCGTGGGTAGTAAGTATGTTCTTCCACTCGGAGATGACAATGATGTCTCGTCTCTTAAAATTAAATAACACACTTGTGTTTTAAATCTTTTAAAAAGGTGAAATACGAGTACCCTGATCCCCTACTCCGCGAAAGCTGGTACTTAGGCACTAAAGGTTTGCAACCGCGGCGTGTGTAAAAATTGTAAAAAATATTTCTTTTCTCATCTCCACCATCTTTTTTTTATATACAACATTTATATCCAAAATACACAAATTTACAAAGAGGTTCCCGTGGAGTACCATAGATGTTTAGGGTTACAATACCTTCCATTTGCATAACCAACCCCCGTACCTAGATTATCTCCCCATCTTTTTTGGGTTATTCACTTTTTTCCCATTCCTCTGGAAACAATAAAGTGCGATGGTGATTTTTATTTGATTTGTTCGAGTTAGGTCAATCCAATGTCTTAGTCTTAACATTTATACCACTACAAATAGTATTCATTGACGATATCTTGATATATTCAAAATTGGAAGAAGAACATGCTAAACATTTGCGAATTGTATTGCAACTGTTGAAAGAGAAGCAGTTGCGTGCAAAGTTGTTAAAGTGTGAATTTTGGTTGGAGAAGGTTAGTTTTCTTGGTCATGTTATTTCAGGCAATGAAATTGATGTGGATCCATCCAAAGTGGATCCAGTGTTGTAGTGGGAAACTCCAAAGTCAGTCACAGAGATCAAAAGCTTTTTATGCTTAGCTGGTTATTACAGAAGGTTTATTGAAGGTTTTTCTAAGTTAGCACATCTCCTAACTCGGCTGACGTGTAAAGGGATAACATTTGTGTGAGACATCTAACGCAAAGAAATGTTTGTTGAGTTAAAGAAGAAATTGATGACAAATCCGATTTTAATGTTACCTAATCCTGAAGAACCATTTGTAGTGTACTGTGATGCTTCTAAATTGGGTTTAGGTGGTGTGCTTATGCATAATGATAAAGTAGTAGCTTATGCATCGAGACAATTGAGGATTCATGAAAGGAATTATCCTACTCACGATCTTGATTTAGCTATAGTGGTGTTTGTACTGATTTGGAGACATTACCTTTATGGTTCCAGATTTGATGTGTTTAGTGATCACAAGAGTTTAAATTATTTGTTTGATTAGAAGGAATTGAACATGAGGAAAAGAATGTGGTTAAAGTTATTGAATGACTATAACATTCGCTTGAGTTACCACCATGGTAAAGCTAACATCGTAGAAGATTCTTTAAGTAGGAAGACATTACATATGTCTGCTATGAAGGTTAGAGAATTAGAGATGTTCGAGCAATTCATAGACATGAGTTTAGTATGTGAAATGAAACCATAAATTGTGATGTTGGGAATGTTGAAAATTAACAATGATTTCTTGGACAATATTAAAGAGGCTCCGTAATTAGATGTGAAGTTCGTAGACTTAATGGTTGGGAGAGACCGATATGAAGATAGTGATTTTAAAATAGATGTTACAGTTGTGATGAGATTCCGAGACCGAATTTGTATCCCTGATGACACGGAGATGAAAAATATGATTCCAGAAGAAATTCATAGTAGTAGTTTAAGTATTCATCTGGGAGCTACTAAAATGTATCAATACTTGAAGAAGTTATTTTGGTGGTCCGCACTAAAGCAAGATGTGGCATAGTTTGTGTATGTGTGTTTGACTTGTCATAAGTTAAAATTCGAACATCAAAAACCTGCGGCATTGTTCAAGCCATTAGAAGTTCCAGAGTGGAAGTGGGATAGTATATTGGTGGAATTTGTGACGCGGCTGCGAAGTAATCCAAGAGGACATGATACAATTTGGATTATTGTTGATAGGCTAACAAAATCAACTTATTTTATTCTGATTAATATCAGTTTTACTATACCAAAGTTGGCGGAGATCTATATCCGTGTAATTATGAAGCTACACGGTGTTCCGTCGAGTGTTGTATCTGATAAAGACCTAAGGTTTACTTCTGATTTTTGGAAGAGTCTGCAAGATGTGTTGGGCTATAAGCTGAGATTGAGTTATGCATATCACCCGCATACAAATGGTCATACAGAAAGGAATGTTCAGTCATTTGAGGATTTGTTGAGAGCTTGTGTTCTTGAGCGGGGAGGTACATGGGACAATTATCTTCCATTGATTGAGTTAACTTATAACAATATTTTTCATTCTAGTATTGGTATGGCACCTTTCGAAGCATTTTATGGTCAGACGTGTAGAACGCCATTGTGTTGGTATGAATCTGGTGAAAGTGTAATGCTCGGATAAGAAATTTTGCGAGATATTACGGAGAAAGTGAAATTAATTCGAGAAAAGATGAAGGCTTCGCATGGTAGGAAAAAGAGTTACCATGTTGTGTTATGATGCTTCTGTTGGGAATTAGATACCTGAGAAATTATTAGAATTGAGATAATAGGGGGTGTATGACCAAAAGTGTAGAAACATGAGGAGTAGAGAGATAAATAGTTTATTAGCATTATTTTTATTAAAATTTTAGATTTAATACTATAGTATAATAATTAAATAGAATTATTAGTATAATAATAGAATTATTATTATTTTATGGTTATTTAGATAATTATTATTTTATTTAATTGATAAGGGCAAGATTGGTATTAAAATTTAGGGGTCTTTGGAATAAAATAGAGTAAGAATATAGAATAAGAGAAAAAACGTAGAAAAAGAACAGAGAAGATCGTAGAAGAGAGAAGAAGAGGAAAAGGCTAGGGAAAGAAGGTTCACCGTAGGAATCAAGAATCAACCGTAATCTAAGGTAAGGGTGAGATTCTAACACTATAATTGGTTGCATAACAATGGGGTATGGTAGTGTTTAGGTCTCCTTATTGTTGTTCTTAATTTTCTCTTTATTTTGCTTGATTGGGGCTTTTCTCATTGATGAATTCTGTGATGCATTTTGTGTGTTATTGTTGAAATTTAAAGATGAATATTTAATGAAATGGATAGGAATTGTTGGTGAATAATTGGTTTAACTTAAAAATATTGTTTTGGTTACATTGTTGGGAATTGGGGTTTAGAAACATGGATTTTCGTACCCAACAAAGTTGCAGATTTTTGAACTCTGCAGCGGGTGTAACTGGGTACTTCATAGAGGGTAACCAATTACCTTTTTAATTTTTGGGTACGTCATAGAGGGTGTTGAGAGAGGCTTTGTTGATTTTTAAAATCCAAGCCATATCCTCCACTTTGAGATGATGTGAATTCTCCTTTCTCTTAATCGTGGGTAGTAAGTATGATCTTCCACTCGGAGATGACGATGATGTCTCGTCTCTTAAAATTAAATAACACACTTGTGTTTTAAATTTTTTAAAAAGGTGAACTACGAGTACCCTGATCCCCTATTGCGCGAAAGATGGTACTTAGGCACTAAAGATTCGCAACCGCGGCGTGTGCAAAAATTGTAAAAAAAATATTTCTTTTCTCATCTCCACCATCTTTTTTTTTATATACAACATTTATATCCAAAATACACAAATTTAAAAAGAGGTTCCCGCAGATTTCCATAGATGTTTAGGGTGATAATAGCTTCCCTTTGCATAACCAACCCCCGTAACTAGATTCTCTCCCCTTTTTTTGGGTTATTCACTTTTTTCCCATTCCCCTTGAAACAATAAAGTGAGATTGTGATTTTTATTTGATCTGTTTGAGTTAGGTCAATTCAATGTCTGTCTCAACATTTATACCACTACAGATAGTATTCACTAACGATATCTTGATATATTCAAAATTGGAAGAACAACATGCTGAGCATTTGCGAATTGTATTGCAACTGTTGAAAGAGAAGCAATTGTGTTCAAAGTTGTCAAAGTGTGAATTCTGGTTGGAGAAGGTTAGTTTTCTTGGTCATGTTATTTCAGGCAATGAAATTGATGTGGATCCATCCAAAGTGGATCTAGTGTTGCAGTGGGAAACTCCAAAGGCAGTCACAAAGATCAGAAGCTTTTTAGGCTTAGCTGGTTATTACAAAAGGTTTATTGAAGGTTTTTCTAAGTTAGCACATCCGCTAATCCAGCTGACGTGTAAAGGCATAACATTTGTGTGAGACATCAAACTTGAAGAAAGTTTTGTTGAGTTAAAGAAGAAATTGATAACGAATCTGATTTTAATGTTACCTAATCCTGAAGAACCAGTTGTGGTGTAATGTGATTCTTCTAAATTGGGTTTAGGTGGTGTGCTTATGCAGAATGATAAAGTAGTAGCTTATGCGTCGAGACAATTGAGGATTCCTGAAAGGAATTATCCTACTCACGATCTTGATTTAGCTATAGTGGTGTTTGCACTGATTTGGAGACATTACCTTTATGGTTCCAGATTTGATGTATTTAGTGATCACAATAGTTTAAATTATTTGTTTGATTAGAAGGAATTGAACATGAGGAAAAGAAGGTGGTTAAAGTTATTGAATGACTATGGATTTCGTTTGAGTTACCACCATGGTAAATGTAACATTGTAGAAGATGCTTTAAGTAGGAAGACGTTACATATGTTTGCTATGAAGGTTTGAGAATTAGAGCTAGTCGAGCAATTCAGAGACATGAGTTTAGTATGTGAAATGAAACCATAAATTGTGATGTTGAGAATGTTGAAAATTAACAATGATTTCTTGGACAATATTAAAGAGGCTTAGTAATTAGATGTGAAGTTGGTAGACTTAATGGTTGGGAGAGACCAATATGAAGATAGTTATTTTAAAATAGATTTTCAAAGTGTGATGAGATTCCGAGACCGAATTTGTATCCCTGATGACACGGAGATGAAAAATATGATTCTAGAAGAAATTCATAGGAGTAGTTTAAGTATTCATCTGGGAGCTACTAAAATGTATCAATACTTGAAGAAGTTATTTTAGTGGTCCGGACTAAAGAAAGATGTGGCCCTGTTTGTGTATGTGTGTTTGACTTGTCAAAAGTTGAAAGTCGAACATCAGAAACCTGCGGGATTGTTCGAGCCATTAGAAGTTCTGGAGTGGAAGTGGGATAGTATATTTATGGAATTTGTGATGAGGCTGCCAAGTAATCCAAGAGGACATGATACAATTTGGATTATTGTTGATAGGCTAACAAAATCAGCTTATTTTATTCTGATTAATATCAGTTTTCCTGTACCAAAGTTGGCGGAGATCTATATCCGTGTAATCATGAAGCTACACGGTGTTCCGTCGAGTGTTGTATCCGATAGAGACCTAAGGTTTACTTCTGATTTTTGGAAGAGTCTGTAAGATGTGTTGGGCTCTAAGCTGAGATTAAGTTATGCGTATCACCCGCATACAGATGGTCATACAGAAAGGAATGTTCAGTCATTAGAGGATTTGTTGAGAGCTTGTGTTCTTGAGCGGGGAGGTACGTGGGACAATTATCTTCCATTGATTGAGTTAACTTATAACAATATTTTTCATTCTAGTATTGGTATGGCACCTTTCGAAGCATTTTATGGTCGGAGGTGTAGAACGCCTTTGTGTTGGTATGAATCTGGTGAAAGTGTAGTGCTTGGATAAGAAATTTTGCGAGATATTACGGAGAAAGTTAAATTAATTCGAGAAAAGATGAAGGCTTCACATAGTAGGAAAAAGAGTTACAATGATAAGAGGAGGAAGTATCTAGAGTTTCAAGAGGGAGACCATTTATTCTTGAGAGTATCTCCAGTAACCGGTGTAGGTCGTGCTTTGAAGTCAAAGAAGCTGACTCCTTGATTTATTAGACTGTGTCAAATTTCAGAAAAAGTGGGAAATGTTGCGTATAGAGTGGCCTTGCCACCGAATATGTCGAATTTGCATGATGTGTTCTACGTGTCATAACTCTGGAAGTATATTTCAGATTCGTCGCATGTAATCCCGATGGATGATGCACAAGTGCGGGATAATATTATTGTGGAAACTGTACCTGTGAGGATCGAGGATCATGAAATAAAGAAGCTGAGGGGCAAAGAGACCACTCTTATGAAAGTGGTTTGGGAAGGAGTTGTTGGATAGAACGCGACGTGGCAATTAGAGAGTCAAATGAAAGAGGCTTATCTAGAGTTATTTGCATCAGGTAATTTTCAAGGACGAAAATATTCTAAGTGGGGGAGGATTGTAACATCCTGATTTTGTTGAATTGTTTTATTTATATTAATTAAGTGATTTGATGTATTTATGCTCTTTGGCGAATCTTTTGTTGTGTTATGATGCTTCTGTTGGGAATTAGATACCTGAGAAATTATTAGAATTGAGATAATAGGGGGTGTATGACCAAAAGTTTAGAAACATGAGGAGTAGAGAGATAAATAGTTTATTAGCATTATTTTTATTAATATTTTATATTTAATACTATAGTATAATAATAAATAGAATTATTAGTAGAATAATAGAATTATTATTATTTTATGGTTATTTAAATAATTATTATTTTATTTAATTGAGAAGGGCAAGATTGGTATTAAAATTTAGGGGTCTTTGGAATAAAATAGTGTTAGAATATAGAATAGGAGAAACAACGTAGAAAAAGAACAGAGAAGAAGAGGAAAAGGCTAGGGCAAGAAGGTTCACTGTAGGAATCAAGAATCAATTGTAATCTAAGGTAAGGGTGAGATTCTAACACTATAATTGGTTACATAAAAATGGGGTATGGTAGTGTTTAGGTCCCCTGATTGTTGTTCTTAATTTTCTCTTTATTTTGCTTGATTGGGGCTTTTCTCATTGATGAATTCTGTGATGCATTTTGTGTGTTATTGTTGAAATTTGAAGATGAATATTTAATGGAATGGATATGAATTGTTGGTGAATAATTGGTGTAATTTAAAAATATTGTTTTGGTTACATTATTGGGAATTGGTGTTTAGAAACATGGATTTTCGTAACCAACAAAGTTGCAGATTTTTGAACTCTGCAGCGGGTGTAACTGGGTACGTCATAGAGGGTAACCGATTACCTTTTGAAATTTTGGGTACGTCATAGAGGGTGTTGAGCGAGGCTTTGATGATTTTTAAAATCCAATCCAGATCCTCCACTTTGAGATGATGTGAATTCTCCTTTCTCATAATCGTGGGTAGTAAGTATGTTCTTCCACTCGGAGATGACGATGATGTCTCGTCTCTTAAAATTAAATAACACACTTGTGTTTTAAATTTTTTAAAAAGGTGAGCTACGAGTACCATGATCCCCTATTGCGTGAAAGATGGTACTTAAGCACTAAAGGTTCACAACCGAGGCGTGTGCAAAACTTGTAAAAAATATTTCTTTTCTCATCTCCACCATCATTTTTTTATATACAACATTTATATCCAAAATACACAAATTTACAAAGAGGTTCCCACGGAGTACCATCGATGTTTAGGATGATAATACCTTCCCTTTGCATAACCAACCCCCGTACCTATATTCTCTCCCCCTCTTTTTTGGGTTATTCACTTTTTACCATTCCCCCGGAAACAATAAAGTGCGATGGTGGTTTTTATTTGATCTATTCGAGTTAGGTCAATACAATGTCTTAGTCTCAACATTTATACCACTACATATAGTATTCATTGATGATATCTTGATATATTCAAAATTTGAAGAAGAACATGCTGAGCATTTGCGAATTGTATTGCAAATGTTGAAAGAGAAACAATTGTGTGCAAAGTTGTGAAAGTGTGAATTCTGGTTGGAGAAGGTTAGTTTTCTTGGTCATGTTATTTCAGGCAATGAAATTGATGTGGATCCATCCAAAGTGGATCCAGTGTTGTAGTGGGAAACTTTAAAGTCAGTCACAGAGATAAGAAGCTTTTTAGGCTTAGCTGGTTATTACAGAAGGTTTATTGAAGGTTTTTCTAAGTTAGCACATCCGCTAACTCAGCTGACGTGTAAAGGCATAACATTTTTGTAAGACATCCAACGTTAAGAAAGTTTTGTTGAGTTAAAGAAGAAATTGATGAAGAATTCGATTATAATGTTACCTAATCATGGAGAACCATTTGTGGTGTACTATGATGCTTCTAAATTGGGTTTAGGTGGTGTGTTTATGCAGAATGATAAAGTAGTAACAAGAACAAAGAGAGAACAAAGAGAGAATAAAGGAAAGAATAAAACGTGTTTTCTTATTTTATTTTAAAATATAAAACTTAGTTTTTTTTGTTTTTACTACTTATGTTTTTTTATTTCACAGGATAAGCCCATCTCTAAACTCTCCAGGCCCAAATCATCTTCATACACGTAGCCCCTCCCTTTTACTTCTGATGCGCAATAACAACTCTGATAGGACTTGCACCTCATCCTCTTTTCTTTCTCTCACCCCCTGTTTTCTGATAACTTGTAGGCCCAAGCATTTTTATTTTGTTTTATTTTTTTATTTCCAACAAAATAGGCATTGGGCCTAAACTAAAAACGCTTTTTTTCTTCTTTCAAACCTCCCATTTTCTTTTCAAACCCCCTGACCCTTTTTAATTTATATTTTTTATTTTATTTTCTCTTCTTGTCTTTTATTATTGCTATTTTTATTTTTAATCAAAAATATATAAAAATATATTTTCATAAATAATTAAACTAAAACGTCTTTATTCTTATTTTAGCTCTACTTTATTTTTAAATAATAAAAACTCTAAAAATATTTTTCTTTCTTAAATTAATTTAGACCTGCGTTTTTTTGGTTTTATCTTTTAATTAAATTAAGTTAGACTTTAATATTCTTATTAATTAATTTCTTTTCAAATCAATTAGTTTAAATTAAAACATTTTTCCATAAAAAACATAAAAACAACTTTCTTTTCAATTTCTCCTCCCTCTATATTTCTTTGCACATTTTTTTTATTTCACATATTTATGTAATTGTCAAAGCCTTGTAATAGTAAATTAGGATTTACTTAACTTGTCATCCCAATTTGTAATTTGTATCCCCATCCCCTAAAGTATTGTAATAGCGTAGGACTTTTAATTTCTGCAATTTATCGCTTTCCATATTATTGCTAGTAATTAGGGTTTGTATGGAAAGACTTAAAATTAAACAAATAGACAACCATAATTCAATACAAATGCATGAAAAAAAACACTTTTCACACTTGCACCTCTAGGGTTAACCCACACTTATTGCCTCAGATAAAAGAGTCATGTCCCTCGAACGTGGGATATTTTAGCAAAGACCCTCGATTACAAGATCATAGTCCCTCGATGACCCTTCAATGTTTCCTTCAGTAAACGATTTTAGTCCCTCACAATAAATTGCTATGGTATCCTACAATGTTGTCTTTTATGACTGTACAATGACCCATTTTTTTCCCTTCACTTCCAATGATAAGGTTTCTTACTAGCTAATGGTAATCTAACACTATCTATAGGAGGAGGAAAAGAATAAAGACTTTCTTTTAAGTACGTAGAACGCTCGTAGTTTCTTGCTCACAAACATTTCAAAACATCTTTCAAACACACCAAAATTTTCATGAAATATTTTGAAAAGTCAACACTTTGTATACATTCTTATAGAGACGAGAATCATTACAAAGTTCGTCTAAACAAAGGCACTTTTCAAAAATACTTTCAAACAAACACAAACACATTTACAAAGCATTTTAAAGTGAGCTAGCAACTAAGATCCCGTAGATAACTACGGATTAAAAGGGTGCTAACACCTTCCCTTTTCATAACCTACCCCCTTCACTCAAGAAAATTCTCAAAAGGTCTTTCCTGTTCTTTTCACCCCTTCCTTTATTGGATAAAAGAAAAGTCGATGGTGACTCTTGCTATCCGCAACAATTGCGATAAAACGCAAAACACTCAAGTCGGTTCTCCCAATGTATTACAGTCATCTTTAAGCCCATTCAAGCAATACTATCAACTAACAGCGTTAAGTGTTCATTCCTCTTCCACCTTCGGATCACGAATGGCAGATGTGCCAATCTAACTCTTCAGGTTTAAGAAGATTGAACAGGAGCAGCTGTTGTAACCCAAAATTTCCCCCACCATTTTCTTCAAGGTATCTTCTCATGCTTTTAGGGTTTTCAATTTCTCAAGGCTACTCAAGGTTTAGTCAAACAAATTCTCCTCCTAAGCAGTTGACCTACAACTAGGGTTTCACTCTTCTCAAAGGAAATTGGACTTCTAATTCGTCAAGTGGACTTCATGGCTCCTCATATGTCTCAAGGAATTCTAATGCTAAATTTCAAGCCTTGCATCTCAAGTTTTCTTAGTCAATTGCTTAGATGACTAAAAACCAACTATATGGGACAAAGAGTAAATTGTGGTCAACATATAGTCAAACTTTAATATTTTTGGTCAACATCAAGATTTTGAAGTCAAATTTATAATTTGATCAATGTTTGATCACGATTCATCAAGAAAAATCAAGATTCTTCAAAAGTCAAAGGTTACCAAAATAGGGTTTTCTTAAGGAGAAGTCAATTGAACTTTGACCAAGCATTACTTTCACATGCTTCACCGTATTTTTCTCAACCATGGCTCATCTTGAAGGAAATTCAATTCTCTACAACTTTGTCTCTCTAAGCTCACGTCCAAAAATGCTTCATTTAAGAGATATGAGACAATACATTATAGGTCATTTCAAAAGTCAACAAAAAGACACTTTTTGTCAAGGCAACTTACATCAAGATAAAGTCTTCAAATGAAAAAATGATCAACATAGAGATTGTAGAGGACATTTGGAGATTTCCAAAAAGTCAAAGATCACATTCATATGACAAAAATTGAGTTATGATTGGTGCAAATTGGTCAATTTTGTGAAAATACATGGAACCTAAATTGAGAAAACATGAATTTTTGGGCTAGTGCGCTTATGTTTCAAAGTCCAAACGAGTTTTAAACTTCATAGTGAACCTGAGAATCAATTCACACACCCCTTGGCTTTTTATTCTATTTATTTATTTATTTATTTAAAATTCAAAATAAATTAAATAAATAATAGGCTTTCATACAAAGGTCCAAGCCCACTTTATTGACATAATTTTCTCCTACAAATACCCTCTTTCAGACCACAAGGCAAGACATGAAAACCTTGCAAGGTTACCATTCCAAAATTCCAAAATTATCAAAAACTAGGGCAAATCGAAAACCCTAGTTACAACCTCTTTCCAAGCAAGACAATCATTCAAACCCATTCCAGAAGCAGTGTAGGATAAGAATGGACCAATCTTGATGATACAAAGAGCATGAAACAAGCATACATGCCTCTTCGATTTTTTGTTTTGCATGAAATTTATATTCTTGTTTTTATCATGTTTTGAGGCATGCTAAACTTACTAATATGTTTCTGAGATGTCAATGTGCAGGATAAACCCCTCGCATGGCCCCTATAATGGCTAAATCGTGGGTTTCCATGTTTGCATTATTTGACCTTATCTTCTTCGTGTCTCTATGTACAAGGAGAATTAGCCAAAACCAATACCTCCATTGAATTTGTAAGGCACAAATTAGGGGGTAGGGTATCACTAAACCACTAACATTCCTTGTTTTTTGCAGGTTAAAAAACATAGCCGCCGGAGAAGACGACCGGAGCTAGGGCTCCGACGCCTCTCCGGTCCAGGCAATAATGTTTGTTTTATAATTAATTAGTTTCAGTGATATACCGGATGAAACAACCACCCCAGTAGCAAGCTCATGCAGGATAAGGCCTTTGTGTACCAGGGCGTGGGTTCGATCCCTGCCTTTTGACATTTTATTTTTTCATATTTTCAAATTATGGCAGGTTCATTACATGTTGCGTTGATTCCATTCTCCTAACACGGGCGCACGCCTAGTGCAGTGGCAAGGCACATTGTTGAAAGGGCAAAGGGCGTGGGTTCAACACCCACCCCTTACATTTTGCATTGTTTTTGCTTCTAACTTGTTTTTCCTTCTTTTTCTTCTTTCCTAATCTTATTTCTTTAACCTTAATCCTTTTCTTAACATAATTTATTTTTTACTTAAAAATAAACCTTTTTTGTAAACCCTAATTTTTTAGGTTTTCTTTAATTAACCCTTTAATTTAATTAATTAACGCTTTTTTCAAATTAAAATTAATTATATTTTTAGATTTATTTAATTAATTATCTTAAATCATTTTTTCATAAAAATCACCAAAAAAAACATTTTTATTTTCTATTTTTTATCTTCTTTTTATTATCTTAGATAAAGTGTATAGGATGTTTCCGCATTCAATTTTAATAGCATAGCCCTTTTTTTTCCGCATTTTTATTTTTATGTACATGCTCCTAGTATGTAATAGTTATTGGATTTCCTTTTCGCACTTCCTCTATTATGTAATTGCCTCGAAGCCATGTAATAACGTAAGACTTTTATTTTCTACACTTTATATTTTTGCTACTATATTTACTATTACTTCTTTGTAATTAAGGTTTGTATGGCAATATAAAACCAAACGCTAGAAAACATAATTTCAAGCTTAAATAACTGAAAACAACACAATTACACACTTGCACCCCCAGAGTAGCCTCTCTTTGTTGCTTTTGAAATAACGGTCATGTCCCTCGAAAATAGGGATGCTTTAGCAAAAGACCCTCGATACAAAAGAGCATAGTCCCTCGATGACCCTTCGATGTTTCCTACAAATAACATGATCTCGTCCCTTGTGAAATTGCTAAAGCATCCTTACAAGTTTCCTTCGATGATTGTACGATGACCTTTCTCTTGTCCCTTCACATCCAATGGATATGGATACCTACCAACCAATGGAATGGATAGCACTATCTCTAAAGGAAGAGGAAAATAATAAGAACGACCTTGAGTGGGTAGGATACTTTTAATTGCTTGCTCACAAACTTTTCTAAACGAAATATTTCTCACATCACACTTTCAAAATAATGAATATTTTCAAAACACTTTGTACGCATTCTTGAGGACTGATACAAGAATCATTACAAATTCTTCCTCACTATGGTATTTTTTCAATATATTTTCAAACACTTACACAAAAAAGCAAATTTTCAAAGTGAGCTAAGCGATTAAGAGCACGTAGATAACTACGGATGAAAAGGGTCCTAACACCTTCTATTTTCATAACTTACCCCCGAACTCTAAATTTTCAAGGCCTTTCCTGCTCTTTTCACCCTTTCCTTATTGGATAAAAGAAAAGTCAGTGGTGACTCTAGCTATCTGCAACATTTGCGATAAAACGCAAAATAAGTCAGTTCTCCCACTGTATTACAGAAGGGAATTTGGAAGATTTTTTGTAATTGTTTTAGCATTTGAGGAATTACTGTCTCCGCTTGAATCCTAATAAATGTATGTTTGGTGTCCATTATAAAAAGTTGTTAGGTTTCATAGTCAGCCAAATAGGTTATGAGGTTGATCTTGATAAAGTTAGGGAAATTAAGAGATTCATGCACCAAGAACTGAAATGCAAGTTAGGGGCTTCTTTGGACGTCTAAATTACATCTCCAGGTTTATCTCTCACATGACTACAACTTGTGAACCCATCTTCAAGCTTCTAAAGAAAGATCAGGGATGTGTATGGATAGATGATTGCAAAAGGATTTGATAGTATCAAAGAGTACATGCTTGAACCCCTACCTTGCTCCCTCATGTTGAAGGAAGCCATTAATTCTATATTTGACTTGTGTTAGATAGCTCCATGGGTTGTATTTTGGAACAACAAGATGAGACAAGAAGAAAGAAATACACCATTTATTATTTGAGCAAGAAGTTCACTGACTGTGAGTCACGATACTCTATGATGGAAAAGACATGTTATGCTTTGGCCTGGGCTACAAAGCATTTGTGGCAATATATGTTGAATTATACTACTTGGTTGATATCCAAAATGGATCCAATTAAGTATATCTTTGAAAAGCATATCATACTAGAAGAATTGCTTGTTGGAAGATGTTGTTCTCTGAATATGACATTGAATACCCTACTCAAAAAGCTATTGAAGGCAGTGTGTTGGCAGAGTACCTTGCTCACCAACAAGTTGACGATTATCAATCTGTCAAATAATGATTTTCCTGATGAGGATGTGATGTATTTAAAAGTTAAAGATTATGATGAACCATTACTAGAAGAAGGTCTTGATCCTGAATCCCGATGGAGTATGGTGTTTTATGGAGTTGTAAATGCTTACGGTAAAGGAATTGGTGCTGTGATTATCACTCCTCATGGATCACATATGCCTTTCACTTCAAGGTTGACATTTGATTGTACCAATAACATGGCAGAGTACGAAGCATGTGTTATGGGTCTCAAAGAAGCTATGAATCTCATAATCAAAATTCTTGATGTATATGGTGATTCAGCTTTAGTGATAAATCAAATTATAGGAGAATGGGAGACTTGTCATCCTGGCTTGATTACCTACAAATATTATGTAAGAAGGTTGTTACCTCTCTTCAATAAAGTTGAATTCCATCACATTCCTCAAGAGGTGAATCAGATGTCGGATGCTTTAGACACTTTGGCTTCCATGTAGAAGGTGAATTCTTGGAATGTTGTACCTCAGATTATAATCCAACATGTTGATAGCCTAACTCATGTATTTGCAGCAGGGGTGACAACTGATGATAAACCTTGGTATTATGATATCAAGAACTTCCTCCAGACTCAAAAAATACCCACTTGAATCATCAAATAAAGACAAAAAGACATTGAGAAGATTGGAAGGTAGCTTTTTCCTCAATAAAGATGTGTTATACAAAAGAAATTATGACATGGTCTGGCTCATATGCATGGATAGACACTAAGCAGACATGTTGTTGCATGAGATCCATGAATGTTCATTTGGTACCCATGCCAATGGACATTCAATGGGAAAGATGATGCTCAGGGAAGGTTGCTATTGGATGATAATGGAATCTGACTATGACCAATTTGTGAAGAAATGCCATAAGTGTCAGATTTGTGCTTACAAGATTCATGTGCCTCAAACTTTTCAAAATTTTATTTCTTCTAAATGGTGTTTCTCTATGTGGGGTATTGATATGATCGAGATAATTAAACCCAAGGCCTCGAGTGGACATTGTTTCATCTTAGTGGAAATTGAATATGTCACCAAGTGGGTGGAAGAATCTTCTTACAGTAACGTAACCAGGAAAGTGGTGGTACAGTTTATTAAGAACAATCTTATTTATCGATATGGTGTGACAAGCGGGATTATTACTGATAACAACTCGAATTTGAGCAATAAGATGATGAAAGATCTTTGTGAGGAATTCAAAATTACTTATCACTATTCCTCATCTTACAGGCCTAAGATGAATGGGGTTGTTAAAGCGGCTAATAAAAATATTAAGAAGATCATCCAGAAGACGGTTGTTTCATATAAGGATTGGCATGAAATTCTCCCTTTTTCTTTGCATGAGTATCGTACATCCGTCTGCACTTCAATAGGGGCAACCCCTTTCTCTCTTGTTTATGGCATAGAAGCAGTGCTCTCTGTTGAGGCGGAGATTCCCTATTTGCGTGTAATAATGGAAACCAAATTGTTAGAGGTTGAATGGGTCCATAATAGGTTTGACCAACTAAATTTATTTGAAGAGAAGAGAATGACCTCCTTGTTACATGGCTAGTTGTACCAGAAAATAATGAAGAAAGCATTTGATAAAAAGTTCAAACCTCATGAATTCATAGAAGGAAACATCGTGCTCAGAAATATCATGTATTTTAACGTTGATTCTAGGGGCAAGTGGAATCCTAATTATGAAGGCCCATATGTTGTCAAGAAAGCCTTCTCTGAAGGTGCATTGGTTATTGAAACTATGGATGGTGAGGAGTTCCCACATTTCATGAATGCTGATGCAGTTATACTTCACCTAAAGAAATAAAAGAACAACTCGCTAAGTTGAAAAGCCGAAAGGGTGGAAAAGGTAAAAATGAGCATCTCGGTGGGCTGAAAACAGGAAAGGACGGTCTAAGAAAAATTTAGAGACATAAAAAAAAATTAATCATCATGGTAGATTGAAAACCCGCAAGGGAAATCTAGGAAAAGGTTAGGGATTTCTTAGCAAGTAACTACCTCAGGCAAGACTTGATCATTAAAGCAATAATCTTCTTGGACCCTCATTGCTCTCCAACTGAAGTATGTGTTCAAGAGTTCAAAGTTGTTAGGGAAAATAGTGGTCATTGTGTTTCAATGTACCTTTTCAATTTAATTACCATTTTCCAAACCATGCAATAATCTATGAAGTCCTGCCATTTGTGGATTACCATTATATTATTAAATTTTGAGCCTTTATCTAATTCTTCAGCAAATCTTAGTTTATTCTATTCACAAAAATTTCATTTATTACTGATAGTAACTTTCAAAACAAAAAGACTTAAAAAAATAGCATAATAATAGTAAAACATGTTTTGAAAGAAATTTGCAAAAAAATATTTTTACTTTGATTTTTTGAATCAAAGGAATAGAAGCAGTTGTTCCATGGATGGACGAATTCCAGGTTGTGAATAATTCTCCAAGAAGTTTTCTCTGGTTACCTTCACATATGGATGTGTGGTTTCCCCTACAGTTGATGGTCAGGTAATGGGTTTCCTTTATTTGTTACGAAGTGTCAGATTTGTTATTATGTATTCCCCAGTAGCGGGTCAAGGACAGTATCTCTCCTAAGAGGTGTTGAGACAACTGCCAACTTTTGGGTTTTCGCTCACTGTGTGTTGAGTTTGATTTAAAATTCCCACGATTTTGATTTCTTGTTGTTATATTAACTTCTAAACTTGCCTAGGTGAACCAAGAATGATGTTCTCATTGAAAGTGTGGTGTTAATTCCCCTAGTGAAGTCTGTTTTTTCTATCTCCCAAAGAAGCTTAAAAGATTGTTGTTGCATCCCGGTAGATTTGTGGATTATCGTTATGTGGTTGTGCTTTTTGTATCTTTGAATGATATTTCTTTCATCCTGAAGGAGTTGAACCTTGAAGTAGGACATTATTTCCTTATTTGGGTGCTTACTCTCTTATGGAACCTCCATCTTGGATGCAATATAGTGTGTTCTATCTTTTCCCTTGTTTTTCTTGTCTATGTATCCTCTTTACAGTGTTTGTTGTCATCATATACATGACATGCATTCATCCATAAAAAAATCACGCATATTTGAATTAAAATTTATTGCCCAATTGCAGTCATTGATGTTTCTGTTGATAGTTATCTCCTTTACAGAGTATTTTGTCTCTCTCCAATAAGGCGTCAACCTTAAAAAGAAAGTATATACCCTTTCTATTTTCCCACTGAGTTTTTTTAGAACATAGTTTGATTCTACAACCCTTGTAAGAGTTTTGATGATAACAAACACTAAAAGAACAATTAGGCTCCCTAAATTTATATTTTGTTTTTGCAGAGAAGTTATGATGGAAGAAGAACAAAAGATGAGTTAAATAGTTGTTGCAACTATAATTCTATAAATCTCTTAAAGAAGTTATAACGCTGGAAACAGGACTCTGTGTTTCTGATCCATAAAGTTCTGGAAAGAAGCGACGGTAACTTTAATATTTTGAAGCAAGCATGTTCTGAAGCATTACAATTCAATTATTGCTATTCAAAAGTAACTACTGAAATGGAACAAGGATCTCTATTTTTGGAAAGATATTTAATTATCATTGATCAACATTCAAAAATCTCCTACATGCATCTCCTATTTAAACAAAGTTTGAAGGAGAAATCATTTACGGTTTTTCACGCACAACAAAGAAGTCATGTTCATAATCTTCAAACGTCCTAAATCTAAATTGTGTAAAACATCACTTGTGTGATACTGCTTTATTAGCAAACAATTTTTGTACACTCTATTAAATATTGTTTATTGTATTTCCTTGACAGGTGGACTGGAGTAGTTTGAGTTCAAACGAACCAAGATAACCAACATGTTCTTATATTTAAGTTTTAAAAACCCCAATTGAAACCCTCTTCTTTTGTTTTTCCATTCTTCGATTGGTATCAGAGCGCCTGGTTCTGAGTACAAGCACTTAACCGTGTCAGAAAAAGATCCAAGCAAGAAAAACACTATGGTGGGACTAAGTCAGAACATCAGCAATGACTACCATGATGAGAAAGACAGAATTAGCAGAAAACCTCTTATTTTTTATGGTGAGAACTTTGATTACTGGAAATACAAAATCAGAAGTTTCTTTATAGCTCATGACGCTGATCTCCGGGACATGGTGAATTATGGGTACATACATCCTATTGATGAAAGCGGTCAGAAGATTAATAGAAACATAATGTCAGATCATCAAAAGAGAGATTTCATAAATCATCACAAGGATAGAACTATTCTCTTGAATGTTATCTCATACATAGAGTATGAGAAGATCACAAACAGAGAATCAATAAAACACATGTTTGACTCCTTGAGAATGACGCATGAAGGCAACACGCAAGTCAAAGAAACCAAAGCTCTTGTACTAGTTCAGAAGTATGAATCCTTCAAAATGGAAGAAGATGAAACCATTGAAACAATGTTCTCAAGGTTTCAAATTCTGGTGGCTGGTTAAGGGTTCGGGATAAAGGGTACTCAACTGCTGACCATGTAAAGAAGATCATCAAAAATTTTCCCAAGAAATGGAGACCCATGGTCACAGCCCTTAAACTGGCCAAAGATCAAAACAAATTCTCTATCGAAGAACTTATCAGCTCCCTGAGAATTCATGAGATAGAGTTAGAAGAAGATGAGCCCCAGAAGCAAGGTAAGTCTTTAGCTCTTAAATATAACAAAAAATATGAATCCAACGTTTTGCAGGAAAAAGAAGAAAACTTTTGTGGATCCTCATCAGAAGAAGATGAACTGTCTCATCTCTCCAGAAGAGTCAATCGGCTGTGGAAGCACATGCAAAGGAAGTTCAGAAATTCCAGAAGAATAGGAAATCATTCTGAACCATCTTCTGGATATAGAAAGTCTAGTAACAAAGACATTATCTGCTATGAATGCAATGAACAAGGGCATTACAAAAGCGACTGTCCAAATATTCAAAAAGAGAAATCTAAAAATAAGTTCTTTAAATAAAAAAATAAAAGCCTCATGGCAACATGGGACGACTCAGACTCTTCTAAAGTTGAAACAGAATCAGAAGATGAAAGAGCCAACATAGCCCTAATGGCCAAAATATCAGAAGACACTGGATCGTCTGGATCAGAATCAGACTCAGAGGCAGAAGAGGTATTCTCTAACTTCTCTAGATCTCAATTAGAAGAGATTCTGTCAGAAATTCTTGAAAGATATCGGAAACTTCAGTCATAAACAAGAACCTGAAAAAGGATCTAGTTTTTGACTCTGAAGAAACTAAGAAACTGAGATAAAAAAACTGAGCTGAAATAAACAATTTCTAAAATAGAAAATAAATTACAAAATGCTCAGAAAGAAACTGTCTCAGAAGTTCCTAGTGACTCTGATAAGATCATAAAGGAATATGATCATAGCTTTCAAAAATTCCTTGCTAAAAACATAGATAGAAGCAAGATAGCTTCAATGATCTATGGTGTTAGAAGAAATGGCAGAAAAGGAATAGGATACAAGGGTAAAGTATCTCAACCTAAGAAAGTTAAGGATATGGTAATTAAATGCACACCTCTGAATTCTCACTTCACCTATGGGCACACACATGACATAAAGTATACTAGTAATGCCTTTTCTACTAAACCAAAATTCAAACAGAATTTTGGTAACTCTAACAAACAAGGACCCAAAAAGATATGGGTACCTAAGGATAAAATTGTATATGTTGCAGATATCTTTAAAAGTAAGGCTGAAACACCAATATTGATACCTGGAATCTGAATGCTCTCAACACATGATAGGAAGAAACCATATGTTCCAAAGCCTGAAGCTTAAATCTGGAGGCTACATAGGTTTCAGAGGCAATCATAAAGGGAAGATAATTGGCTCTGGAACTATTGGTAACGGTACTCTTCCCTCTATAACTAATGTTCTGTTAGTAGATGGATTAATGCATAACATGTTATCCATAAGTCAATTAAGTGATAACAGTTATGATATAATCTTCAATCAAAACTCCTGCAAAGTAGTTAGTCTGAAAGATGGATATATCCTCTTTAATGGAAAGAGAAAGAATAAAATTTACAAAATAAAACTTTATGAACTAAAAAGTCAGAATGTAAAATGCCTAAGTTCTGTTAATGATGAGCAATGGGTCTGACACAGAAGATTGGGGCATGTTAGTATGAGAAGAATATCTTAGATTATCAAACTCAATCTGGTCAGAGGACTTCCTATTCTAAAGTTCATCTCAGATGCTCTGTGTGAAGCATGTCAAAAAGGCAAGTTTACAAAACCTTCTTTCAAAATCAAAAATGTTGTTTCTACCTCCAGACCATTAGAACTTCTGCATATAGATCTATTTGGACATGTGAAAACTGCATCCATTAGTGGCAAGAAGTACGGATTAATGATCGTAGATGACTATAGCTGATAGACATGGGTAAATTTCTTAAGACATAAGGACGAGTCACATTTTGTGTTCTTTGCATTATGTAACCAAGTCCAAAATGAAAAAGATCTTAGAATTGTTAAAGTAATAAGTGATCATGGTGGAGAATTTGAAAACAAAAAATTTGAACTATTTTTTAATGAGAATCGCATCTCTCATGATTTCTCTTGTCCTAGAACTCCTGAACAAAATGGAGTTGTAGAATGAAAGAACATAACTTTATAAGAAATAGCCAGAACCATGATCAACGAGACTAACATTGTTAAGAATTATGGGCATAAGCAATTAACACAGTGTGTCACATTCATAATAGAATCTCCATAAGACTTATTCTGGATAAGACTCCATATGAACTATGGAAGAATAGAAAGCCCAACATCTCTTATTTCCATCCATTTGGATGTACTTATTTTATTCTGAACACTAAAGAACATCTGAAAAAGTTTAACTCTAAAGCACAAAAGTGACTCATGTTAGGATACTCTGGACGCTCAAGAGGATATAGATATATAACACAGAAACACGAATTATAGAAGAGTCCATCAGTGTCAGATTTGATGATAAGCTTGGCTCTCAAAAGTCAAAGAAAGATAAATATTTTGCAGATATAGAAGTCCAATTTATAGGTACTGAAGACATTGTATCAAAAGTTTCTCACAAATAATCACAGTCATATCCAGAAGAAGATGTCACAAACATTACAAGAACATCCGGAGAGCCTCTCCAGAAAAGACAATCCAGAAGCAGCTTAGCTCATCCTGAAAACAAAATTCTAGGAATGAAAGAAGACCCAATCAGAACAAGATCTAAATTCAGAAACTTTGAAGCATCTCTCATGGGATTAGTCTCTTTGATTGAGCCAACTTCCATTGACGAAGCCCTTCTGGATAATGATTGGATACTTGCAATGCAGGAAGAATTAAACCAATTCACCAGAAACGATGTGTGGGATATGGTTCCTAAACCAAAAGGATTCAACATCATTGGAACTAAATGGGTATTCAGAAAAAAACTGAATGAACAAGGAGAAGTCATAAGAAATAAAGCACGACTGGTGGCACAAGGTTATACTCAGCAAGAGGGGATAGACTATACATAAACCTTTGCTCCAATCGCCAGGATAGAATCTATCCGATTCTTAATTTCTTTTGATGTAAATAATGGCATCACTCTTTATGAGATGGATGTTAAAAGTGCATTTTTAAATGGTTACATTGATGAAGAAGTTTATGTGCATCAACCCCTAGTTTTGAAAATTCAAAACATCCAGAATATGTCTATAAACTAAAGAAATCACAATATTGTCTGAAAAAGCTCCCAGAGCTTGGTATGAAAGACTAAGTAGTTTTCTCTTAGAAAATGACTTTACCAGAGGGAAGATGGACACTACTTTATTCAGTAAACTCTTTAAAAATGACATTCTAGTTTTTCAGATTTACGTAGATGATGTTATTTTTGGATATACTAAAACCTCTCTGGGAAGAGAATTTGCTAAGTCTATGCAGGCAGAGTTTGAAATGAGCTTGATGGGAGAACTCAAGTTCTTTCTGGGCATCCAGATCAATCAAACTCCAGAAGGAACATACATACATCAAAGCAAGTATGTAAAGAACTTCTGAAGAAATTTGACCTATTATAATCTAAGCCATCCAAAACTCCAATGCATCCCACATGCATTCTGGAAAAGGAAGAGGTAAGTAAGAAGGTAGAACAGAAGATCTACAGAGGTATGATTGGTTCTCTACTATATCTAACAACTTCAATACTTGATATTTTGTATAGTGTATGTATGTGTGCTAGATTCCAATCAGATCCTAGAGAATCTCACTTAACAGTTGTTAAGCGATTTTTCAAGTATCTGAAAGGTACTACTAATCTTGGTCTTTGTTATAGAAAAAACAAAGAATAAAAATTAGTTTGGTACTGTGATGTCGACTTCGCTGGAAACAGAATAGAAAGAAAAAGTACTTCTAGAAGCTACTAATTTCTGGGAGAAAATCTTATCTCGTGGTCCAGCATGAGGCAATCCACAATTGCATTGTCAACTGCTGAAGCTGAATATATACCAACAGCTGGATGCAGCACACAGATGCTCTGGATGAAAAGTCAACTTGAAGACTTCAACATATTTGAGAGTAATATTCATATACTCTATGACAACACTTTTTCTATTTGTTTATCAAAAAATCCTATTTTACATTCTAGGGCTAAGAATATAGAAATAAAATATCATTTCATTAGAGACTATATTCAGAAAGGAACTCTTTCATTAAAATTTATTGACACAGACCACCAATGGGCTGATGTTTTCACTAAACCCCCTTCTGAAGATAGGTTTAAGTTCATTCTGAAACATCTTAGCATGAAAGTATGTCCAGAATGATATTTTTATTTATGTATGTTAATCATCAGAACTTTGTATTTTTTTGTGAACATCTGATCAATAATTCTTCAAAAGTTAAAAGGAAAGTTGTATCAGGATCTATCTAATAAGATCTTAATAGTTTCCAAACGGTTCATTTCAAAGATAGAAGCGTGCAGTTCACAGCATCAACATTTGTCATAGTTTCTTCTAAGGCTGAACACGTGTTCAAATTCTGAAGAGACTAAATCATTGACTGGATGCATTGAGACTCGTGTCGTATCAATAACTTTTTCATATCTCTACGCCATCCCCCTATTTTCAGGAATCATTAATGCTTTGTAATCATTTCTTTTAACCCTTTTCTTGTTAATTAAGTTTCCTATTCTTCTATAAATTCATTGCTCACTTTCACTTTTTCACTCTCACTTCTTTTCTCTATTACATGTGTTCTATTCTTTTCAAAAAACCCTCAAAAGTCTGTGTGAACAATGGCTTCTTCCCAATCTGCTCAATGCTCTCAAAGTGTTCCTGGATCTTCTTCTTCAACAGCAGAAAAGTATGAAGAACCCTCAAGAAAACTCCTAACTCCCATTGATTCGCTGGAATTTCTGTGTGAACTCATTGTCGAATTCATCAGTATGAAGGAAAACAGTTACAATTTAACACCTGATGTTGAATTTCAAGGATGGACAAAGTACTTTGATTGTCTACTGGGTCCAGTTTTTCCAAGACTGGTTAAAGAATTCTGGATTCATGCTACTACCTTAAATCACCAGGTCACTTCTTTTGTGATGGAAAGAAAATAGAAATCTCTGAAGATCTCATTTAGCGATTGATAGGTCATGACGGTGGAGGTATTCGTTGTAGTGAAATGGTAAACAAATGCTCTGACCTAACAAAGATTTCAAAAGAGATTTTTTCTTCTGGCGAACCTTCAAACAATATCAAAGATCTGAAAGACTACCCCAGAATTTGGTCAAAAATTAGTTTGGGTTGCATCAACCACAGAAAACCCACAAGTTCTCCAGACTATATCAACATTGATTAGAAATATCTTCTATACTTTATAGCAACCAAGGCAAAGGTTAATCTTCCTCATCTTCTCTTTAATCATCTGAAGACCAGCGTATAAGATACAAGAGAAGAAGAAAGAACAAAGAGAGACTGGATACCTCTGGGCAAGCTCATATCAGATATTCTGACAGAAAACAAACTGGTAGAACATATGACTGAGGCTCAATAGGTTAGCACTCTGGAAGTGTGTGCTGGTAAACCTCTGAATGCTAAGAATCTGAAGAAGATGAAGATCATTGAAACCATCAAGAAGGATCCAACTATAACAACAAAGGAAGTCATCACAACTAGAAGAGTACCTCTGAAGGATTTTCCTCTCTTCTCTCAAACAGATGCTTCTCCAGAAATTATTGTCAGATATCTGAAGGCTTGCAAAAGGGAAGGGACAGATCCAGAAGTGAAAATTCGTGATCTAAGACAACAACCTCTGGAGATTGCCCCAAGAAAATCAAGGAAAAGGAAAGCTGCTAGAGAAGAATCTTCTCAGAAGATTCCCAAGGCTGCTAAGAAGAAAGGTAATTCATCCTTTATTTTTGTTATTGAATTAGTTATGTTATCAACATCTGAAAACCCTTCCTCTCCAGAACCCACAGAAGATCCATCACCACAAACCTTTGATGACTTTGAAATTGAATTTGACCCTTCACTTACTCTAGATAACGTTTTAAACGAACCTCCTTCTACACATCTTGACCAAAATCAGCTTGAACTTGCTCAAGTTCTTTATGATATTGATCAATTTAATCCACTGTTTCAAGCTCCCACTCAAAAAATCCAAAACTTCAACCCCCCCCCCCCCCTCAGAAAATCCAACTTTTGACTTTGATACCACAACATCCATTCCTGGAATCACCTGCCCTCTCATGGTCTCACAACCAATCACAATCCACGACATCCTATATATTTCATCTCCCTATCATTACACTCCACCAAAATCACCACATTCACCCATTATTATATCTGATTCTCCCTCTCCAAACAACCATTCAAAAGACCCCCTTCGCACAATTATAGACTTAGAAGCTTTGGACAATCTTGTCTCATGCTCTCAAAAAATTGTCGTACCATAACCAAAACCAAAAATCACCAAAGCAGATGTTGGTAAATTTTTTCTAATTTTTGAAACAGAAATACAAGAATGGGTTAACTCTTTGAAGCTAGGTTGCTTAGATAATCTTAATCATGCTGCATCTGATTCACATTGGAACCAGTTCAGAAAATGGTTCAAGTTTGAGTCCCAGAAACTTAAGGAGTTGAGTTATGAAATTGCTCAACAGAACTTCTGTGATCATATGAATGTCTTCAAGGATCAAGTTCTACGCCACTAGGAAAAGAAACCTCTTCTTCTACTGGACAATGCCCCTTTGGAATATCAATAGCCTTTAGAATATGATGAACCATTCTCTGATCCTTTGCCTCTGGTCAGGATTCTAGACAAAGGCAAGGAAGTTGGAGAAGCAACGTAGTCAGATTTAGCAGCAGCTTACTATGAAAAGGTGGTACCTTCTGTTGATATACCCTCTTCATCTCTTGTTCTACAAACTCTGGAGGAGTTGAAGAAAAAGAATGCAGTGTTCAAGGAAAGACTAGACAAGCAGGATGATACATGCAAGGAAATCAAAGGGATGCTGGGAAAACAAGAAGAGTCAAACAATCAGATTAAGAATTTGTTGGAAGCCCTGTTCACACAACTTCCTCAACCTTAGTCTTAGTTATGAAATTTTTTTCTTTACTGTGTTCATTTTATTTGTTTCCTTCTTAATGTGTTTATTGCAACCTTTTGAATACAAATCCTCTTTTATTGCTTATAGTGCTTTTATTTCTTTTTGATTCTTGACAAAAAGGGGGAGAACTTAGGATATTTCTAATATAACAGTATCGAGACGCAGTCTCAAACATTTTGAATATCATAACTTCTTATTCTTTTTTTCTGAAAGCAAAACAGGAACAAACTCTGTTGAGGACAAAAGTGGACGCATCAAATACTCTGATCAGAATAAACTTCAGGGAAGTATTTCTTCTCTATTTGAGTATTCAACTAAGGGGGAGACCTTAAATGCTTTATGATCTTTATGTCTATTGAAATAAACAAGTTTTTTTCATCATCAAAAAGGGGGAGATTGTTAGAACATAGTTTTATTCAACAACCCTTGTAAGAGTTTTAATGATAACAAACACTCAAAGAACAATTATGCTCCCTAAATTTATATTTTGTTTTGCAGAGAAGTTCTGATGGAAGAAGCACAGAAGATGAGTTAAATAATTATTTTAACTCTAATTTTATACATCTCTTAAAGAACTTTTAACGCTGCAAATATGAATCTGTGTTTCTGATCAATACAGTTCTAGAAAGAAGCAACAATAGCTTTTATCTTCTGAAGCAAGCATGTTCTGAAGCGTTACAATTCAATTATTGCTATTCAAAAGTAATGACTGAAAGGGAACAAGGATCTATATTTTTGGAAAGCTCTTTAATTATCATTGATCAACATTCCAAAAGCTCCTACATGCATCGCCTATTTAAACAAAGTTTGAAGGATAAATCATTTACGATTTTTAACGCACAGTAAAGAAGTCAGCTTCATCATCTTCAAAAGTCCTAAATCTAAATTGTGTAAAACATCACTTGTGTGATACTGTTTTATTAGAAAACACTTCTTGTACACTCTCTTAAATATTGTTTATTGTATTTCCTTGAGAAAACCGGATTGTGGTATAAACTCAAGAATACTTTAACGGTTGTCATAGTAGCTGTGTAATCAAGTTTGATTAGTGGATTAAGACCTCGTTGAGAGAGGCGAAATCACCTTGGTGGGTGGAATAGAGTAGTTTGAGTTCAAACGAACCAGGATAACCAACATGTTCTTTTATTTAAGTTTTAAAAACCCCAATTCAAACCCCCTCCCCTTCTTGTGTTGTTCCATTCTTCAAGTTTGTTCCTCGTGGAAGAATTTTCTCTTTAAGCCTTCTTACCCGGCTCAGTACCTGGACGGAATTAATCCCCATTTGAGTTTATTCCTCATTGGGTAGAGTATTATTTGACCGTTTGTTTCTATCTTGTTCCTAGATTAAACTTTGGTCCTTGTTAGCAGTATGTTATCATGATTTCAGGATTGGTTTATCCATAATCTCTTAGTTTTTACCATTATTAGACTAGTAGATCCTTGATAGGTGGTAATCACTTTTATATTTGTTGTTTGTTTACCATTGTTGGACTATAAGATATTTGATAGATGGTATTCATTCTGCCTTTCTATTTTTATCATTGTTATACTATCAGATCTTTGATAATTGATATTCACTATTATGTCCTCTTGGGTATACCATTGTTGGCCTATCAGATCTTTGATAGATGGTATTCACCTCACTTGACATATACTACCCATTTAAGATTCCATCCTTAATATGGTTTGTATTACCTTTTCCTCATTGGGCTTTACCCTCATAGAGTTGAGCTTTCACCGGTCTCAGTATTGATGGTAATTTTACCAGTCTCAACACTGATGTTCACCATCATCTGTTAGTCAGTGTGTTCCTTTTATTTTACCATCCTTCACAGAGAGAATGTTCTTCTTGCTCTTCCTTTGGCTTTAACCCAATAGAGTTGAATTCTCTTTTCCTCAGCGAAGTTAATTCTTCTCCAATAGAGATAAGCTTCTTTCCCAAGTTGGGTCGTTAATCCTTTCTCAAAGATTATTTCCTTGATGGAATGCTTCTTGTTAGGAGTTTCCCCATTGGGTTCATATTTTTCATTTTGTTTCTTTAATTGTGATTTTGGTCTTGCCTATTCATAATTATCTTCATAGTCATGTTGTTCCCCAATGGGTTATTTTCCTATTTGAACTATCTCTTAGTTTATCTGGTGTCACAGTTTTTTTACATCATTCTAACTTTTTCATTCATGACAATAAGCATTGTGACGCATATTAGGGCCAAAAATAGGGTTTGTTTTATATTTAAGTATCTTCAATCGCGTCGAAATGAATATTTTCAACTTCGTATCTCTAGATAGAAGACACTTAAATAAAGGCAGTTTTTGTACCTCAATTTTTACCCCTAAGATTCTCCACCATTTCATATTATCACAATTCATGAAGATCACACATGTGGATTAGTTCTCTTTTCTACTCTCTCCCATATTTAGGTTTGCCCTTGAGAGATCACCAATCACCCTGAAATTGTGTATCTTGTTTTTATGTTTTTATGTTTACTAACCCTTAACCAAAACCAAAAAAATATGTATGTACTTCCTTTTAGGATTTGTACATTGTAGGTGTATATATATATATATATATATATATATATATATATATATATATATATATATATATATATATATATATATATATATATATATATATATATATATATATATATATATATATCCAAGTACATCTATCTCATCTCATAACCTAAGGTTTTGAAGGTTGATCTTCAGTCAAATGGACATTCAATGGATTTTAAAAAGCTTTAACTTCAAAGATATGATTATGGAATCAAATTTATTTGGGTCAAGAACTCTCTAAACTTCATTTGGTCAAGTTTATGTCAAAGTTTGTGGTTGGATTCATTAAGAAACTTCATAGATTCATAAGTTTATTTCCATGCCTTCTTCAACAAGCTTAATCAAGCATATGGGTCCTCTCATCAAGTGTTCTTCAAATAAACATCATTTAAAGGTATAATGTGATTCATCATGACTTAATTTGCAAAGAAAATTCAAAATATTCAAATTTGATTCAAGATTGTTTACCTAATTTTGACAAGTCCTTGATTTTATGGTCACAAGGGCATAACTCTCTTAATTTTCAATATTTTATAGTGGTTATTTTTGCAATGTACTCTTCTCACCATTTACAAAAACTTCTCTTCACATGAGAAGATCCAATTGTGCAAGGAAGATCATCAAAAGTTTGAAAATATTACAAGTCCTTTGAGAAGACTATGGAAATCTTTGACTTGACTTCAAGAGGTCATAACTTGATCAATTTTTATCTCCTTGAACCAATTCTTTTTTTCTAATAAACTCGAGGGTGTCTACTACAACTTTTATCAATGATCAAGATTTAAAAGTGTGTGGAAAGTTATGTAATTGTCGAAAACATTACTGGTCATTTATGGATTTCCCAAGAAATTTTAATCAACTTCCAAGAACCATAACTCTCTCATTTTTCATGATTTTTTAGTGATTCTAATTCCATAATTCCATTTGAAGATTCTAATTAATTTCATATTTGATGATCAAGATCTAATTTTGAGTGGAAGGGCTTGTAAGTTTGCAAAACATTATAGGTCATTATGAAGCTCTACACTTACATATTTTTCTAAGTGTCCAGATTAGTTTTCTTCACAATTTAAATGGACACAACTTTAAGCTCAATTGTCCAAATGTATACTTCCTTGGCACATTGTAAAGATTGTGATCAGGATTTTCAAAAGCAATAAGAATGAGATCATAAAGCTTCCTGACCAAGTTACACCATGGATTTGAAGTTGGCACTTTGAAACTGAGTTTTCCAACACATTCAGATTGGAAATTGGTTAATGTGGCTTCTAATGATCACATTGATGCATGTTTTCCACTTAAACATGTTTAACAAAGTTGCTAAAGATGATTAGCACCTTGAAATGAAAGTTTTGACTGATTTTTGAGCAGTCACAAGTCACACTTCTCATGCCCTCGACCTTCACAAAAATTCTAGCTATTTCTCACCCATTCACACGTATGAGCTCACAATTCATTCTCCTATGAATAAATGATTATTCCTTAAAAATTTCCTCAAGCTTGGATAGCCAGAACCACCCTGCCAAAGTCACTTTCGAAGCTTGAAATTTGAAAATTCACTTAATTGTTTCGAGCCTATTTCTCTAAACTCTCCTCTGATTCTTATTTCTTGATCATCATACAAACTTCTCACAACAAAAACCAGATCATTCAAGCACATAATCAAGTTACACAAGTTCAATTTCAAAGCTTACAAGTTGAACTTCATTTAGGTAGATTTCTCAACAAAATCATCTCAAATAAATGCTTAGAATGTAGTCCCTTCTTTTATGAAGCTTAAGCTTCTTCTGGTTTGAATTTTCATGGTGATTTGATACATGAGTTTTCAAAATTCGTTTTACAATTTCTCTCTGATAATTTCCAAAATGACTGAGCCGTGATTTAAAAAAATATTTTGCGAAGACATGGTTGAGATTGTCTTGATGAGACGCTTCCAATGATACCAGCCTCATGACCAATGGTTTCCATTCGAAGAATCACAAGCTTGCCCTAGTTGCATAAGTCTGGAGGTTGAATATGACCAACGTGTCATCCTCAACCAATGAAGGAACGACAACTATTTTAATTTCGTTGGTTGGACTTTTTGGAATCTAATGTGTGCTAGTTGACTGAAGCTTATGGTGGAAGCGCATGTTATGGCCTTCAGGTATGCCAATTCAACTAATGAGCTCAGATCTGAAGCCTCAGGTTATTTCTAATTTGTTTTATTTTACAAATTTGATTTTAAATTTCTTTTAACTTTAAAAATTCATAACTGTTTTATATTTTATTCAAAATTTTTGAAAAATTACACAAAAATACTTTGAATTATTTCTGACTTTGTGAATATTTTTTGATATTTTTATTTTGAAGTTTGGTACTTTTTATAAATTTTGAATTGTTTTCTTTATTTTAATTGGTTTAAAAATACTTTTAAAACTTTTTAAATGATAAAAAACTATGGAATTATCCAATGATAGTTTGACAACTATTAGTGACCTCTTTTGATTTTTATTTCTGATTTTGATATTTTTCTTGTTTTTTTTGTTTTTTTTGTTTAATTTTTACATTTTTAAAAATTGATTCATGACTTTCAAAAATTATAAAAAATATATCAACACTTGCTGACTCTTGTTTGACCTCTGGTTATTTTTTGGACTTATTATTTGTTGTTTTGACACACTTTGTGTATTTCATCAATTAATTCAATTTAATTAACCATTTTAAATTGTTTTTATTAATTGTTTTAAATTATTTTTATTTTCTATTTTTTGATTGGGTCTGACTTGTGGATAATTGATGGTACTTTGGGTAAATTTATTCAATATCATTGAAACTTGGGTGTTGATAGGTTGAAAAACCAAATCCACTAAAATGGATGAATGATATTGATGAAGTTGAAACCCTTCTTTTGGTTTCCTCTGAGGCTTGATTTTCACTGTGACATTCCCTTTCATCTTCATCTTATCCCATTCTTCTTTAATAAGTGATTATTAGTGGCCCAAACTTTACGTTTGAAGGTCCGAGTATGATTGTTTACTGAACCATGGATCGAAACCCTTGAAGCTTGTTGTTAGGAGGCTTTGCTTTTATCAATTCTCTAACAAGTCTTCATCAACTTTGAATTAAGTTCAATACTCAATCATCATTGATCATTTATGGATTTCATCTCCTTCATTCCTATTATTTTCCATTCCTTACAATAATTATTAGTGGCACAAACTTTATGTTTGAATGTCCAAGTATGGTTGATTGATCATTTTGGGTCCACAACTTTTGAAACATATTGTTAGAAGGCTTTGATTTTATCAGTCCTCTGATGAGTTTCATTAATCTTGGTCCAAGGTAATCTTTCAACCATCGTTGGTCATGTTTGTGACCATTAACCATTAACCATTAACTTCTAACTTATAACTCATTAACAATTAACTTTGCTTTATGCCTTTACTTTATGCATTTATTTTATGTCTTTACTTTGTGTCATTTACCTTTAACATTTACATCTCATGTTATTTTCATTTTTTCTCACTTGAGCATTTACTTTATGTTCTTTTATCTTTGGTCACTTGAGCTTTCTTTACATTTAAAGACACTTAATAACCTAATTGAACATTAAAAGACTTAAGGATCTTGATTGGACTATTTGGTTACTATCCTTAGCATATTGGAGTTATGGATTCTTTGGACTTAGAATTAGAAGCCTTACTACCTTGAGACCTTGGAACATTGGTACCTTGTTGATTATTCTGTCTGAAGTCCTTGGAGTTTACTTCAAGGAATTGGTTTGCTTTTATCTGTGTACAGATTATTCTGAGTTATATATTCTATCTGAAGTCCTAGGAGTTTACTCTAAGGCATTATGATTGGGAATTCCGTTGTGTACAGATGTTGTAAGACCCCGATTTTCTTTATTAGTTATTTTATCATTTATTTTCTATGTTAATTATTATTTGGTTTCATAATTATCTAATTATTTAATTTTGGTGAATATGTGATTAGTTAATTAAATTGGGTGATTATGTGCATAATTGATTTAATTGGAATATGTGTGTATTATATGTTATTACGTTATTGAGTGTGAGAGTAGAAAAGATACATATTTAGGTCTTATGTTACTTTGAATGGGTGAGTGAATGTTAAGCCCATTTATAATTAGTGAGATTTGCACAAAGTAAGGAAAATATAGAATTAGAGAGAGATAGTAAAGAAAATAAGAGAAGAGAAGAAAGAGGATAAAAGGGAGAAAAGAAGAAGAAAGAAGAAGAACCTTGGAAAGAGTCTACATCTAAGATAAGAGTGGGTATTCTTTGATTTATGGGTGTATGTAATGGTATGTGATGGGTAGTAACGTGATTAGGGTTTATACTTTCTTTTTCTAGTCTTTTCAATTTGTTTGGAGTTGATGAAATGATAATATGTATGCACTCAAGGTGATGAAATTGGTGTTAGAAAAGTATGCAAATGTTGTGTGGTATGTTGGTATAATTTAATACATTGAAAACTGTGTATGTTTTTTAAGTTTTGAGTATTAAGAATTGAAAAAGAGGCATTTTCGTAACTAAAAATAACATGTTTTCACTTGTCATACCCCAAAATTGCCCCTATAGTGTCAATAATCAATTAATTTTTACTGTTTGTTTTGTTATTTAAATCTTGGTGCTATTTTATTTTTTGTTGTTAGTAATTTATATTTTTCATGATATTTGTGGTAATGGGGGTTAAATTAGAAACAAGGGGTATGATTTTTTTTCTAGAGGGGTCCAAATTTGTAATTCAATAATCCATAGGCCCATTGGGGATGTGAACTAGACAGTGGACAACATTTGGGTTTTGATTTAAATTATTATTGTTAATATATATATATATATATATATATATATATATATATATATATATATATATATATATATATATATATATATATATATATATATATATATATATATATATATATATATATATATATATATATATATATATATATTGTTGTTAGAAAAAATAATAGTATTAAGTATTAAAGAGGGGTTAACCCGGAGTCAACTCCCTTTGATTATACAGTTTATTATTTTATATTATTATTATTATAATTATTCTTGATTTTTATTTTTATTATAATTTCAAATCTTGTTGGCCAAGTCAACATTAGGTTTTAACCCTAATTCCCAAATGTTGCACATTTCTCCTTCATCCCTAGGATGCCCAAGCCCATAAGAAACATTTTTTGAATCAAATATGGAAATCAAATATTTGATTGAAAATTTGTTACATTAAATGAATCATTACACGATAACCTGTTCAGAAACATACACTGCTCAGATTTACAAAGATTTACTCTAACTAAAATCTAATCTAGGGACAGGTGGCGACTCTGCTGGGGACACAACCCTAGGGTTTAAAGTTTTCCTTATCTTTTAGGTCTAGGGTTTCTTGGGTATTTTCCTATTTTTGGTACGTTTCCATATGTGATTATCTATTTACTTGTTTATTTATTCACATTGTTCATGTTATCATGTTTATCATGTATTATTTGGTTGATTGGTGGGATTTTAATTCAAAATAATATCAAACCTTAGAAAGAATGATTGTCTATTGGCCAAGGGGGGTAAACACTCCTACAAGCTTTTGTGACGACTTCGCCTAGAGTCGGTTGAATTCCATAGAAGGAATATCTTTTAGAGGGCTAGACTCTCTATAAGGTAGCACTTCAGAATTTGGCCAATGACTCTTTGTATAAACCTAAAACAAAATCTCATGGTGAGACCTTGTATAACCTAAAATACGAAAGTCCTGGTCTACAAAGAGGCTCCGCTTAAGGGAGGACCTTGTGCCTTTCACTCTAGTTTTATCCATAATACCCTTAAGGAAGCCGCCTTATGGGGAGGGTAGAATATCCATATGATGAAACTAGGAACCTACATACTAAGGATACCTTTCAAATTCCACTACAATGTTACATCACCATGCATACAAACATGCATTCCACATTTCAAATATTAATTGTTTTTGCATTTGTGTTGTCTTATTCATAGGATTTCTAAAGAAGAAAAAATAATCAAAGGTTTTTGGTGAGTATCTTAAAAATGAATACTAATAAGAAATAAACCATTTGAGTTAGCATTATGATTCCTGATATGCAGAAGACAAAATTGATTATGGGAAAATTGACTAACAAAGCTACGAAATGTTTGTTCGATGATTATGGAGACATCCTTGAGTTGACCAAAGTGATTGTACAAGAAGAAGATGTTACTTCCCTAGCTCAGTTCTATGACCCCTCACTCTGATGTTCCACTTTCTAGAGTTTTCAGTTAGCGCCTACGTTGGAGGAATTTGTTAGGATCTTGGATTTTTCTAGAATCAAGGATAATCCTTGTATGGGGATTGGGCAGACTGTCAATGTCCGAGGTTTGGCTAAAGGATTAGGAATACCCTTCACTGATTTGTTGCTCAATTACAAAAAAGAAGGCGAAGTTCAAGGGATTAAAAGACAATATTGGGAGTCCAAAGCTCTTACTTTTTCTAAACAGAAAGAATGGGGGCCTTGTGTAGATTGTTTGATACTACTGATTTTTGGTTTGATTCTCTTTCCGCATGCTGTGGATTACATTGATCATATTTATATTAGTGTGTTTTGGGCCGTAAAGGTGTTGAATGATGATCTTACTCCCGCTTTACTTGCGGACATTTATTACGCTTTTCATACTCGTTCTGAAAAAGGAAGAGGGGTGTTGAATTGTTGTATCTCTCTCTTATACTTTTGGATAATCAGTCATCTCTACAAAGAAGACTATATGGTTAAAAATCTAACCCGAGAACAATGGTCCCAAAAATTGAGGGTTCTCACTACTGATTCAGTTTTGTAGTACTTAAGGAAACTAAAGATAGAAGAAATTATTGTTAACTGCGTAGACTTTCGCAATGTTCTGTTAATTGGGTCAGGAGGATGTATTAACTATAATCCCATTATGGCTTTAAGCCAACTTGGATACCCTTTGGAAGATAAACCTCCCGACGAGCAACTTTAATAGTTAATTCTTCATGACATGGATAAAAACAACCCAGAGTTACTCAACAAGATCACCAATCTTGGAATAGAGTTCATAAGAAAGGATTTGAGAGAAACAATGTTGTGGTGAGAGAGCCTTTAACTCAATGGCTTATGGAAAGGATGCAAATAGTCAAAATTCCCTTTATTGTTGATCCTACCTACACGCCAGATGTGACAGATCATCTTCCGATGTCTGTTGAAGATATAGAAAACTTGTAGAAATCCCTTGATAAAGCTCAAAAAGAAAAAGAGGGATTGGAGCATAACCTCAATGACCTTACTAAGAAGAGAAGACAATTTCAACAAGAGCTTGAGTCAAAAGATCAACATATTCTAAGAGACCGTGAAGTGTTTGAAAAGGAGAGTCTAAAACGAAAGTGTTCAACCGAAGGAATATTGAGTGCCACTTTGAACTTGGATTCCCAAAACCATCTCTTGGATAATGCTGCTAGAGAAACCGGAAGGATAAATAGGTGGTATGAAAAAGACCTACAAGAAAAAAAAGGAGATGGAAGAAAATATGATAGCCCAAATCCAAGGTCTAGCACAAGGTGCTCTAGATCATGAACATAAAATTCAGTATTTCACTACATGACTCCAAGATAGCCAAGAATCAGATATAGGAGAATACCTCAAGCATATGAGGGTGGAAAGACTTCTGTCCTAAAACACAGAAGAGTATGAAGAAGTTTGTCAAGATTTGGAAGACCTCCGAATAGATTTCATCATTCAAAGGGAACTCTATAAGGAGATGAAGGCTGAAAAGTTATATTGGGAATGACAATATGTGTAGATTGTCGAAGAGGCGGAGAATAACAAAATTATAATCCTGACACTATACAAGGAGTATCTAAGGTACAAAGACAAGCATGCAAGGCTTGCCTTTTTGGTGAGTAATCTTATTAGTGACATCCCTAGAAGCTTGAGAGATGCAAAATCCGTGATGGGCCCTCTACTGAAGGAAATTGAAGACTTCCTCAAGCTTTGTAGAGGAATGGTTGATGGTTTTAGGGTAGAGATTCACAAGTGTACTTAGGAGATTTTTGTTTCCCTTTGGTTATTTCTTTCAGAATTTGACATTTGGTTCAGTATTTACCCTTCAATATTTTCCCTTTAGTATTTTGTTTCAACTTTTGGAGTGTATTTCCCTTTTAAGGATGGTTTAAATTCAATAAAATTACTTTTGTTTCCGCATTCAAATTGTGTATTTATTTCTGGATACTCATCAATAAAAAGCAAAACCTGAAAGCTATATACAAAAAAATAGAATATAAAATAAAAAGGAAACTCGACATGAATAAGACAAATATTAAAATTTTGGCATATTCATACGCTTTCATTCACAAGCATTACATTTAGAAAATTTCATATATAAAACTCACAATTTCAAAATCGTCTCCAGTTAAATCGTTGGTAAAAAACCACCACCTCTCTGACCTCCATATCAAACCAGAGCTTATCAAAAGAAAGTGATGGATCAAATCAAACAGAATCAAGCCGTCTTCCAAGATGATTTGGAGCAAGTGAAGGGTAGCATTAATTCAATGAAAGGAGACACGAGTCAAGTTATGCTATCCTTAAAGAACATAATTGAAAGGCAAGATCAGATTCCTAAGGTAGCCTTTGAAGAAGTAGCCTAGACTATTGGTGCATCGAGTGATCACCAACCAAGACAAGAACTAGAATCAGGTTCTCTAAAGTCAATTATGGCTCAACAAGAGGTCAAGCAAGCTGATATTGAAGGCTTTGTCCCACCCACTCCAAAAGTAGGGGCATATCATACTTTGCATATCCCAATCTACAATCCACACAACATGGATAATGTATTACGGTTGGAGAACTGACCTTTTTGCTTTTATCCTGATGTGTAGATGGAAAGAGTCGCCACCGAACTTTCTTTTATCCAATAAGGAAAGAGTGAAAAAATAGGAAAGACCTTGAAGATTTTGAGTTCGGGGGATAAGTTATGAAAAAGGAAGGTAATAACACCCTTTTCATCCGTAGTTATCTATGGGTGTGATACGGTGGGAGAACTGACTTGGGGGTTTTGCGATTATGTTCACAAATGTTTCGGTTTAGCAAGAGTCTCCACCGACTTTTCTTTTATCTAATATGGAAAGGTGAAAAAGCACAGGAAAGACCTTTCGAGATGTTTTCTTGAGTTCGGTGGGTAGATTATGAAAAGGGAAGGTATTGTCACCCTTTCCATCCATGGTTTTCCATGGGCTCTTAGTTACTCATTAGATCACTTGCTTTTGTTTGAAAATTATGCTTTGGTGTGGTTTTGAAAGTATTTTGAAAAGGTGCCATCGTTTAGGCAAACTTTGCAATGATTCTCGTTCGTAAGAATGTATGCAAAGTGTTGAGCTTTTGAAAATATTTCATGTTTGGAAAGTGTTTTGAAAGTGTATGTGATTGTTTTTGAAAATAGCAAGGATGTTTGTTTTGAAATTAAGCAAGTAACTAAAAGTAATCTACCTACTCAAAAGGTTTTAGATGTGTTTTTCCTCCTTCTTTAGATGTTGCTACCTTACCATTGATTTGATAAGAAGCCCGATCGTTGGATGTGAAGGGACGAGTGTTGGGTCATCGTATGACCATGATAGCAATGTTGTGAAATGACTTAGCACTTTTCTGTACGGACTAAGATCATTTTGAAAGGCAACTTTGGTAGCGTCATCGAGGGACTATGATATTTTTCGATTTGTTTGTGCTAAGACATCCCACATGCATAACATGGCCATTTTTATAAGGCAACAAGTGGAATTTCCTTAAGGGTGCATGTGTGTGAGTGTGTTTGATTGCATGCATTTTGTCTTTGATTTTTGGGTTGTCTACTTGTTGATTTTATCTTGCCATACACACCTAATTACTAGCATTTGTACAAAGCAATAAAAATGCAGGAAATAAATATCCTACACTATTACAACCATATTGAATTGCATGAGAATATAAAGGTAAAAATAAGGACAAATCAAGAAAAATAGATCTTTCGACTTAGGGAAGCAAACCCTTCAACTCTGCCATTTTTGGCCCTCTTCGACCTTACTTGAAAGGGGGTGAAAGGATGAGTTCAACTGGGACCTAGAAGCCAGCGTATTGTGGTTTTCGATTGCCTCTTTCGTTTGACCTGAAGGTTAGTATGGAAGCCAGAGGCTTCGTTTCTAACTTTTCTGTCTCCTATTTCTTTCATTTAAGTTTGAATAGCAACATGGCCCAAGGCCATGCCAACATCACCTTAAGACTAAATTAATTCTTTAAAGCGTATTTAAATGTACCAAGAGCAAAAGCCAAGAAGATTGTTAACTATGACACATATTATAAGAGTGAAAACAAAACAAAAAAGAAGAAAATAGTATGTACATGTTTGAAACGAAAAGAAATTTTATTTACATGCTATGCTGGAAACGAAGGGTCAAAGGTTAAGAATGACTTACCTTGCTGGAGGTTGATACGTGTGCTGGAACTTGAGGCAGTTGCTTTGAATGTTTCTGGATTTGAAGGAAAAGACCCAGAGTAGGCCTTCGACACCGGGTTCAAAGGAAATAACAAGTGGGATGCTCTTTGAGTCGAAGGAAACTGGATGTGTTGTTCTTCAGAGTTGAAGGAGGTAATGATGATTCTGGTTTTTTTTTATTTCACAAGTGTTGAAGTGTTTTGAGAATTTTGTGGTGTGTGAGAATTTTGTGGATACGTTCCTCTGGTCCAAAAAGAAATCCTCCCCTTTTTCTTGTGCAAATGAACTCTCTATTTATATAGAAAGGCTTTTGAGAAGCTTGGGGAGAAGAAATAATAAAATAAGGCTCAGTCTGGAAAGTAACTATCCACTTGTGCCATAAAAGCAAGATGAATGGTTCAGATGGGTTGCTTCCTTCTAAAGGAAAACAGGCGCAAGGCTCAAGACAAACTTTTCTAAAAGGTAGTACTATGTCATTTAAGTGCAAGTGGCCTTGGACAACAAATGGGTAAAGGCCTAAAAAGGGAAAAAATGTAGCCTAGCCTATGGGTCTAAATGTTCAATTTGATCTTTTGAGTCGAATCCTCCATCTTTCTACACCTTTCGACCACACTAGAACAACACAACATTTGTTTTCACCAGCTGGGTGTCTTTAGAATGAGCTATCTGTGTGTTCTTCAAATGGATCTTTTCAGAAGGTTATTAAATTCTGAATTGAAGGAAGTTTCCAGAATATTATTTACTTTTGAATTGAAGAAAACCAAAAGGTGGCCTTTACTTCCTGAGTCGAAGAACATTCCTGAGTCAAAGGACATTGTTTTAAAGGGAAACAAAAACCCAATTGAAACTTATATGAAGATCATTTATTTCTGAATCGAAGGATACATATTTGAAGTTACATGCCCAGACGAAAGAGGCACGCTAGCAGCAACTTTTGAATAATCGAAGGAGGTGCAAAGTCCAGTCGAAGTGGGCTAAATCGAAGGAGATCTATTTTCCTCCAAATTTGTCAAAATGTTATTTTTGTCTGTTTTCTCCCTTTTTGACAGTTTCTTCTCAATTCCGGTGCTGTAAGATCCCAATGTATTTTGGAAGTTTGAATTTTGAGAATCATTGTGAGAGATGCTTTGAGAATTGAGAGGGTAAATTTTGGGGTGCAACAGCTGCCCCTGTTCAAACTTCTTGAGCCTGAAGAGTTAGATTGGAGGGTCCGGCATTTGTGACTTGATGGTGAAATAAGTTTGAACACTAAAGTGCCCAAAAATTTGCACTCGAAGATGGACGATGAATGGGCTTATAGATGCCATTTGGAGGAATGTTGGTAAACTCTGGGAGAAGTATCAACATAAATCTTTTGTTGATCCATACTAAACTTGTTGTTTTACCTGTGAGAAAGGGGTTAGAAAAATGCAGATGCTTGCATGATGCTTACCAGATGTGGTATTATGCTAAATGTGTTGTTATGTATATGCTATGATGTATGAATGCGAAATGTGCTTTCGTCCGGGAAAATAGATCCATGACTACTGCTGAGAAAATCTTCAGAGGTTGAATCCTTGATTGCCTTTTGAAAATAAAGAATATGCACATCTTCAAATTCTTTTGAAGAGATGCTTTTGCTGGGGAACATATCTCAAAGCTCAGCTGCTATCTGGTCGGATACGGGCTTCACAGTTGATGGGGATGAAGTAATCGGTTGCTATCTGGTTGGGTCCATGTTTCATGGAAACTTACTGGGGGAAGAGATGAATTAACTGTTATCTGGTCGGATCCAGGGTTTGCAGAAAATTCCTTGAAATTGAATGGTCATCTGGTCGGGTCCAGGTTTCATAACAACTTGGCAGGGATGTGGAGGTTGACTGTTATCTGGTCGGATCCAGGCTTCACAGTAACTTGTTGGGGATAAGGGTGAATTAGCTGTTATCTGGTCAGATCTAGACTTCACAGTAACTTCTTGAAGACTGTTATCTGGTCAGGTCCAGGCTTTATGGTCTTTTAGAAAGTTGTACTATTATCTGGTCGAGTCTAGGTTTTATAGTGACTTTCTGAGGATCAGGGTCAATTGTTATCTGGTCGGGTCCGGCCTTTGCATATTTCTGATGAAGTTAATTGTTATCTGGTCGGGTTCAGGCTTCACAATAAACTAGTTGAAAACTGGTATCTGGTCGGGTCCAGGCTTTGCAGATTTCTGATGAAGTTAATTGTTATCTGGTCGGGTCCAGGCTTCATAATGAACTGCTTGAAAACTTCTATCTGGTCGGGTCCAGGCTTTGCATATTTCCGAGGAAGTTAATTATTATCTGGTCGGGTCCAGGCTTCACAATGAACTGCTTGAAAACTGGTATCTGGTCGAGTCCAAGCTTTGCAGATTTCTGAGGAAGTTAATTGTTATCTGGTCGGGTCCAGGCTTCACAATGAACTGCTTGAAAACTGGTATCTGGTCGGGTCCAGGCTTTGCAGATTTCTGAGGAAGTTAATTGTTATCTAGTCGGGTCCAGGCTTCACAATGAACTGCTTGAAAACTAGTATCTGGTCGGGTCCAGGCTTTGCAGATTTCTGAGGAAGTTAATTGTTATCTGGTCGGGTCCAGGCTTCACAATGAACTGCTTGAAAACTGGTATCTGGTCGGGTCCAGGCTTTGCAGATTTCTAAGGACGTTAATTGTTATTTGGCCGGGTCCAGGCTTCACAATGAACTTCTTGGAGATTTAGTTGTTCTCTGGTCATTTTCCAGGTTTCACAATGAATCTCCGAGGGTGATTGTTGTCTGGTCGGATCCAGGCTTCACAATGGCTTTCTTGAAAAAATAGAAATGATGAATGATATTTGGTCGGATCCAGGTTTCTCAGTCCTTAGTCGGGGAATAAAGAGGCAACTCTACTGGGGAAAAGAAGTTTAAACCTTGATCGGATTGAATTCAGGTTCTTCTATATCTTCGAAGAGCTAGGCTATCATCTGGTCGGGTCCAGGCTTCATAGCATTTTGAGAAATGAGATCAACTGTTATCTGGTCGGATCCAGGCTTCAGTAACTCAAGAAGTCAAACTATTATCTGGTCGGGTCCAAGCTTCAGTAAAACTTGAAAATTGTGTTAATATCTGGTCGGATCCAGGCTTCATAGCATTTCTTGGATGGTAATAAAGGCTTTGTTGAAGACATTACTGGGGATTAGGGGTTGTGGCCCTGTGATTTGCAGTTAATTGAAGGGAAAATTCTAATTGGAGAGTATAGACTCAACCAGGCGAGGCCGACTTATCTTGGGGAGGATATACTCAGCTGGGGATGATGGACTCATCTGGGGAGGATAGATTCTGTTTTGGAGAAAATAACCTTGGTGGGAAAAGATGTACTCAGCTGAGCGATTCAGGCTCAAATGGGGAATTTGGGTTCCGTTGAGGGATTTGTACTCCGCTGGGGGAACAAAATCTTGGCTGGAAGATATACTCCGCTGGGGGAAGATGGACTCAGTGGGGAGTATTTATTCAGCTGGACTCAGCTTGGAGAATAAAATCTCGGTTGGAAGATACATTCTACTGGGGATAAAAACTCCTGGTAGGAAGATATGCTCTACTGGGGACAGAAAAAGCCCTGGTTGGGAGATATACTCCGCTGGGGATGACGGGATTATCTGGACAATTTTGGACTCAATGGGAAGTACTTACTCGCCTGGGGAAATCAGGGTGTCTTGTACGTTGAGAAATTTGCTCTTGGCCCGGGGAAATAATTCTGTTGGGGAAATAAACCCTGCTGAGGAGGTGAATTTCTCTTAGACAGAGACCTCTAGGCTTCAAATTTGTAGAAGTTGTCAAGAGATTGAGGCTCTGGTAGGGGGTTTATCCTTTGTGAAGAAATTTTTGTAGGCAATTCTGCTGGGGAAAGGTTGCATTGGGGTTCCGATAGGGATAATGATGGCGAGATAACTCTGTGGGGAATAAAATCTGTTGATGAGGTGGGTTCCCTTTTAGGAAGAGATATCCTGGGCTTTAGCTGGAAAAAGGTTGTCAAGAGATTGAGACTCTGGCCAAGCGTCGTCCCGTGCAAGGATATTTTATGGGAAACTCCGTTGGGGAAAGGTTTATTGCCAACGCCCTGGTGGGGATAATGATGGTGAGATAACTCTGTAGGGCTACTCCACCTTCATTAAAGGGATGCTTACTGCAGTTGTGCATTGATGCCCTGTTGAGGCTGCTGCTTGGAAGAACACATGTGCCAAATAGCTTTAATTATTTTCATATGCATATGTTCATTCAATTTTAGTCATTGGACATATTTTCATTCAAAACAGAGACAGATAATTTTGCACTTCAAAATATATTTGTATTGATATTTTTCCCATGAACAGACGTTTTTGTACATAGAGACGGAAATCCTAGTAAGAGGAAATCGTCGAAAAGAAAATTGAGAATGAAAAACAAATAGCCATGTGAAATGATCTCATTGCCTTTCAGCTCTACTATTTCTCCAGTGTCTTTGAAAGTCCCTTTCCGTTGATCGAAGTTGATTGGATTGATCCTGGACCATTTGAACTTGGACCTTGGTGATAGTATTGACCGTGTTGATTTCACGGGACATAGTCGTACGCTTTTAATCCTTAATTTTTGCCTGAACCGCCCTTTCGGGTTTTTGGTCCACCAGGATACCCTTTTTTGCCCAAGTCGCCCTTTCGGGTTTTCAACTTGTCGGGTGTACAATCTTTTGTATATATCCCTAATTTTTGCCCAAACCTTTTGGTTTTCCGAGATGCTCTGATTTTTCTTAGGTGTGTCAACCTAACGGGTCTCTTATGCGTAGTATTTTTTAACTATGTCAGCGTTTATAGGATGTGGGAAGTCTTCACCATCCATGGTGGTTAGTATCATGGCACCGCCAGAGAAAACTCTCTTGACAACAAATGGACCTTCATAGGTGGGAGTCCATTTTCCTCTGGGGTCACCTTGTGGTAAAATGAGGCGTTTGATCACCATGTCACCAACTTGATATACTCGAGGCTTGACCTTTTTGTTGAAAGCTTTGATCATCCGTTTTTGATACGTCTGACCATGGCAGATAGCAGCTAATCATTTTTCATCGATCAAGTTCAGCTGATCCAATCTCGTTTAAATCCTTTCGTCTTTACTTAGGCCTGCCTCAATCAAAATCCTCAGCGAGGGGATTTGAACTTCCAGTGGCAAAACGGCTTCCATGTCGTAGACTAGAGAGAAAGGAGTTGCCCCAATTGATGTTCTAGCTGAAGTACGGTAACCATGTAGAGAAAATAGTAGCATCGCATGCCAATCTTTATAGGTTACTACCATTTTTTGCATAATCTTCTTGATATTTTTGTTGGCTGCTTCGACTGCACCATTCATTTTCGATCTATACGGAGAAGAATTGTGATGCTTGATCTTAAATTGAGTGCACAATTCCCTGATCATGGCATTGTTGAGGCTAGTCCCATTATCGGGGATAATCCTTTCAGGGATACCATAACAACATATGAGATTGTGTCTGATGAATCTGGCTACCACGTTCTTGGTGACTGAGGCAAATGAGGCGGCTTCGACCCATTTTGTGAAATAGTCGATAGCAACAAGAATGAAGCAGTGTCCGTTGGAAGATGTGGGCTTGATCTCTCCGATCATGTCAATTCCCCACATTGCGAATGGTCACGGAGTGGACATGACATTCAGAGGGATCGGAGGTACGTGGACCTTGTCAGCGTAAATTTGGCATTTGTGGCAAGTTCTTGAATGTTGATGGAAATCTGTCTCCATCGTTGACCAATAGTAGCCATATCTTAAGATTTTCTTAGCCATTGTATGCCCACTTGAGTGAGTACCGAAAAGGCCATCGTGCATGTCTTCCATGATTTCCTTTGCCTCCCTCTTATCCACACATCAGAGTAGAGTTGAATCGTGGTTGCGCTTGTACAATATCCCATTACTTAGGAAGAATTTGGCTGCAAATCTTCGTAAGAACTTTCTGTCATTGATAGATGCTCCCTCTAGATACTCTTGCGCTTCAAGGTATCTCATTACCTCATGGTACCACAGCTTTTCCGCATCGGTGTCAAGCTCATAGAAATGTGCAGGTTCATCAAACCTTTTGATTATAATCACAGGGGCTTCATTGTCCCATCTGACTTTGAACATTGAGGACATGGTTTCCAGAGCGTTAGCCAATTGGTTTTCTTCCCTAGGGAAATGCTCAAACGTGATCTCTTTGAAGTGAGGAATTAGGGATAACACAAGTTCCTTGTAAGGCATAAGATTAGGGTGTTTAGTGTCCCAATTTCCTTTTACTTGGCTGATCACTAAAGCAGAATCTCCAAACACATCTAAATGTTTGATCCTTAAGTCAATAGCAGCCCTTAGACCTAAGATGCATGCTTCATACTCGGCCATATTATTTGTACAATCGAAGCATAGTCTGGTGGTAAAAGGAGTGTGGCAACCTTTAGGAGATATGATCACAACACTAATTCCGTTACCTAAGGCGTTGGAATCCCCATCGAATACCATAGTCCATCGGGATCCTTCTTAAGGTCCGTCATACGGTCTAGGTATTGCACAGTCTGTTACCAGCATAATATTCTCGTCAAGGAAGTCGAAGTTCATTGACTGATAATCATCCACAGCTTGATGGGCCAAATGATCTTCTAGTACACTTCCTTTGATGGACTTTTAATTTGTGTATGAATGTCGTACTCAGTCAAAATCATTTTCCATTTGGCTGTTCGTCCGGAAAGGGCAGGTTTTTCGAAGACGTACTTAATAGGATCCATCTTAGAAATCAACAAAGTGGTATGAGTTAACATGTACTGCCTTAGCCGGCGAGCAGCCCACGCTAAAGCACAACAAGTTTTCTCGAGCAGTGAATATCTGGTTTCACAGTCGGTAAACTTTTTGCTTAGGTAGTAAATTGCATGCTCTTTTCGGTCAGACTCGTCATGTTGGCCCAAAACGCACCCCATAGAATTCTCTAGTACTGTCAAGTACATAATCAACGGTCTTCCTTCAACCGGAGGCATGAGAATAGGAGGTTCTTGCAGGTATTCCTTGATTTTGTCAAAGGCAATTTGGCATTCATCGTTCCATTCGACTACCTGATATTTCTTCAAGAGTTTGAAGCGTGGCTCACGGGTAGTAGTTAAGTGTGATATGAAACGGGCAATGTAATTGAGACGACCTAAGAATCCTCTGATTTCTTTTTTAGAATGAGGGGCTGGCATTTCTTGGATGGCCTTTATCTTGGCGGGATCAACTTCAATGCCTTTATTGCTGAGAACAGATCCTAGAAGCTTTCCAGAGCGTACTCCGAATATGCACTTGTTAGGGTTTAACCTCAGTTTATATTTCTTCAGTCTCTCAAATAGCTTGTGCAGGTGACCGAGATGTTCTTCTTCGGTTTGTGATCTGGCGATCATATCATCCACATATACCTCTATTTCATGATGAATCATGTCATGAAATAAAGCCACCATAGCCCTTTGATATGTTGCCCCTGCATTCTTTAATCCGAATGGCATGACCTTGTAGCATAAAGTGCCCCATTGTGTAACGAAAGTAGTTTTTTCCATATCTTTGGGAGCCATCTTTATTTGATTATAACCCGAGAAGCCGTCCATGAATGAGAAGACTTTATGCTGAGCGGTATTGTTGACTAAGACGTCAATGTGTGGTAGAGGGAAATATCCTTGGGGCTTGCCCTATTCAGATCCCTATCGTCTACGCACATGCGAACTTTCCCGTCTTTCTTTGGCACAGGAACTATATTAGCCACCCATTGAGGATAGGATGTTACAGCTAGGAATCCTGCATCAAACGGTTTCATTACTTCGGCTTTGATCTTTTCGGACATGTCAGGTCTCATGCAACGAAATTTTTATTTAACAGGAGGGCAGTATTTTTTAGTTGGCAAACAATGAACCATAATGTCGGTATCCAACCCAGGCATATCTTCATACGACCAAGAAAATACTTCCACATAATCGCGTAACATCTGAACCAAATGGCTTTTGACGCTGCTTTCCAAATTAGCACCGATCCTGATTTCCTTCTTATCTGACTCAGTACCCAGGTTGATAACCTCAATTAACTCTTCATGTGGTTGAATAGCCTTTTCCTCTTGTAACAGAAGCCTAGCTAGTTCCCTTGGTATGTCACAATCTTCCTCGCTTTCGTCTTCGGCTTGGTTGATAGGACATTCAAAGTCATAGTTGGCAATAATAGAGTTGTACGCGATAAGATCCAGAGTGGATGTAGACCTGCAAGAGTGTGTGTGTGTGTGTGCATGTAAAATACATGGCTATCTTCTGGAAATGTATTTGAAAGAAAAGAAAGACAATGAACGCAAATATTTGAATGCAAAAGAGTCCAATGTATTGAATGATCATATGATTAGATGAACAAAATATAAAACCATTGACAAAAGAAACAAAATGCCCCATGCTAGGCACATGGATTAAAAGTCAATATCGAAATATTACAGACAAGGAGTTCTTGAATTGATTAAAAGAAAAAACAAGTAGATTAATCCTCAATGAATGAGATGGGCACAAAGTCCTTCTCATGCCAATTGTTTGGCTTCGCCTTGGTTGTTGGCTAGATCCAGTCTTCAAAGGCACACTCATCATCGAAATCCTCTGCGGTGTTTACCTCATGACTCTTGAGGTGGAGAGACGGCTTTCTAGTACGAGTGTCTCTAATTTCTTTCTGAGCTTTGGAGGTGAAACCTATCCCAAACTTATCTGCCTTGAACGGGATGTCGGGGAGCTGACCCCATATCTCGTTGTTTCCTTCTTCTACTACAGCACGGGCATCCTTAAGAGAAACCATCTTGGGAATAAATTTATCGGCCTTTGGAGTGTCGGAGAAGATTTTGGTGGTGGCCACAACTTCAAATGTCTGGCAAGGAGACTCTATGAATTTGCCCTCCATTTCTACGTACTTGAAAGAAGTGAGGTGGCTCACCGTAAATTCTTCTTCACCGTAAACAGTGACAACCTTCCCTTGAACTGGGTATTTTAACTTCTGGTGGAGAGTAGAAGTGACCGCACCTGCCCCATAGATCCATGGGCGCCCAAGCAAACAAGAATACGCAGGCCGTATGTCCATTATGTAGAATATGGAGTTGAAAATCTGTGAACCAACCTTAATTGGGAGATCCACCTCTCTATGAACCATCCTTTTCGACCCATCAAATGCCCTTCCAACAATGTCACTTGGCTTCAAAAACAAACCTTCACAGTCTAGCCGATCTAAAGCGCCTTTAGGTAACACATTTAAAGATGAGCCTGTGTCCACCAAAACATGTGCCAGAGTGGTCCCCTTACATTCAACAGAAACATGCAAGGCTTTATTGTGATTCTTTCCCATGGGGGTTAAACCTGCATCGGAGAATCCCATACCATTGTCAGTTGTTAGACTTGCTACGCAGTTCTCAAACTGGTCGGATGTGGTTCCTTGAGGCACGTGAGCCTTTTTCAAGAACTTAATCAAAGCTTGTGCATGGGCGTCGGAACATAGTAATAGGGACAACATTGATATTTTAGAAGGGGTTTGTCCCAACTGCTCTACTATTTTGAAGTCGCTTTTCTTGATGATTTTCAACATCTCCTCCATCTCTTGAGTGGATGGTTCTTCCATAACAGTCTTTTTAGCAAGTGCCTCTTCCCTGGCAGGCTCACTTTCTTTCTCTTTCCCTCTAGTACTGGCACCAGCATTGCCGTTGGTTATGTGGATTGGAACTGCGGTAGTGGTTGGTGGTGAGATATCAGGGGAAAAGACTCTTCCTGTTCTTGTGACTTTACTAGAACCGGTGATATTAGTAACACCTACTTCATTATCATCAATCCAAGAATCTTGTTTTACCCCATGGTAATAAACATCGACACCATAATTCCATGGAACCGCTTTATCAGAGGTGTATGGAACGGGTCCGGTAGCACTGATTATGAGAGGAGCAATGATTGGTTCGTTTGAAATCCTGATAGGACCTTTGGATGAGATCCTAAGAGGTTTGTTTTAAATTGTTATGATGGCCAATTCTTCAGCTTTGTCGACTTAATTTTTTATGGTAGGATTCTTTTCGAATAGAATTTCGAAGCTATCCATTAGGCGTTGTATACCTTTCCTCAATTTTTCACACCTATCAGATTGTCTCATACAGTCCACACAGTATTTTTCACAGCCGGGGAAAGTCCCAGCGTTCAACAGATTGCTCCTTATTACATTTAATGGAGTAGTTAACCCTTCGACGGAGGCAATGAAAGTTGTACCTTTGATGGCATTAACACCTTTGTCGTGCTTCGGCATTGGAGCGGTAACTACATTTGGCGTTGGAGAAGGATCAAATTCAATAGTCTTGTTGTCAATTAAATACTGGATTTTGTTCTTCAGAGCCCAACACTGATCAGTCTCATGCCCTGGGCTATTTGAATGATAAGCACATTTTGCATTTGGGTTATATCTCGGTGACGAGGTGTCAGGGTTGGCAGGAGGATCCCGCAACGTCACTAAATTGAGCCTGAGCAGATGCTGAAGGGCTTGAGATAATGACATGCCTAACCTTGTGAACTGTCTTCTTGGAGCTTCAACCCGTTGATGATTGGCAGATGGTCTTTGAGTAGAAGTCAGATTGGAGATTCAGACATCATTGATAGACGGATGATTATTCATTTTGGTACGGGCCTTTGCTCTATACACAGCATTAACTTCTTTCTTCGCGGCAAAAGGTTTCTTGAAAAGATTGGGAGTGGATGTAGATGCCACATAGATCTTTCCACTCTTAATGCCACTTTCTACTCTTTCACCGGTTAGGATTAATTCGGTGAAACCAGAAGAAGAGCATCCAACCAACAGATTAAAGAAAGGACCAGATAATGTGCTCATGAACATGTCAATGTGTTCCCTATCAGTCAAGGGAGGTTGGACCCTTCTTGCAAAGTCTCTCCACTTCTGCGCATACTCCTTAAATCCTTCGTCCTTCCCGATGGTCATACCTTGCAACTGAGCCCTCGTTGGTGCCAAGTCGGTGTTGTACTGATATTGATGGTAGAAGGCAATAGCTAGCCCCACCCAAGTATTGATGCGAGAGCCATCTGAAATTCCTGGTATGTCACAGACTCAGGATGTTAAGATGGAATGTTAAGACATCTGATCTGACATTAAGCATTGTACAGGTAGAATAGGTTGTACTTTTGATATCTGTTCTACAATAATCACTGGACTATCATACCAGAGCCTGCACACCTTTTGACAAACGCAGGTTCTGATTTACTGAAGTTCAGAACAGTTAAGGTTAATCAAATACATTGATGTCACGAGGAATGCTGTAACATCAAACACATAACCAATGCAGAAGGTAAATAACACACAGAATTGTTCACCCAGTTCGGTTCAACCAACCTACATCTGGGGGCTTCCAAGCCAGGGATAAAGTTCACTATTAGTAGTATCAATTCAAAGACCCTACAGCCAACACACCCGTTGACAGCCTTCTCACTTAATCACTACCCAATGACACTTTTACCTAAGATCCAATCCTAGATATGAGACCCCTCTCACTCCCCCTCAATCACCGCATTGATAACTTTCTACAGTACATAAACTGTTCAGAAGATACACTTCCATTACACATCTTGATCATGCTTAAAAGCTTCAATCAAGTACAATGCATACATCCTTTTACCTACAGGTTTCAAGGAGTATGGTGACCATCCCACAGCCCGGGTGGTTCACAACAAAACTAGCCCTAAAATATTACATCTTGTCAATCCACGACCACTCTTAAATTAGGTTACAATACTTCTATTTATAACACTTTTTACCCAACTGAATTTTGGGCCTTCATATGACAGCAATGCAGCTTTAACGACCTGCATAAAGTAAGCAGAAAACTTCTGCTGTAAGTTAGGTCTTCAATCGAGCTTTTCTCCTTATCCTTAGCTTCTGATTGAATCTTCTAGGGCTCCACATATGCCTTCAATTTTCGCTACTTGTTATGCATTCTATTTGGCAGAATATTCTGCATAACTTCAGGAACAGAACTGCATCAGACTTGACAGTTCAGTAGCTTGATGTCTGGTATGATGTTATGACATCTCTTGAGACATGATGTTCCAGATGTTGATTCAACACAACATGTTTAGGCATTTACAATAGGATTTTCAGGTTGTTCCTATTGTACATTACATTACATTATTGTTCTTACTATTTGTTTTACAAGAAATGAGCCAATCCTAAACGAAGGCACTTACAATCTCCCCCTTTGGCAAATTTTGGCTAAAACAAATACAACAATAAAAAATTAAAAGTGTTCAGGATACACACAGAAGGATGTCTTGACATTGATCTTGACATCTTTGGTTGTAACCACACTAACCATCCAGGACCTCTTGAAGCACAGGAGGAAGAGGATGCACCTCATTCCCTTTTAGACCACGAACCATTTCTTGTCACTGGTGGTGGAAAAAGAGGACCGTGGGAGATAAACTATCCTTTCAGAGGCATCAGAGAACCTTTAAGGAGTGAACAGAATATCTCCCTTGTAACTCAGAACACAGGTCACAACTGTGTTCATAACTCAGATCACAAGTCACAAAGAAATTCACGCCATTTGAATTTCTGCTGAGTTTGTGACAAGTCTCTTTGTGATCAAAATTTTGAGTAGCTGCTGCAACGAGGACAACGTCAAACAGTGACAGTACTCCTTTCTCCCCCTTTTTGGCCAAAAATTGACAAAGAAAGCCCTCACAAAACCAGATCCAAGAACAGTTTTCCCAAATCCGTATAAACCCCATGATGGTTGTGAGAGAAAAGAATGTGTGACAGGAGGTTATATAAGGAGATAACAGGTTCAAGAAGATGGTAATATAAAATCTTGGTCAAGGATACCTGTTAAAGTTGTTTGCATATTTCAGACTGACTGTGCATGCATTTGTTTGTTTCTGCCAAAAGAACCAGTCCTAATACATGCATAAGTTTGGGTCAAAGCAATTCCTGAATAAAATCAGCCTTTGACCGACTTTTAAGGTTGAAGATTCTTTTGGGAAACAGAATACCAAATATAGCTTCTGAATAGCTACAATTACGTGGTGAAGTTATTTTCCACGTATTCTTCTTGATTTCCCCAAGGTTGTAATGTCGTTGGTAATGTCATGACACTTACTTAGACATTCTTCAACAACAGCAGCCTTCTTTTTACTTCTCTCAGTTAGGCACAGAGAAGGACACTTTAAACAGCTAGTAACAAGAGACTAGTAACATTAAGCATGGCCATCAATCATGCTTTCTTAAATGTTGCTGAGATCCACCACAATTACTTTCTACCATCTTCCAGACAGCAAAATAAGGAAGGAGGGAATAAACCAGAAGGCTCCAAAATGCTTCACAAGACATCACAGATTAGTTCTAATACACAAAATTTAGATGCCACGTCAATTTCTTGTAGTAAAAGGACCCCTTGAACATATGCTGAATATATCAGATTTCTTAATCTGATTTACTTCTTCTGATCTACCATTCACTAGTAGTAGCTAGAGCTAGTGAAGTCTTTACCACAAAAGCATTTCTGATTTGCCAGACCAAGTTGTTATTGATAGGATCTGAATCTTCCAAATTGCTTCAAAGTATCAAAACTGCCACTTATGAGATTTTTAAGAATCTCTGAGATTTTCTTCCTGAACCCAGACAGATAACAAGAGCAATTCTTCAATCTCCTGATGTTGAGACATTATTCATGACTTCACTTAGAAGTTCACAATGTCATATTATCAGAACACATAAACATCAGTATACAATCGTCCTCTTCTGACTTCTGATCTTCAGATCAAGTTCAACAATACACATACAAAGTCTCCCTTTAATGTATATTGTAATTGGGGAAAGTGCAACTCTCAGTGACTCCCCTTGTTAAGGCCAATCAAAACCGTAGCGTGGAAACCAGTAGCACTAGCTCTGAGGTAGTAACTTCAAGCACCCTGAACTAATCGTAGAATAGTAAGGATATCTCTGATTCATGCCCTTGCACTTCCACAGTTATCATGACTCTTTGGATGGCTGAGAAGTCATGTAGCCATAGTCTGAAACCAACCTCCAACCTTCTTAGTGTGCTTACAAGCTTTACTAAGATTCAGACTTTCTAGAAGGATTATCCTTTGATCATGTATAACATATTTACTAGTAGTTGCTAATACTAGTAAGTTCTTCAGACCACAACAGTAGTTATGCATTGTTAAGCATACTACTTTTAAACACAAGTAGAATCAACTTATTCCAAACCAACAATAGAACTGCCACTTCTGAATGAGGCAATAGAATATTAAGATTCACAGACCCAAGTCTCTGCCACTGACTTCTAACAATAATGATGTTACAGCATGAACCTATCTGCTTGGGTTCTGAAGTTAACATCCAGGGGATTGATGCCCTTTTATATTCCCCATAAGAAAGGTATGATCTTCATCTTCAGCAATAATTACTCACCATAATACTCTTAGAGAAAAATAAACTCTCTACCAAGTTCTGAGAAATAGGTTCAGAATACAGCCTTGCATGCATATTATACAAACACTTAGTCTCCCATCAAGGTGCTTATATATATCTTTATCCAAGATCCTAATGAATACTTAGTCTCCCGTCAAAGTATTCATTATTAGTTAGATTATGCCATTTTCTCAAGGTAGTATAATTACTCCATGCATGAAGAACCAACTGGTCCTTACAAGTTTCCTTTGCTGAAGAGACCCTTCGTTTGAGATGATGTTGCAACATTGATCCCAAGCACACTTTTCTTGTAGAGGATACAAGAGTACACCAGAAGCTAATCATCCTTTATGATCAGATCCATAACAACCAAATAACCTGTTCTTATTCCTATCCTCCTTGGAAATCACTAAGATCATGAGAAATAAACTCAAGCATCTTACAGAACAAGGTAAGATGAACTCCCTTTCACATCAGCTTGATCATATTACTGCCTCTGAACAAAGGGTTATCCAACTTCCCTCTTTATGGATACATTGTTGAGCTCTTTACTTTAGACACATAGTAAGTACTCTTTATTTGGAATTTGCCACAGGTTTCAAATTAAGAGTCCTTAGTTTGCTTGCTGTACAAGTTTCAAATTGCCACATTCTGTAACTTGTACTAGAAGAAACTTCATTATCAATCATGAGGATGTTTGATAAGTCCGGAACAACTGAAGTCTTCAATAGTTGTGATGTAGTACATCCTTTTTCATCACGAGCTTTTGATTCTGATTTCCACATATTTATCACAGAATTATTTAATCACACTAGATGATCCTGACTGATTACTTCTTCATGCTTGCTAAGCATATTTACTTGACTGAAGATACAGAAATGATGTTCCATCATCCATCACATGAGGGGAAACCTGGAAATCACAGCTTTAAAGTCCTTTTAAGTGCATTTAGCTCAGTACATATACTCCCTTAAACTCACAACTGGAGTTGATGACCTGTTGATCGTGTCCTGATCAATTATTCCAAAACAGATGTCTCCTCTTCCAGATCAGGAGTAGGTTCCAAACATATGTATTCACATTACATGTGTTTAGCACCCAGAACATCTGTTCTTCAACTGGCAGTTGCATGATGTTCTAACATCCTTAAGAACATCAGTTCCATCTCCTTGGAACACATCATCCTTGATAATCTTCAAGGTCTTCAAGCAGCTTGCAGATGTATATGAGAATCATTGATCAATTGATACTCATCAACACTGACAATAAAAGCCTTTATGAGTGGACTTGAGGAAATCTCAAGTATCTTTGACATTATTGATAGATTGCAAAATCTGCTTACAAATTCTGTTGAAAATGATAACCCTAGAGTTCTTCTTTCACTTTAGGGTTTGTATCAGAAGTTGTGCAGCGGAATAGCAGTACTTCAACAGAACCTGCTTAAATCAATCCTTCAAGTTGTTTGCTTCTTCACCAAGCAACTTTCTAGACCCAACTCTACAGCCCTGTTAAAAGGAAGCTTTATAAGCACATATGATGCCTTATCAATATCTTCACTCCCGCATGAAGGTTTTGATAATATTCTTCTTCTGTACTGAATATAGGTTGAACAATGCTCTCCAAAATCTTCACTCCCGCATGAGGTCTTTGAATTTGTTCAAACATTTTCACCTTCCTTCAACATAGCTGATCAGATTGATCTAGTTTCTCCCAAATTGGTCCATCCTCCACTCCTAGGGACCAAACAATATGAACACTACTGGTTCAAACAATATTCTACCTTGTACACAACAGGAAAGTATCCCCCATGGATCTCATCCAGAGACAGACAGGATGCCAGCTTTGATACCAATTGAAATTCCTGGTATGTCACAGACTCAGGATGTTAAGATGGAATGTTAAGACATCTGATCTGACATTAAGCACTATACAGGTAGAATAGGCTGTACTTTTGATATCTGTTCTACAACAATCACTGGACTATCATACCAGAGCCTGCACACCTTTTGACAAACGCAGGTTCTGATTTACTGAAGTTCAGAACAGTTAAGGTTAATCAAATACATTGATGTCACGAGGAATGCTGTAACATCAAACACATAACCAATGCAGAAGGTAAATAACACACAGAATTGTTCACCCAGTTCGGTTCAACCAACCTACATCTGGGGGCTTCTAAGCCAGGGATAAAGTTCACTATTAGTAGTATCAATTCAAAGACCCTACAGCCAACACACCCGTTGACATCCTTCTCACTTAATCACTACCCAATGACACTTTTACCTAAGATCCAATCCTAGATATGAGACCCCTCTCACTCCCCCTCAATCACCGCAGTGATAACTTTCTACAGTACATAAACTGTTCAGAAGATACACTTCCATTACACATCTTGATCATGCTTAAAAGCTTCAATCAAGTACAATGCATACATCCTTTTACCTACAGGTTTCAAGGAGTATGGTGACCATCCCACAGCCCGGGTGGTTCACAATAAAACTAGCCCTAAAATATTACATCTTGTCAATCCACGACCACTCTTAAATTAGGTTACAATACTTCTATTTATAACACTTTTTACCCAACTGGATTTTGGGCCTTCATATGACAGCAATGCAGCTTTAACGACCTGCATAAAGTAAGCAGAAAACTTCTGTTGTAAGTTAGGTCTTCAATCGAGCTTTTCTCCTTATCCTTAGCTTCTGATTGAATCTTCTAGGGCTCCACATATGCCTTCAATTTTCGCTACTTGTTATGCATTCTATTTGGCAGAATATTCTGCATAACTTCAGGAACAGAACTGCATCAGACTTGATAGTTCAGTAGCTTGATGTCTGGTATGATGTTATGACATCTCTTGAGACATGATGTTCCAGATGTTGATTCAACACAACATGTTTAGGCATTTACAACAGGATTTTCAGGCTATTCCTATTGTACATTACATTACATTATTGTTGTTACTATTTGTTTTACAAGAAATGAGCCAATCCTAAACGAAGGCACTTACACCATCCAACTGGAAAAACCATTCAAGTTGTGTGACAGCCAGACTCTCTTGGAAAAAGTGAATCCATAGTTTTTTATCAGCAGTGTGCGGTTGTATCTTGCGCACATAGGACTTCAAATGGATCTTTGGGCAAGAAACCCCATTGTATTTTGCGAAGGTTGGCATTTTGAACTTGTGGGGAATGACTACCCCAGAGATTAAGCCCAAATCGTCAAAATTCAAACCGGGAATAGCTTGGATTTCAACCGCTTTCAATCTTTCTTCTAGCTGCTTGTATTTGATATCCGCGGGTGGATATTGTTCATTGAAATAATCATCATCATATTCTTGGTCATTGATACAGTCGGCCTGAGTACTCTTGACTTCACCAATTTGGTTCTCGTCCTCTTTGGATGAATCTTTCTCTATTGGAATTTGACGAATTGTCTCTTTGAACCTTCTACCCATGTTGAGCAGAGCTTTCTTCTTTGGCTTTTTATTAGCGGCCAACAAGGCCATCATATCCTGCTGCCCCTTGGCCAGGGCGAGTAAAGCTTCCTGAAATTGAGAATTCTGAGCCTGGAGTTCCGTCACAGTTTTCTCTAGATCCTTCTTGCTGAAATAAACAGCGGAGAGATAAGGAAACCTGCTATGCGGACGCATGTCATGTCATGATGCATGAATATGCAGTATGCAAATGATTTCAAGGATTTAATGAATTTAAATTTGTATAGACAAAGAGTGAACATACGTTAACTTGCATTATATAATCCTTGATTTGAGTAAAACATGCCTCTTGTGCTTACAACAACAGGAATAAGCATAAAGTAAACTCCTAAGACAGAAAAGTTGTGTGTATCTTCTTTGGCGCAATGTAGGTGTTTAAACTCCTTTCTTCCTGAAGTTCCCTTGTAAGCTCCAGTACCTTCTTCTCGCTTTCATAGAACTTAGCTTCGAAGTTGTCTCACTCTCCTTTTAACTGAATCCAAGCGTTTTGCAAATCTTCAAGAGAAGTAGGCATATCAGGATAGAGGATCGTATGTGGAATGTCTCCCTCGACTGTTGGCTCCATGATAATAGGAAATACGGCTTCATAAGGCATCTTGAGACTTTGAGCGCGAGCCCTTACACATTTAAGATAAGGTTCCAAAGGAATGGAATTCTTACGCCCCAATGTCTTGCTACCAACTTTGTTAACCATACCCCAAGCTCGTATAAATCTTTGACGGTAACCTTGGGTGTCGCTTTCATAGTCAAATGCAATTCCTTGGATGAGTACCTCATGAGGGCCATCTCTTCTAGCATATCCAAATTGTCGCAAGGCTAAACAAGGGTTATAAGTAATGCCTCCCATAATGCCAAGTAGAGGGACATTAGGGAATTCCCCACAGTGGTCAATGATGGTAATGTCTTCTGATGAGCGATAATACCAACGGATATCAGCATGTGAAGGTGACATCAATCTTTTAGACCATCTCATACCTTGTTCATTCTTCACCACTGATTGAGGTAGGTGCAAAATAAACCACCTAGCCAACAGAGGAGTGCAACACGTCAAATCCCCCATTTTCTTTAAAGTGCGAGAGTGAAGAGAATGCAATATGTCTCTGAGCAACGTAGGCACCAGATTACGAGATATGAAAACCTTAATCGCATTTACATCTATAAATTTGTCAGGATTTGGAAATAGTACCAATCCATAGATGAGAAGAGCCATAATTTTCTCAAAGGCTTGTAGATCCAAACTATTCCAACACTCTTGAGCCTTCTCCAACAAAAACTTTGCTAGTAACCCTTTAACATCACTCCTTGTTACCCAATTTGCTATTACGTCAGATGGTTGTAAATGTAGAGCTCGAGCAATTTCCTCAGGTTTGTGGTCTCTTTCGATACCGTTGAAAGGTAACTGACTGAGAATTGGGATCCCTACGAGTTTGGAAAATTCCTCCAAAGTGGGCACACGTTGGTAATCAGGAAAAGTGAAGCAATGATGCAAAGGGTCGAAGAATTGGACAAGCACCTTTATCATCTCTTCTTCAATACTTGGGGTAACCAGACTAAGGAGTCATCCATGTATTTTGGTGAACGGGGAATCTTCAGGGACCCTTGATATGAAATCCTTGAGTTGTGGAGGTACCCTCACAAGACTGACCTGTATAGTGTTCCTATGAGCGGAGGCCATGTCCTACAAAACAGAACAAAGATAAATCCAAAAATCCTCGAAATGGTTAGTGATGTTTATGATGTTTATGATGTTCATGATGTTTATGATGTTTATGTACAAGTGCATATGTAAAGCAAACAAGTCCTCGGTTTGGGCTTGCATGGGGTTTCAGGTAATTACCCTCTTGAAGTTTTAGTTGGCTCAACCTGTCCTAGTTAAAAGTAACCGGGTTCTGAGGGATCTCAATATCACTGATCTTTCCCTCAAGTTTCGTTCGATAAGCGATTGACTCGCAACCAAACAAGACTCAAGAGTCCAACCTCAATGAGTGTAGCATCGAGTATCAACCAACTTTGGACTGCACCAAAGCCGGTCATCTCGCTACGTCCTAATGGCCAAGTTGGTCAAGTAAGGTTCTAAGGTCAGTTGATGCTTTATGACACCACGTGGAGGCCCCGTACTCTCCTTGATTGACTCAAGGTTTACCGGTACCAACCAAAGTGCCACATCAACGTATCTACTGCTTCAACCGTGTCGGTATACCCCGCACAGTTCCCTCACAGTTTATTGCTACTTACCTAAAAGGTATCCCCAAATCCGGTTGTAGGATTTTTTTAACAGTAACCCAAACAAGGAACCAAAATATAAAGCAAGCAAATCAAACAATATAAGCAAGTAAATATGATCTAACCCTAAGGTAACCCCACTTTAGAGGGTTTTCTGTCCCCAGCAAAGTCGCCAGTTATATTATAAGGTGGGAGAACTGACTTGAGGGTTTTGCAATTGTGTTCGCAAATGTTGCGGTTTAGCAAGAGTTGCCACTGACTTTTCTTTTATCCAATATGGAAAGGTGAAAAAGCACAGGAAAGACCTTTCGAGATGTTTTCTTGAGTTTGGGGGGTAGATTATGAAAAGGGAAGGTATTAACACCCTTTCCATCCATGGTTTTCAATGGGCTCTTAGTTACTCGTTAGATCACTTGCTTTTGTTTGAAAATTGTGCTTTTGTGTGGTTTTGAAAGTATTTTAAAAAGGTGCCATCGTTTAGGCAAACTTTGCAATGATTCCCGTTCGTAAGAATGTATGCAAAGTGTTGAGCTTTTGAAAATATTTCATGTTTGGAAAGTGTTTTGAAAGTGTATGTGATTGTTTTTGAAAATAGAAAGGATGTTTGTTTTGAAATTGAGCAAGTAACTAAAAGTAATCTACCTACTCAAAAGGTTTTAGATGTGTTTTTCTTCCTCCTTTAGATGTTTCTACCTTACCATTGATTTGATAAGAAGCCCCATCGTTGGATGTGAAGGGACGAGCGTTGGGTCATCGTATGACCATGATAACAATGTTGTGAAATGACTTCGCACTTTTTTGTAGGGACTAAGATCATTTTGAAAGGCAACTTTGGCAGCGTCATCGAGGGACTATGATCTTTTTCGATTTGTTTGTGCTAAGACATCCCACATGCATAACATGGCCATTTTCATATGGAAACAAGTGGAATTTCCTTAAGGGTGCATGTGTGTAAGTGTGTTTTATTGCATGCATTTTGTCTTTGATTTTTGGATTGTCTACTTGTTGATTTTATCTTGCCATACACAACTAATTACTAGCATTTGTACAAAGAAATAAAAATGTAGGAAATAAATATCTTACACTATTACAACCATATTGAATTTCATGAAAATATAAAGGCAAAAATAAGGTAAAAGCAAGAAAAATGGATCTTTCGACTTAGGGCAGCAAACCCTTCGACTCTGCCATTTTTGGCCCTCTTCGACCTTACCTGAAAGGGGGTGAAAGGATGAGTTCTATTGGGAGCTAGAAGCAAGCGTATTGTGGTTTTCGATTGCCTCTTTCGTTTGACCTGAAGGTTAGTATGGAAGCCAGAGGCTTCGTTTCTAACTTTTCTGTCTCCTGTTTCTTTCATTTGAGTTTGAATAGCAACATGGCCCAAGGCCATGCCAACATCACCTTAAGACTAGATTAATTCTTTAAAGCGTATTTAAATGTACCAAGAGCAAAAGCCAAGAAGATTGTTAACTATGACACATATTATGAGAGTGAAAACAAAACAAAAAAGAAGAAAATAGTATGTACATGTTTGAAACGAAAAGAAATTTTATTGACATGCTATGCTGGAAATGAAAGGTCAAAGGTTAAGAATTACTTACCTTGCTGGAGGTTGATACGTGTGCTGGAACTTGAGGCAGTTGCTTTGATTGTTTCTGGATTTGAAGGAAAAGACCCAGAGTAGGCCTTCGACACCGGGTTCAAAGGAAAGAACAAGTGGAATGCTCTTTGAGTCGAAGGAAACTGGAATGTGTTGTTCTTCAGAGTTGAAGGAGGTAATGATGATTATGTTTTTTTTTATTTCACAAGTGTTGAAGTGTTTTGAGAATTTTGTGGTGTGTGAGAATTTTGTGGATACGTTCCTCTGGTCCAAAAAGAAATCCTCCCCTTTTTCTTGTGAAAATGAACTCTCTATTTATAGAGAAAGGATTTTGAGAAGCTTGGGGAGCAGAAATAATAAAATAAGGCTCAATTTGGAAAGTAACTGTCCACTTGTGCCATAAAAGCAAGATGAATGGTTCAGATGGGTTTCTTCCTTCTGAAGGAAAACAGGCGCAAGGCTCAAGACAAACTTTTCTAAAAGGTTGTACTATGTCATTTAAGTGCAAGTGGTCTTGGACAACAAATGGGTAAAGGCCTAAAAAGGGAAAACACGTAGCCTAGTCTATGGGTCTAAATGTTCAATTTGATCTTTTGAGTCGAATCCTCCATCTTTCTACACCTTTCGACCAGACTAGAACAATACAACATTCATTTTCACCAATTAGATATCCTTCGAATGAGCCATCCGTGTGTTCTTCGAATGGCCCTTTTCAGAAGGTTATTAACTTCTGAATCAAAGGAAGTTTCCAAAAGATTATTGACTTTTGAATTGAAGAAAACCAAAAGGTGGCCTTTACTTCCTGAGTCGAAGGAAATTCCTGAGTCGAAGGACATTGTTTCAAAGGGAAACAAAAACCCAATTGAAACTTATATGAAGATCATTTCTTTCTGAATCGAAGGAGACCTATTTGAAGTTACATGCGCAGACGAAAGAGGCGCGCTAGCAACAATGTTTGAGCAATCGAAGGAGGTGCAAAGTCCAGTCGAAGGGGGTTGAATCGAAGGAGACCTATTTTCCTCCAAATTTGTCAAAATGTTATTTTTGTCTGTTTTCTCCCTTTTTGACAGTTTCTTCTCAATTCTGGTGCTGTAAGATACCAATGTATTTTGCAAGCTTGAATTTTGAGAATCATTGTGAGAGATGCTTTGAGAATTGAGAGGGCAAATTTTGGGGTGCAACAATGGGCTCTTAATCGCTAGCTCACTTTTCAAAATTTGCTTTGTATGTGATTTGTTTGAAAATATTTTGAAATCACCAATGCAACACTGACTTTGTAATGATTTTTGTATCAGTCCTCAAGAATGCGTACAAAGTGTTTGAAAATATTTTGTTTGAAAAGTGTGATGTGAAAAATGTTTATTTCAGAAAATAGTTGTGAGCAAGCGATTAACAGTTCTTACCCACTCAAGGTTGTTCTTATTCTTTTTCTTCTCCTTTTGAGATTGTGCTATCCATACCATTAGTTAGTAGGTAGCCTTATCCATTGGAAGTGAAGGGACAAACATAGGGTCATCGTATGGTCATCGAAGGAAACATATAGAGATACTTTAGCAATTTATCAGAGGGACTAGATCATCTTTCGTAGGCAACGTCAAAGGGTCATCGAACGAATATGATCTTTTTTCGGGGGTATTTACTAAATTGTCCCTACTTTCGAGGGGCATGACCATTATTTACGTAGGCAACAAAGAGAGGTTACCCTAGAGGTGCGAGTGTGAATAGTGTGTTCAGTTCAGTTATTTATCTTAATTAGGGTTTTTTCTAGATTGATTTTAGTCTTTCCATGTAAACCCTAGTTACTAGCAGTATAAAATATAGCAGGAAATGTAAAGTGTGGAATGTAAAGATCTAAGCTATTACAGGGCTTTGCGGAAGTTACATAAGTAGGAAAATGAAAGAAATAAAACCCTAAAACTATTACATCCTGGGAGCAGATATATAATAGAGAAAATGCAGAAAATATAAAGATAAGCTATTACAGAAAGAATGCGTCCGACACACTTGATCTAGGAAAATTAAATAGAAATAAGAAGAAAAAAATAGAAACTAGAAAAGAAAAAGTTTTTTTTTAATTTTGTATGGAAAATAATTTTGAATGATAATAATAATTAAAACTTAAATTCTAATTAATTTTATTATTAAAAAAAGGTTAATTAATTAATATAAAAAATAATTTACTATGTCATGCGTTGGTTTGTGTCTGAAGAATAGGCGCTAACATTATGTAAGAAACCTACATGTTAATTGTGAAAATAACAAAAAAAATTCAAAAGGAAGTGATCGAACCCACACCCTTAGAGACCAAAGCTTTAGCGCGTGTATGTCTTACCACTATGGTGGTTGTCTCATCCGGTCACATAATAGAAATAATTCAATATAATATAAACAAAGAAGTTGGACTGGAGAGGCGCTGGAGCCCTAGCTCCAGTCGTCTTCTTCGATGAGCTTCTTTTTGTCAAACTACAAAATAGCAATTGTTAATGATCAAAAGAGACCCTACCCCCAAATTTGACCCTTGTGAATCCATTGGTGGCCTTAGTTTTGGCTAATTCTTCCTGCATAAAGAGATACGAACAAAATAATGTAAATTGGTCCAAACATGGTGCTAAGCTTTTCAGGCATTATGGGACTCATGAAAAGGTTCAATCATGCATTGTTTGGTCTCAGGAACAAATTAGAATGGTTAGTTTACATCAAAGCATTATAAAAATAAAAAATCGAAATTCACAAAAAGTATGGAAATCGGTGATGCATGGATGCATGTTTTAAGAACTTTTGATCTTCAAGCACGATCAAGACTTACTCTGCAATGTTTCAGGGATCGATTTAAGTGGTTGCTTTGCTTTAAAAGTGGCTAGAAATAATATTGCAAGTTTTCCCTAGTTTGAAAAAATATGAGATTTATGGAGAGTGTTCTTGAGGCAACTTTTCCGTGTCCTCTCTTATCTGAAGATGAAGTGTAATTATAGGAGAAAATTAGGTCAAGAAAAATGGGCTTGGATCTCTTTGTAAAACACTTTGATTTTGTTTGAAAAATAAATATGAATCTTGCAAAACATGAAGATTTGTTTCACAAAATAATTCCACATGGTTTTTGTATGATCTTGGGGCCCCAAACAAAATCAAATCTTAAGCCTTTTATGCTTTATCCATTATTTGATATTTATTTGATTCAATTTTGAATTTAAATGCATAAAATAAAAATAAATAAAATAAAAAGTTAAAAGGGTGTATGAATAGATTTAGAGGTCCATTATGATTTCAAGAACACTTTTGGACTCTAAAAGATAAGTCCATTAGCCAAAAAATTCAAGTTTGCTCAATTTTGGTTTCATGCATTTCTTAAAAATTGCTCAACTTGCACCAAATATATCTCATTCAATTTTCATCATATGAAGGTGATCTGGGACTTTTTGGAAAGCTCAAGATGTCCCCTACAATATTTATGTTAGTCATTTTTCCATTTGAAGATTTTACCTTGATGTAAATTTCTTTGACAAAAAGTGTCTTTTTGTTGACTTTTAAAATGACATGTAATATTTTGGCCTATATCTCTCAAATGAAGCATTTTTTCGACCTGATATTAGAGAGAAAAAGTTGTAGCGAACGGAATTTCCATCAATATGGGCTTTGGTTGAGAATTTTCTGATGAAGCATGTGAAAGTTATGCTTGGTTAAAGTTAAGTTGACTTCTCCTAAAGAAATCACTAATTTAATAACTTTTGACTTTTGATGAATCTTAAGTTTTCTTGATGAATTATGGTAAACCCTTGATCAAATGATGAATGTGACCTCAAAATATTGACGTTGACAAAAAATATTGAAGTTTAAAAGTATGTTGACCATAATTGACTTTTTTATCTGATACAGTTAACTTTCAATAATCTGACTAATTGACTGAGCAAACTTGTGATGCAAGGCATGAAATTTGGCATGAGGATTCCTTGAAGCATATGAGAAACCATGAAATCCCCTTGAGGCATTAGAAGCCAAATCTTATTTGAGAAACACAAAACCCTAGTTGTAGGTCAATTGCTTAGGAGGAGGATTCATCTGATCTATTCTTGAGTAGTCAATTGGGAACCCTAGGAGCATGAGGAGGCATCTTGAAAATGGGAGGGCAAATTTTGGGGAACAATAGATAACTGCATAGACATGCAATATGGAGACCATGACTTGGAAGGTATCAACAAGGGCCTAAAAGGACTACCAATACCAACATTGTTGAAAATCCTATGGCACTCAATCAATTTAAAGTTCTTTAAGAAAGGTTAAATGTTATGGAGGGCTACGACGCTTTCGACATTGATGATCTCAAAACGGGTCTCAGATTCTTCGGACTCTAAATTCTTCGCAAGAAGATATGTAGGCACCCAATGTAACATACCCTAACCCCACATAGCATAAATAGCATAATTAGATTAAAATAACATGCATCTCAAAGACGGTGTCACATGTTAAATTCACAAAATATCTAAGAAATTCAAACATGTATATTGGTCATGATCATAACACGTATTCAAACTTTATGTTTTCAAAATCATGCACATCACAGCGGAATAATTCTTTACTCAAATAATAATAATTATTTTTATATCCCGTACTATAATCATAAATCCTCATAACAAGTCATGGATCTCAAATCCTTAGGCACTGAGGCCACTCAACATAAAATCTCAACATACAATTCAAATAAGAAAAATAACAATATATTTTCCATTAAACATGAGTTAAAACCTCCCCTGTGTTACATAGACCAGAGAAATGACTCACTGCCTAGGGATAAAAAGATAAATAAGGATCTAGCTCTTCTGACTAATCTTGGCAAGTATCACCTCTATCCTCGGTACATGCGCGATGTCGCATAGAATATCATTACAACAGAAGAGTGAGAATTCACACACACACACACACACACACACACACACACACACATATATATATATATATATATATATATATATATATATATATATATATATATATATATATATATATATATATATATATATATATATATATATATATATATATATATATATATATATATATATATATATATATATATATATATATATATATATATATATATATATATATATATATATAATATAAACAATGTATATAACATGCATACATTCCAATAACTCATCACACTTCATATAATTATCTATATAACATGGCTTCACCAATACAAGTACCAAGATAACTATATCCAAGTAGAACGATTCACATAAGCATCACATATATTGCAATGATCACCAAAGTCACGGTTGAACCAATTATCACACACATTCAAAGCAAAACCTCACATAACAACAAATGTGACTCTAATGCAACTCAATATAACTCATGCATGTGGTACCATCATGAACATCAAGTTCACCTAGCTCCCGATTCAATATTTAGAACCAGAGCCACGCTTCCGATTCGGACAAGACCAAAGCCCACCAATATGCACATATAGTTCACCGCTTCTATTTTCACACAAGGATCAAAGAAACCAACTGAAGTTCAATCTCCCCATGTATGAATATGCAAACATAACCAATTATATGAAAATTAAGATTATCACCAAACTTTAGTAATACTGCATATCACAACAATCCATCAAAATAAATTATCCCACCATTGCACAAAACATACATTTATCACGTTGTCATTACCAACAATGCAATTATTTAGCATTCATCAATCACACATATCACGAATAACAAACAATTCTAAAACAAGTTATTCTCATTCAACATTAATTCACAACATACACATACACAAAGTCAAGTGTCATGTTCATAACATTCTCAATTCAGCACATCACAATAACATATAGCAAACAATGCCAAAACATGTTATTTCCATTCATGAAACATAACAAATAATATCCAAGCTATTATTCCAATCATCCAATGCCAACAAACCTAGTTCTATATTATAGTTTATTGCATTAGCTTTCTAATGATTCGAACAACGCCTAAAATGGAGTTACAGTTTAGAAGTTATGGTTGTTACAAAATCTGCCATAAAACTTGTTGTTTGAGTCGACACAAAACCCTGTATGAGTCGATGCAAAAAATGAGTTAATGCAAAACTGCGTGACAGCACTTCCTCGCCTAGCGGGTTGTCTCGCGCCGACCCCCCTTCAGTTTGAGTTGACTCAAACTTCTAAAACATGGTTTTTTCTGCATTCTAACTTAATTTCCACATGATTTTTCTTATCAAAATCAGTACCCATCACTACAAAACATCATGTTTTCCAATTTTATCAATAATCCATCATCCTAACATGAAGGTACTCATTCTATTCCATTCAACACATCAATTTCTATCAAATCCATAGATTTCTACACAAACCCTAACATGTGAGAGTTTAGATATAGAAATTGAAAATCAATTCACACCTAGCATGTTACTACCCATTGCATACTATACACACCCATAATAACAAGGATTCCCCCCCTTACCTCTTGAAGGTTCAAACTCTAGGTTTCTTCTTCTTCCTTCATCTTTCCCCTCTTCTGTTTTTTTCTCTTCTTTTCTCTTCTTTTATGTTATGACAAACAACTCTAATATCTCTTCTTACAATCCTATTCTTTAATGGGCCTAATTCTATTCTTCACATTTCTATCATAATATTAGCCCAACTCTTAATTATTTCTATTCTCACTCATAAACCAAAATATTCAAATAACACATATATCCAAATATTTCAAATAGTCACAAAACACACAATTTAATTAATTATCATATAATATAATAATTAATAAAATATTTAAATAATACTAAATAAAAATCGGGATGTTACAACTCTCCCCCACTTAAAAGATTTTTGTCCTCAAAAATTACCTCAAACGAACAACTCGAGATAGGAATCCATCATCTTTCTCTCTAACTCCCAAGTCACATTACCGTATGCGGGTTCTCCATAAACAACTTTTACCAAAGCGATTTCTTTACCTCGAAGTCGTTTCACCTCTGGATCTCTATCCGCGTAGGTGATGTCTCAACAACTAGGTTATCTCTTACCTGAACATCATCTAACTGTACAACATGAGATAGATCCGCAATTTACTTTCTCAACTGAGACACGTGAAACACATCATGGAGATTATCAAGTGACTGCGGAAAATGGATCTTATAAGCCACTTCACCTACTCTCTCAACAATCTGATACGAATAAACAAAACATGGCGTCAACTTACACAAAATTAATCATCTACCAACACCAATTACCAGAGTAACCCTTAGAAACACATAATCTCCATTCTCAAATTCAAGATCCTTCCTTCTCTTATCATAATAACTCTTCTGACGACTCTTGAGAAGTCCTCGTATCCTCCCGGATCATCTTAATCTTATATGTAGTCTGTTGAACTATCTCAGGTCCAACCACAACACTCTCTCCATATCCATACCAACACAAAGGCGTCCTACACCTTCTACCACACAAAGCCTCAAATGGTGCCATTGCAATACTCGAATAGAAAATGTTGTTATAAGTAAACTCAATCAAAGGCAATTAACTACCCCAATTACCTCCTTGCTCCAACACACAAGCTCTCAAAAGATCTTCAGGTGACTAAATCGTCCTATCATGCCGACCATTTGTTTGTGGATGATATGCCGAACTCAAATGCAACTTCGTATTCAAAGCACTTTGCGAACTTTCCCAAAATTGTGAAGTAAACCCTGATCTCTATCGGAAAAAATACTCGAGGGGACACCATGCAAACATACAACTTTCTCAATATACAACTTAGCAAACTTCTACATTAGATAATCCATCTTAATTGGAACCAAATGAAAAGAATTTGTGAATCTATCAACAATGACCCAAACTGGATCACAATTGTTCAGAGTCTTTAGAAAATTCAAAACAAAATCCATAGAAATACTATCCTATTTCCATTCAGGAATAAACAACGGTTCCATTAAACCAGATGGTTTCTGATGTTCAATCTTAGACTTATGACAAAACAAACAATAATACACAAACTTTACAATATCCTTCTTCATGCCAGACCACCAAAATAGTTTCCTTAAATCTTGATACACTTTAGTAGCTCCAGGATGAATACTCAAACCACTACGATGCCCTTCATCAAGAATTCTTTTCTTCAAATCTCTCACATCAGGAACACAAACTCTATCAAGACACCTCATGATACCATTCTCATCAATCCGAAAATCACCACATTGGCCTTGATTGATCAATGACAATCGATCAACTAAACTCAAATTAGATTTCCGTCCTTCTCGAATCTCGTCAAGAATACCACTAGTAAGCTTCAACATACCAAGCTTACACCCAAAAGAAGTCTCTTCACAAACCAAACCCATGTCTCGGAATTGCTTAATCAAATCTAATTCTTGGACCATCAACATTGACATATGCAAAGACTTCCAACTCAAAGCATCAGCTACAACATTTGCTTTAGTCGGATGGTAGTTCAAACCAAAATCATAATCTTTAAAAAATTTCAACCATCTTCTTTGCCTCATACTTAAATCTTTCTAATCAAACAAATATTTCAAACTCTTGTGATCACTAAACACATCAAACCTCGAACCAAACAAATAGTGCCTCCACAGTTTCAAGACAAACACAACTGAAGCCAATTATAAATCATGCGTCAGATAATTCCTATCATGAACTTTAGGTTGCCTTGAAGCATAAGCTACCACTTTTGATTTTGCATCAACACACCTCCTAAACACATCAAAGAAGCATCACAATAAACTACAAATGGTTCTGTCGGATTAGGCAAAATCAAAATAGGAGTGATTGTTAACCTTCTCTTAAGCTCTAGAAAATTAGCTTCACACTGCGAAGTCGAAATTAAATTATGATCCTTCCTAGTCAACTACGTCAAAGGTAACACCAACTTAGAAAAACTTTCAATAAACTTGTGATAATAACCAGCCAAACCAAGAAAACTTCTAATCTTAGAAACAGATTTCAGATCTTACGATTGAGACACAACATCAATATTTGCAGGATCAATAGAAATACCCCTAATAGAAATCACATGACCAAGGAAACTCACTTCCTTCAACTAAAACTCACACTTAGAAATTTTAGCATACAACTGCTTCTCCTTAAACACAGATAACACAATTCTCAAATGCTCAGCATGCTTCTCTTCGCTCTTCGAATACACTAGAATTTGATCAATGAACACAACAACAAATTGATCCAAATACTCATGAAATATCATGTTCATATATTCCATAAATACACCAGGTGCATTGGTCACACCAAACGGAATCACAGAATACTCATAGTGACCATATCTTGTTCTAAAAGCAGTCTTCTAAATATCTTAAACTTTCACATGAATCTGATGATATCTAGACCTCAAATCAATCTTACTGAACACAGTTGCACCAACCAACTGATCCATCAAATCATCAATCCTCAAAAGTGGATACTTGTTCTTAATAGTCACTTTGTTCAATTGTCTATAATCTACACATAACCTCATAGAACCTTCTTTCTCCTTAACCTACAAAATAGGTGCACCCTATGGTGATACACTCAAACGAATAAACTTCTTCTCAAGTAGATCCTCTAGTTGACTCTTCAACTCTTTCAACTCAGAAGATGGCATCCGATATGAAGCCACCTAAATAGGACTAGTTCCAGGAACTAAGTCGATCGTAAACTCCACCTCATGTGATGGCAGCAAATCACTTACATCTTCAGGAAACACCTCAGGAAAATCATGGATAATAGGCAACTCACCCATAGTTCATTTCTCACCAAGATCCAACGTTGCCAACAAAGAAAACAACATGGTACCGTCTTGTACAAACTCATTCACTTTACATACTATCAAGCTGTCAAGATAAGCCTATGTCGTTCAATACAATCTCGTCTACTATCAACAAGCGATTAAGGGTGATCACTTCCTCAATTTATCAATAGGTAGCCGACAACCGTAATGGTGGTATAAACCATTGTTACCTAACTACAATAGCGTCCTTCATCTTGCTCAAAATCATCTGACCATAATGTCAAACAATCTCTCTAAAGCTTATAACATTTTCTCCATTTCCTTCTTTCTCAGGTTCCAAAAAATAATTCTTAGCCAAACAGTTGCTAGAGACATCAGTTCGAATACACACTCTCACAATCAACAGCACACTGAACCAACACTCCACGGCTGAAACAACTCAGAGAAGCGAAAACTCTTCCCCCACTTGCCTCAAACTCACTCCTGCAACCAAGTGGTTAGAAGAAATAAACAAGTATCGATAGTGTTTCACACACGTATTGAATACAACAGGTAATAAACTCTTTAGTAACCTGGCCAATCTGACTGACCATTACTCTGATACCACTAATGTAACACTCCCTTAACCCCACATAGCATAAATAGCATAATCAGAGTAAAATAACATGCATCTCAAAGAGGGTTTCACATATTGAATTCACAAATTATCCAAGAAATTTAAACATGTATACTAGTCATGATCATAACACGTATTCAAACTTCATGTTTTCAACATCATGCACATCACAATGGAATAATTATTTCCTCAAATAATAATAATAATGATTATATCCCATACTGTAATCATAAATCCTCATAACAAGTCATGGATCTCAAATCCTTAGGCACTGAGGCCACTCAACATAAACTCTCAACATACAATTCAAATAATAGAAATAACAATATCTTTGCAATTAAACATGAGTTCAAAACCTCCTCTGTTTTACATAGACCAGAGCAATGAAACACTACCTAGGGATAAACAGATAAATAAGGATCTAGCTCTTTTGACTAATCCTTGAAAGTATCACCGCTATCCTCGGTACCTGTACGATGTCACATAGAACATCATTACAACAAAAGAGTGAGAATTCACATCATTACGAATATATATAATATAGACAATGTATATAGCACGCATACATTCCAAGAATTCATCACACTTCATATAATTATTTATACAACATGGCTTCACCAATACAAGTACCAAGATAATTATATCCAAGTAGAACAATTCTCACAATCATCACATATATTGCAATGATCACCAACGTCACGGTTGGTACAATTACCACACACATCACGCATTCAAAGCAAAACCTCACATAACAATAAATGTGACTCCAATGCACCTCAATGCGACTCATGCATGTGGTACCATCATGAACATCAAGTTCACCTCGCTCTCGATTCAATATTTAGAACCAGAGCCACACTTCCGATCCAGACAAGACCAGAGCGCACCAATATGAACATATCGTTCACCACTTCTATTTCCACACAAGGATCAAAGAAACCAACCGAATTTCAATCTCCCCGTGTATGCATGTGCAAACATTACCAATTATCTGCAAATTAAGATTATCACCAAACCTTATGCATACCGCATATGACAATAAACCATCAAAATGAATTATCCCACCATTGTACAAAACATACATTTATCACGTTATCATTACCAACAAAGCAATTATTTAGCATTCATCAATCACAAATATCACAAATAGAAAACAATGCCAAAACATGTTATTCTCATTCAACATCAATTCACAACATACACATACACAAAGTCAAGTGTCATGTTCATAAAATTCTCAATTCAGCACATCACAATAACATATAGCAAGCAATGCCAAAACATGTTATTTCCATTCATCATCCATTCATGACACATAACAAATAATATCCAAATTATAATTCCAATCATCCAATGCCAACAAACCTAGTTATATCTTATATTTTATTGCATTAGCTTTCTATCGATTCGAATAGCGCCTAAAACAGAGTTACAGTTCAGAAATTATGGTCATTACAAAATCTTCCAGAAAACTTGTTGTATGAGTCGATGCAAAACCTTATATGAGTCGATGCAAAGAATGAGTCAATGAAAAAGAACTTTGATTTGACACAAAACTGCTTGACATCACTTCCTTGTCTGGCGAGTTTTCTCGTGTCGACCCCCCCTTCAGTGTGAGTCGACTCAAACTTCTAAAACATGGGTTTTTCTGCATTTTAACTTAATTTCCACACGATTTTTCTTAAAAAAATCACTACCCATCACTATGAATCATCATGTTTACCAACTTTATCAATAATTCATCATCCTAACATGAAGATACTCATTCTATTCCATTCAACACATCAATTTCTATCAAATCCATAGATTTCTACACAAACACTAACATGTGAGATTTCTCCAACGAGGTCTTAATTCAATAATCAAACTGATTACAATTCTACTTTGACAACTGCCAAAGTCTTCTTGAGTACAACCACAACCCAGTTTATCTCAAGGAAAATCACTAACAAAAATAAGAATTAATCTGTGTACAAGATGTTTTTTGTTACAAAAACTATATCACAAGTTTGTGATGTATTACACAATTTTAGAGAATAATTTGAATATGAGTTGCAGCGTTGAGAGATTGTATAATAGAAGTGATGTAAATCATGAATGATTTAAACTTATAGATTGTTTAAATAGGCACAACAGTCTGTGAAAATGGAAACTTGATAATTGACAGTTAATGAACTTTCCATAATATGAAGATCCTTGTTTGTTTGTAGTCGTTGCAATTGATACTGCTTTGATGGAATAGTAACGCTTCAGAACATAAGGAATCTGCTTGCTGCTTTGCTTCAGAACTTGGGAAGTCAGAATCATAAGGTCCTGTTTGCAACGTTAGACTTCCGTTCAGAGTTAAGATGTCTTTCTCTTTAGCGCAAATTCTGATCTTTATTCATCAGGACATTCTGATATTAGTCTGCGTACGCAACATGAATACCTTTGTAGCTTAACTTATGATCCACTTCCGTTCCGAACTTTTGTACAAAATATAACACAACTTTAGATTTCATATTTGTTCTTTGTGTTTGTTATCATCAAAACTTTTACGAGGGTTGTAGAATCAAACTATGTTCTAACAATCTCCTTGTTTTTTATGATGATTAAAACTAGGATTTTTCAATAAAAATAGACAAAACATAAAGCTTTAGAGAGTCTCCCCCATGAGTTGAGTACTCAGATATATATGAATTACTTCCCTAAAGTTCATTCTGATCATAGCTTTTGATGCATCTCCTTCTGTCTTTATCAGAGTTTTGTTCTTGTTATGCTTTTAGAAGAAAATAAGAAGTTAAGATATTCAGAATGTTTGAGACCTTGTCCCGATAATCTGTTATTGAAAATATCTTACGTTCTCCCCCTTTTTGTCAAGAATCAAAAAGCAATATAATCATTAATAATCATATTCAAAAGGATGATTTATATTAAAAAATATTTCAAGAACATTTGCAGAGCCAGATGAAACAAGATAAAGAATGCAGAAAACAAGTTAAAAAAATATAAGATGGAGGGGGAAGTCGTGTGAATAATGCTTCCAACAAGCTCTTAATATGAGTGCTTGATTCCTCTTGCTTTCCCAGTATTTCCTTGATTTCTTTGGTTGTGTCATCTTTCTTATCTAATCTTTTATTGATTACAGCATTCTCCTTCTTTAACTCTTCCAGAGTTTGCATGACCAAAGATGAAGTTGGTGTATCCTCAGAGGATGCAAGTCTTTAAGAACACTCTGCAACATTTTCTGATTCAATTGATTCTTCAGTTACTTTTTTCTTTTCTTGAGTAACAACCAGAGGAAGACTATCAGAACGTGGTTCAATAACTTTTGAAGGTTAGTGCTCTTTCCAGGGAGCATTGTCCAGCAAAAGAATTGATTTCTTTTCCCATTGACTCAGAACTTGATCTTTGAAAGCTTTCAGCTAATCACTGAAGTTCTATTGAGCCATTTCATAACTTAATTCTTTCAGCCTCTGTGATTCTGAATTGAACCATCTTCTGAATAGATCCCAATGAGAATCAGAAGCAGCAAGATTTGAATTATCTAGACTTGCTTTCTTCAAAGAATTAACCAAGTCCATTAATTTTGTTTCAAAACTCAATAAGTTCTTACCAACATCTTTTTTGGTTATTGTTGGTTTAGGTTTGGGAATGGAAATTTTATTAGAGGTTGAAGTTAGGTGGTCCAGCGCTTCTAAGTCAATGATGGTTCTGAGGTGATCATATGGACGGTTAATGGGAGAGGGAGTACGAGAATAAAAAATGATGATTGTTGAACGATGTGTGTTTGGTGGAGTGGAATGATAAGGTGATGGTATTTCTGGAATGTCTATTATGGAGATAGGTTGACGAACCATAGCAGGTTCTGTTATTCCAGGAATATGGGTAGTGGTATCAGATTCTGTGAAAGAATCTTCTGGTTGGTTTGTGGGAGCATTTGATTTTCTGGGTGATGGGTTTCAAAATTTGGATTTTCTCTTTGGAGAGTGTGAGGGTTTTGATTTTCTGGTTGAGGAGTGTGAGGGTTTTGATTTTCTAGGATAGGAGTTTGAAAGTCTTGATCAAATAGCTCAATATCAGAAAGAACTCTAGCAAGTTCTGGCTGATTTTATTCTAGATTTGGATTGGGAGATTGAGGTTCGTTTAGGATATTTCCTAGGGTTACAGAAGGATAAAACTCTATATCAAAGTCTTCAAAAGTTTGAGGTGAGGGATCTTCTTTTGGTTGAAAGGGGAGTGTTTCAAATGTTGGAAAAGCTATTGATTCTACAACAGAAACAAAGGAAGTGTTACCTTTCTTTTTAACAGCTTTGGGAATCCTCTGAGAAGATCCTTCTCCTGTTTCCTTTCACTTTCTGGACTTCTTTAACACAACGTCTGGAGCTTTCTTGTGCAGATCACAAATATTAAGTTCTGGAGCAGTTCCGTCCTTCTTGCAAGCTTCTAAGTATCTGACCACAATCTCTGGTGAAGTCTCAATCTCAGAAAATAAAGGAAAAATAATTCAGAGGTATTCTCCTTGATGTGATGACTTCATGAGTAGCAATTGTTGGCTCCTTATTAATGTTATCAATAATCTTCATCGTTTTCAGATTCTTGGCATTAAGGGGTTTTCCAACACTTGCCTCCATAGTGCTAATATGCTGAGCTTCTGTCAGATGCTCTATCAACCTGTTCTCCGTTAGAATATCAGAAATTAATCTTCCCAGAGGAATCCAATCCCTCTTTGTCCTTTCTTATTCCCTTATTTCTTTCACGCTTGTTCTCAGATGATTGAAAATCAAGTGTAGAATATTTATTCTTGTCTTCTTTCAGATGAAATACAACATAAACTATTTATCAATGTTGATGTAGTTAGGAGAGCTTGTTGGCTTCCTGCGGTTTATACATCCCAGAATGATCTTAGCCCAGATTCTGTAGTAATCCTTCAAATCCCAGATCTTGCTGGATGACTGTCTAGAAGTGAAAATAACTCTTGCAATGGCTTTTAGGTCAGAACATTTCTCAGCCATGTCGTTGCACCTAATTCCGCCGCCATTGTACCTAATCAGTTTTCCAATCAAGTCTTCAGTGATTACAATCTTGTTCCCCATTACGCAAGACGTAACTTGATTATTAGATGAAGTTGCATGAATCCAGAATTCCTTTACTAGAATGGGGAACACTGGACCTAGCAGAAGATCAAAGTACCTGTTCCATCCTTGAGCAGTCACATCTTCAGAAAGATCAAAGCCATTCTCCTTCAAGCTTTCAAAATTAATGATAAGCTCACATAGAACTTCAAGAGAATAGACTGGAGTGAGAAAAGTTCTTATTGGTTCCTCGTACTGTTCTGTTGTTGATGTAGAACCAGGAGCACTTTGAATATTTTTTATTCTTGAGGAAGATGCCATTGTTCACACAGTTTGTTTTGAGATTTCTGAGAAAAGGGTTTTTGCAAAACGAAACTAGAGAGAGAAATAAAAGTGAGAAGAGGTGAATGAAATAGTGATTGTGTATTTATAAACAGTTTTGAAAACTTAATCAGTAAGAAAGAGAAAACAAATTAATGATTACACTGCAATTATGAAACCTAGAAATAGGGGTTTGTGTGTAGATAATGAACAGTTACCATTGACATGTGTCTCAATGCATCCCATCAGAGCCTTAGATCCTTCAGAATTTGAACACGTGTTCAGCCTTAGAAGGTAGCTTGTGAGAGGATGACAGATGTTGATAGTGTGAACTGCATGCCTATATCTTTGAAATGAAAGGTTCAGATCTTCTTAGATAGATTCTGATGCAACTGTACTCCTAACTTCTGAAGACATGTTGATCAGATGTTCACAAAGAAAATATAAAGTTTTGAGGGTTACAAAATATGTAAATAAAACTTCTTATTCTAGACATAATTTCATGATGAGATGTTTCAGAATGAAATTAAATCTATCTTCAGAAAGTGGTTTTATAAAAACATTAGCCCATTGATAGTTTGTGTCAATAAATTTTAAAGTAAGGATTCCTTTTTGAATATATTCCCTAATAAAATGATGTTTTATTTCTATATGCTTAGCCCTAGATTGCAAAATTGGATTTCTAGATAAACATATTGTAGAAGTATTACCATAGAATATAGGGATGTTACTCTCAAATATGTTGAAGTCTTCAAGTTGACTTTTCATCCAGAGCATTTGTGTGTTGCATCCAACAACTGCTATGTATTTAGCTTCAGTTGTTGACAACACAATTGTGGACTTCCTCTTGCTGGTCAATGAGATCAGATCATCTCCCAGAAACTAGAAGCTTCCAGAAGTGGTTTTTTGTTATACTCTGTCTCCAGCGAAGTCAACATCACATTACCTTACTAAATTGTATTCACTGGTTTTTCTATAAAACAAACCCAGGTTAGTAGTACCTTTCAGATACTTGAAAATTCTCTTAACATCTGTTAAGTGGGATTCTCTAGGATCTGATTGGAATCTGGCACATAAGCAAACAATGTATAAAATATCAGGCCTTGAAGCTGTAAGATATAAGAGAAAACCAATCATACCTCTGTAGATCTCTTATTCTACCTTTTTACTTACCTATTCCTTTTCTAGAATGCATGTGGGATGCATTGGAGTCTTTGATGGCTTACACTCTGAGAGATCAAATTTCCTCAGAATTTCTCTGACGTATTTGCTCTGGTGAATGTAAGTTCCTTCTGGAGTTTGGTTGATATGAACGCCCATAAAGAATTTGAGTTCTCCCATCAAGCTCATTTCAAACTCTGTCTGCATAGACTTAGCAAATTCTCTTCCCATAGAAGGTTTAGTAGATCCAAATATTATATCATCTATATAAATTTGAAAAACTAAAATTTCATTCTTAAATGTCTTACAGAACAAGGTTATGTCCACTTTCCCTCTGGTAAATTCCTTTTCTAACAGAAAGTTAGTTAGTCTTTCATACCAAGCTCTGGGAGCGTGTTTCGGACCATAAAGTGACTTCTTTAGTTTGAAAACATATTCTGGGTGTTTGGAATTTTCAAACCCAGGGGGTTGGTGCACATAAACCTCTTCATCAATGTAACCATTTAAGAATGCACTTTTGACATCCATCTGATACAGAGTGATGCCATTATTTACAGCAAAAGAGATTAAGAGTCTGATAGATTCTAACATGGCGACTGGAGAAAAGTTTATGTATAGTCTATCCCCTCTTGCTGACTATAACCTTGTGCAACTAGTTGTGCCTTGTTTCTGATGACTTCTCGTTATTCATTCAGTTTGTTTCTGAATACCCACTTTGTTCCAATGACGTTGAATCCTTTTGGTTTATGAACCAGATCCCATACGTCATTTCTGGTGAATTGATTTAACTCCTCCTGCATAGCCAGAATCCAGTCGTTGTCCAGAAGAGCTTCATCAATTGTTGTTGGTTCAATCAGAGATACCAATCCCAAGAGAGATTCTTCAAAATTTCTGAACGTTGATCTTGTTCTGACTGGATCTTCCTTCTTTCCCAGAATTTTGTCTTCAGGGTGAGCTAAGTTGCTTCTGGATAGTATTTTCTGGAGATGTTCTACAGAAGTAGCTGAAGTTCTTGTGACATTTCCTTCTGATGTTGTTGGAGCGTCTTTGTTGGGAACTTCTGATGAATTTCCTTTAGTACCTGTGAATTCAACTTCTATATCTGCAAGATATTCATTCTGCTTTGACTTTTAAGGGCTAAGCTTGTCATCAAATCTAACACTGATTGACTCTTCTACAATCAGTATTTCTGTATTGTATACTCTGTAGCCTCTTGAGCGTTCAGAGTATCCTAACATAATACACTTTTGTGCTTTAGAGTCAAACTTGTTCAGATGTTCTTTAGTCTTAAGTATAAAACAGGTACATCCAAAAGGATGGAAATAAGAAATGTTGGGCTTTCTGTTCTTCCATAATTCAGATGGAGTCTTATCCAGAATAGGTCTTATAGAGATCCTATTCTGAATGTAACACGCTGTGTTAATTGCTTCTGCCCAGAAGATCTTAGCAATGTTAGTCTCATTGATCATGGTTTTGGCCATTTCTTGGAATGTTCTGTTCTTTCGTTCTACAACTCCATTTTGTTGGGGAGTTCTATGACAAGAGAAATCATGAGAAATTCCATTTTCATTAAAAAATATTTAAAATTTTTTGTTTTCAAATTCTCCACCATGATCACTTCTGACTTTGACAATTCTAAGATCTTTCTCATTCTGAACTTGGTTACAGAAAGCAACAATTACAGAGTGTGACTCGTCCTTGTGTCTTAAGAACTTTACCCATGTCCATCTACTATACTCATTAATGATCACTAACCCATACTTCTTTCCACTAACGGATGCAGTTTTCACTGGTCCAAATAGATCTATGTGCAGAAGTTCTAATGGTCTAGAGGTAGAAACAACATTTTTTGCTTTAAAAGGAGGTTTTGTAAATTTTCCTTTCTGACATGCTTCACATAGAGCATATGAGCTGAACTTAAGAAATTTTTATCTTGTAAATGTTGTTTTTCCTCTTTCCATTAAATAGGATAGTTCTATCTTTCTTACTAACAGCTTTGTGTGAATTTTGATTAAATATTATATCATAACCGTTATCACTTAATTGACTTATGGATAACAGATTATGCATTAATCCATCTACTAACAGAAATTATTAATAGAAGGGAGGTTACCGTTACCTACTGTTCTAGAGCCAATGACCTTCCCTCTTTGATTGCCTCCAAAACCCACATAGCCTCCAGGTTTAAGTTACAGACTTTGGAGCATGTGCTTTCTTGCTGTCATGTGTCGAGAGCATCCAGAGTCCAGGTAACATGACTGGTGTTTTAGTCTTGCTGTCAAAGATATCTGGTACATATATAATTTTGTCCTTAGGTACCCATATCTTTTTGGGTCCTTGTTTCTTAGTTTTACAAAAAAATTGTTTGAATTTTAGTTTAGCAAAATAATCATTACTGGTGTATTTTAAATCATGTGTGTTCCCATAGGTGAAGTGAGATTTTAATGGTGTGCGTTTAATGACTAAGTCCATGAATTTCTTAGGTTGGTATACTTTACCTTGGTATCCTATACCTTTTCTGCCATTTCTGCTAACTCCATAGATCATTGAAGCCATCTTGCTTATATCTATGTTTTTAGCCAGAAACTTCTGAAAGCCATGATCACATTCCTTTATGATGTTATCAACATTACTGGGAATCTCTGAGATTGTTTCCTTCTGAGAGTTTTGTAAATCATTTTCATGTTTTGAAATATTTTCTTTTAACTCAGAATTTTCTAATCACAAACTCTCAGCTTCTTCAGAGTCAGAAACAAGATCCTTTTTCAGGTTCTTGAATTTGACTCGAAGCTGCTGATATCTTTCCAGAATTTCATTCAGACTTTCTCCTAATTCATCTTTGGTAAAGTTAACAGTAAAGTCAGGAAATACCTCTTTTGTGTCTGATTCTGATTCTGACCCAGATGCTTCGCTGTCTTCTGTCATATTTTCCATAAGAGCAATGTTGTCTCTTTCATCTTCTGATTGTGTCTGCGTCAGAAGTATCTGAGTCATCCCATGTTTCCATGAGACTTTTCTTCTTCTCCTTGAAGAACTTATTTTTGGGTTTCTCCTTCTGAAGCCTTGGACAATCATTTTTGTAGTGCCCTTGTTCGTTGCTCTCATAGAAGATGATGTCCCTGTTGCTTGATTTTCTGTGACTAGAAGAAGATCCATACTTTCTGTTTCCAGAGGAGGTTTTAGACTTTTTATATCCAGAGGAGGACTCATACTTTCTGTATCCAGAGGGTGAATCATTATGATTCCCTGTTCTTCTGGAGTTTCTAAATTTTCTTTGCCTCTGCTTCCACAGCTGATTGACTCTTCTGGAGAGAAGACACAATTTGTCTTCTTCTGATGAGGATCCACCAGAGGTTTCTTCCATAGCATGCAAAACTTTAGAGTCAATTTTTTTTTAATATTTTAGCGCTAAAGGCTTACCTTGCTTATGAGGCTCGTTATCTTCTAGCTAGATCTCATGACTTCTGAGTGAGCTGACAAGTTCCTCCAGAGATATCCTGTTGAGATCTTTTGCCAGCTTGAGACCAGTGACCATTGGCCTCCATTGCTTCGGTAAAATTCTGATGATCTTCCTTACATGATCAGCAGTTGAATACCCTTTGTCAATAACTCTCATCCCATCAACTAGAATCTGTAATCTTGAGAACATTGCTTCAGTGGATTCACTTTCTTCCATCATGAAGGCTTCGTATTTCTGAATGAGCGCAAGGGCCTTGGTTTCTTTAACTTGTATGTTTCCTTCATGTGTCATTCTCAGAGAATCATACATTTTTTTAGCTGTCTCTCTGTTTGAGATCTTCTCATACTCTGAATATGAGATGGCACTAAGGAGAATCGTTTTGGCCTTGTGATGATTTCTGAAGTCACACTTTTGATGGTCAGATATTCTTTTTCTATCAATCTTATGACCACTTTCATCCACGTGATGCATGTATCCATCAATTACCATATCCCATAAATCGGCATCATGAGCCAGAAAAAAGCTTTCAATTATGTCTTTCTAGTAGTCAAAGTTCTCTTCATCAAAGACTGGAGGTTTCCCGATGATTTTGTATTTATCATCATGATAGTCATTGCTGATGTTCTGACTTGGTCCCACCATAGTGTTTTTCTAAGCTTGGATCTTGTACTGACACGGTTAAGTGTATGAACTCAGAACCAGACGCTCTGATGCCAATTGAAGAAGTGGAAAACACAAGAAGGGGGGGGGGTTGCATTGAAACTTTAAAATCAAATGCAAATGACACGATGATTTTTATCCTGGTTCGCTTGATATCAAACTACTCCAATCCACCCTCCAAGGTGATTTCGCCTCTCTCCAATGAGGTCTTAATTCAATAATCAAACTGATTACAATTCTACTTTGACAACTGCCAAAGTCTTCTTGAGTACAACCACAACCCAGTTTATCTCAAGGAAATTCACTAACAAAAATAAGAATTAATCTGTGTACAACATGTTTTTCGTTACAAAAACTATATCACAAGCTTGTGATGTATTACACAATTTTAGAGAATAATTTGAATATGAGTTGCAGCGTTGAGAGATTGCATAATAGCAGTGATGTATATCATGAACGATTTAACCTTTTAGCTTGTTTAAATAGGAGCAACAATCCGTGCAAATGGAAACTTGATAATTCGCAGTTAATGCCCTTTCCATAATATGAAGATCCTTGTCTATTTGTAGTCGTTGCAATTGAAACTGCTTTGATGGAATAGTAACACTTTAGAACATAAGATATCTGCTTGTTGCTTTTCTTCAGAACTTGGGAAGTCAGAATCATAAGGTCCTGTTTGCAACGTTAGACTTTCGTTCAGAGTTAAGATGTCTTTCTCTTTAGTGAAAATTCTGATCTTCATTCATCAGAACATTATGATATTAGTCTACATACACAACATAAATACCTTTGTAGCTTAACTTTTGATCCACTTCCGTTCAGAACTTCTGTAAAAAATAGAACACAAATTTAGAGTGCATATTTGTTCTTTGTGTTTGTTATCATCAAAAATTTTACGAGGGTTGTAGAATCAAACTATGTTCTAACATGCATACCATACACACCCATAATAATAAGGATTCTCCCCCTTACCTCTTGAAGACTCAAACTCTAGGTTTCTTATTCCTTCCTCTTTCTCCTCTTGTCTTCTTTTCTCTTATTTTGTGTTATGACAAACAAATCTAATCTCTCTTCTTACTACCCTATTCTTTAATGGGCCTAATTCTATTCTTCACATTTCTATCATAATATAAGTCCAACTCTTAATTATTTATGTTCTCATCCATAAACCAAAATATTCAAATAGCACATATATCCAAATATTTCAAATAGTCAAGAAACATAATTTTATTAATTATCATATAATATAATAATTAATAAAATAATTAAATACTGCTAAATAAAAATCGGGATGTTACACACGACTTAAAAACCAAGGCGAGTCCAGCTATTAAAAAATTAAATCTTTTTCTTAAACATATAGAAATATTAACCATTAATTACCCATTTTACACTTAAGCCTAAAACGGAGCCCCTTGAGAACAAAGGAAATGAAGGGTTCCTAACACCTTCCCTTTGTATAATTGACTTACGAATCTAGAATCTCTACACGAATTAGGGTTATCTGTAATTTCCCCGTCCTTAGGACAAAAACTAATGGTGGTGACTCTCTATTTTTTTCCGGTTACGACATCACTGTTTTCAGTGAAGTAACCAGTTACCTGGATGAAGTAACTGGTTACCTCAATGAAAATCCGTATAACAGGGCCTCTTGAGGGTGAAAGTAACGCGTTACTTGGCTGAAGTAACCGGTTACCTCGATGAAGCTGACATATTTTTCTAAACTTTAAAAATTCATAACTTTTGAACCATAACTCTGTTTGAGTCCCCGTTCGAAGCGTTAGAAAACTAGCGCGATATTATTTTTGATAAAAATAGTTTTTTGGACAGTAGGTGATTTAATAATTGTGTGGTTATGTAAAATGACATGTATATGTGTTATGCATATTGGTGATTAGTGTTGGATTGTAACAATGTTTTATACATTGTTTATTATGTGATGTGAGTATGTTTTGGTACAAGGATAGTATGAATATGAATTGTATATAAATAATTAATGAGTATGTGTATGTATGTTCAAATGTGTGGTAATTCACGTGTGATGAATTATTGAAGATATGTTTTCTCTATGTTATTATAATGTGCTTAGTTGATAAATTCTATGGATATGCATTGTATATGAATTTTGACATGATGTATGTATGTTGTGCAATTTGGTGAGATAATTCAAATCTGTTAAATTATGTGAAACATTCTTGTATGATTAAGATACGGATATGATCTTAATTGCATATGATTATTGGTGTATGTTATGCAAATTTGGTGAGATAATTCAAATGTGTTGAATCATTTGAAATATGCATGTATGATTAAGAAATATAGATTTTCTTAATTGCATATATATGTTGAGATTCACACATGCATCATGAGTTGTCAAGAGGAAATGTTTGCTAGATTTTGCGAGTGTTAGTAACATCTCCCACACATGGAGATAGGGGTTTAAAAGCTTATAGAATGGGATTTTTGGTGGTTATCTGTCTTGAAGATATGGATCGGGTTTAAACGTAAAAACCTTCTAAGAATAAAAATTGGTACCACATGCATATTACATTGAGTTGCATTTGAATCACATTTGTCGACGTGAAATGTTGAATTGGTGTGAAATATGTGATATTGATGTGAATGTTACATTTGTGGTATTTGTGATTGATTATCTTTAAATTATGAATTATTGAGCAATGTTGTATATGTAAACATATGAATTAGACTGGATAATGTTGAATACATTGATTATGTGAAGTGTGATGAATTCAATTGTGTGTATGTATGTGATGTAATTACTTACTATTATATATTTCCATAGTGATATGAATTCTCACCCTTTTGTTGAAATGATGTTTTATACAACATCGCTCAGGTACCGAACATAGTGGTGCTTCTAGCAAGGATTAGTCAGAGGAGCTAGTTCTTTGTTTATCCTTATTTAGGATGTGATTCATGCTTTGGTCATGTAACACGGGGAAACGTTTGAACTCTTATTTATTTTGAGAGATATTTGTCATACTCTATTTTATGTTATGTTGTATTGAGACTATGTGATGGTGGCATTTAGTGCCTAATGTTTGAATTCATTATTTCCATTTATGAGATACAATTATTGGTATCATTTTGAAAAGAGAATTTATTTTGCTGCGAGATGAATATGTGTATAGAACATGATTTTAATTGTGTGTTATGAGCATGACTGGTGTATTTCTATTATTGTCGTGAAGTATATGGGACACCCTCTTGTTATGCATGGTAATTTACTCAGATTATGCCATATATTTTCACATGATTTAGGGGGTGTTACATTAGTGGTATCAGAGCATGGTCGTCCAGTTGGCCAGGTTGTTAATGTGTTTGTTCCCTTTGTATGCGACATGTGTGTGAAATACTGTTGGCACTTCCTTGTTTTTCTAACTACTTGGTTGTAGAAGTGGGTTTAAAACAAGTAGGGGAGAATTTGTTTCTACGTGCGACATTATGCTTAGGTAACTTTAAGCATAAGATAAAGGACGATATTACAGTTTGGTAACGATGGTTTATGCCACCATCGTGGTTTTCGGCTGCCTATTGACAAATTGAGGAACTGATCACCCTTAATCTCTTGTTGGTAGTAGACGGGATTATATTGGATGGGATAAGCTTATATTTCCAGCATGATAGTATGTAAAGTGAATGAAAGTGTGCATGATGGTGCTGTGTTGTTGGCTTTGATGGAAACATTGGATATTGGTGGGAAACTAATGGTTGGTGAATTAGCAATAGTTTGTTATTTTCCTGAGGTATTTCCTAAAGATGTAAGTGATTTCCACTAGAATGTGAGGTGGAGTTTACGATCGACATAGTTCTCGGTACTAGTCTGATACCAATGGCTCCATATTGGATGTCAGCATCTGAATTGAAAGAGTTGAAGAGTTAACTTGAGGGTTTGCTTGTGAATAGATTCATTTATCCTAGTGTGTCACTGTGGGGTGCACCTATTTTGTTGGTTAAGAAGAAATAAGGTACTATAAGGTTATGTGTGGATTATAGACAACTGAACAAGGTGACTATCAAGAATAAGTATCCACTTCCGAGGATTTATGATTTGATGGATCAATTGGTTGGTACAAGTGTGTTTAGTAAGATAGATTTGAGGTATGGGTATCATCAGATTTGTGTGAAGGCTGAAGATATTCAGAAGAATGATTTTAGAATAAGGTATGATCATTGTGAGTATTCAGTGATGTTGTTCGGTGTGACCAATGCAACTTGTGTATTTATGGAATATATGAACAAGAATTTCCATCAATATTTGGATAAGTTTTTTGTTGAAGAAGATCATGTTGATCATCTGAGGATTGTGTTATCAATGTTGAAAGAGAAGCAGTTGTATTCTAAGTTTTCTAATTGTGAGTTTTTATTGAAGGAAGTGAGTTTCCTTGAGAATGTGATATTGAAAGGTGTTATTGTTGCTGATCCGTCAAAGATTGAGGTTGTGTCTCAATGAGAAGCTCTGGAATCTGTTTCCGAGGTTAGAATTTTTCTTGGTTTAGCAGGTTATTATCGAAAGTTTATTGAAGGATTTTCAAAGTTAGCTTTGTTGTTGACGCAGTTGACTATGAAGGGGCAAGCTTTTATTTGTACTTCACTCTGAATCTGGTTTTCAAGAGCTTAAGAGAATGTTGACAACCGCTCCTATTTTTATTTTTCCTGATCCATCATAACCTTTTGTTGTGTATTGTGACACTTCATTGATGGGTTTTGGAGGTGCGTTGATGCATAATTGATAAGTTTAGCTTATGCTTCAAGGAAACATAAAGTACATGAAAGGAATTATTCGACTTATGGTTTGGAGTTAACTGATGTTGTGTTTGTATTAAATCTTTGGAGGCATTATTTGTTTGGGTCAAGAATTAATGTGTTCACTGATCACAAGAGTTTGAAATATCTGTTTGATTATAAAGAGTTGAATATGAGGCAAAGATTATGGTTGGAATTCTTGAAGGATTATGATTTTGGTTTGAATTATAATCCAGATGAGGCAAATGTTGTGGTTGATGCATTAAGTAGGAAGTCTTTGCATATGTCGATGTTAATGGTGTGAGAGTTGGAATTACTTGAGCAATTTAGAGATATGAGTTTGGTTTATAAAGAGACTTCTTCTGGAGTTAAGCTTGGTATGTTGAAGCTTACTAGTGGCATTTTTGATGAGATTCGAGAATGTCAGAAATCTGATTTTATTTTGGTGGATCGATTGACATTGATCAATAAAGGTCGAGGTGGCGATTTTCGGATTGATGAGAATGGTATCATGAGATGTCGTGATAGAGTTTGTGTTCTGGATATAGCTGATTTGAAGAATTGTATTCTTGAGGAAGGGCGTCGTAGTGGATTGAGTATTCATCTTGGAGCTACTAGGATGAATCAGGATTTGAGGAAACTATTTTGGTGGCAGGTATAAAGAAAGAGACGGCGGAATTTGTGTATTCTTGTTTGATTTGTCAGAAGTTGAAGATTGAACATCAGAAATGGTCTGGTTTGATGCAACCGTTATCCATTCCTGAATGGAAATGGGATAGTATTTCTATGGATTTTGTTTCTGGTTTACCTAGAATGTCAAGTAATTTTGAGGCTATTTGGATTATTATGGACAGGTTGATGAAATCAGCTCACTTTATTCTGATGAGAATGGACAATCCAATCAAGAAGCTTGCAAAGCTGTACATTGAGAAGATTGTCACTTTGTATGATATTCCGTCTAGCATTGTATCAGATAAGGATACAAGGTTTACTTCGAGGTTTTGGGAAGGTTTGCATAATGCTTTGGGTACAAAGTTACATTTGAGTTATGCTTATCATCCGAAAATAGAAGGTCAGACTGAGAGGACGATTCAGTCACTTGAGGATCTTTTTAGAGATTGTGTATTGAAACAAGGAGATACTTTGCGGATTCATATCATGTGATTCAATTATACGATGTACATGTGAGAGATAACCTGAATGTGGAGACATCACCTATGCGAATACGGGATCGAGAGTTGAAGCAACTACAGGGTGAAGATATTTCCTTGGTGAAGGTAGCTTGGGGAGGACCGGCGGGTGGAAATTTGACTTGGGAACGCGAGATTCAGATGAGGGAGTCTTATCCTGAGTTGTTTGTTTGAGGTGATTTTCGAGGAAGAAAATCTTTTAAGTGGGGGAGAGTTATAACACACCGATTTTCTTTATTAAATATTTTATTATTTATTTTCTATGTTAATTATTATTTAGTTTGTTAATTATATAATTATTTGATTTTGGTGAATATGTGATTAGTTGATTAAATTGGGTGATTATGTGAATAATTGATTTAATTGAAATATGTGTGTATTATATGTTATTGGGTTATTAAGTGTGAGAATAACAAAAATACACATATGGGCCTTATATTACTTTAGAATGGGTGAGTGAAGTTAAACCCATTTAGAATTAGTGAGAGTTGAATAAAATAAGGAAAACATAGAATTAGAGAGCGGTAGTAAAGAAAACAAGAGGAGAAAAGGGAGAAAAAAGGAAGAAAGAAGAAGAACCATAGAAATAGTCTACATATAAGGTAAGGGTGGGTATTCTTTGATTTATGGGTGTATGTAATGGTATGTGATGGGTAGTAATATGATTAGGATTTATACATTCTATTTCTAGTCTTTTCATTTTATTTGGAATGATGAAATGATAATATGTATGCACTCAAATTGATGAAATTGGTGTTAGAAATGTATGCAAATGTTGCTGATATGTGGGTATAATTTAATACATTTAAACCTATGTTTTGTTTGAAGTTTGGGGTTTTGGCAATTGAAAAATAGATATTTTCGTAACCGAAAATAACATGTTTTCACTATTTTCAAAAGAATTAACCGGTTACCTGACGTAAGTAACTGGTACCTCAATGAAAATCTACATAACAGGGCATCTAGAATTTGAAGTAACCTATTACTTGGCTAAAGTAACTGGTTACCTCGCTGAAGCTGACAAATTTTTCTAAACTTTAAAAATTCATAACTTTTGAATCGTAACTCCGTTTGAGTCCCCGTTTGAAGCGTTAGAAAGCAAGCGCAATAGGTTATTTAATCACTGTGTGGTTTTATAAAATGACATGTATATGTGTTACGCATATTTATGTTTTTATCATAACTTTTGGTAGTAGGTGATTTAATCATTGTGTTGTTGTGTAAAATGACATGTATATGTGTTATGCATATTGGTGATTGGTGTTGGATTGTAATGATGTTTTGTACATTTTTTATTATATAATGTGGATATTTTTTAGTGTAGGGATATTATGAATACGAATTGTATATGAATAATTCATGAGTATGTGTATGTATGTGCAAATGTGTGGTAATTCACGTTTGATGAATTATCGAAGATATGTATTGGATAGGTTTTAGATGACTTTTGATGAAAACTTAATACTTGAATTTTATGTATATGTATGTTGTGAATTGATGATGAATATGAATAACATGGTCGGGTGTTGTTTTCTATGTGTTATTATGATGTGTTGAGTTGATAAATGCTATGGATATGCATTGTGTGTGAATGTTAACATGATGTATGTGTGTTGTGAAATTTGTTGAGATAATTCAACTATTTTGAATTATGTGAAATATACTTGTATGATTTAGATATGGATATGGTCTTAATTTCATATGGTTGTTAGTGTATGTTGTGCAAGTTTGGTGAGATAATTCAAATGGGTTGAATTCTGTGAAACATTCTTGTATGATTAAGATATGGAGATGGTCTTAATTGCATATATATGTTGTGATTTTCACATGCATCATGATTTGTCAAGAGGAAATATTTGAAAGCTTAGATATAGAAATGTTGTAGAGATAGAAATGTTGAGACTAAGCCATTGGATTGACTTAACTTGCACATATCAAATAAAAATTGCCACCACGCTTTATTGTGCCCAAAGGAGTGAGAAAAGAGTGAATAACCCAAAAAAGAGGGGTAGAGAATCTAGGTATGGAGGTTGGTTATGCAAAGGGAAAGTATTAGCACCCTAAACATCTACGGTACTCCAGAGGAACCTCTTTGAAAATTTGTGTATTTTGCTATAAGTGTTGTATACAAAAATAGATTGTGGAGATGAGAAAAGAAGTATTTTATTTACAATTTTTGCACCTGCCATAGTTACGAACCTTTAGTGCCTACGTACCACCTTGCGTGCAATAGGGGGTCAGGGTACTCGTAGTTCACCTTTAAAAATTTTAAAACACAAGTGTGTTGGTTAATTTTAAGAGACGAGTTATCATTGTCATATTCGAGTGGAAGAACTTACTTACTACCCATAACTATGAGAAAGGAGAATTTGCGTCATCTCAAAGTGGAGGATATAACTTGGATTTTAAAATCAACAAAGCCTCGCTTAACACCCAAGTGGAAAATATCTCACTTTACTACACATCGTAGAAGTATAGTAGCTCACATAACTACAAGGATTGACTAGAATCTAATCTTTTGAGAAAAGAGTTTAAAGTAAAATTCCAAAGTGGAAAAAATGGTTTGAATGAGATTGATTGACTTTTAGTCTTCTCACAAAAAATGTCAAATATGATTAAGTTGGTTAAAGTTTGATTAAGAAAATATTTTTTAAAATGCATGGACCTAAGTCCAAGATTATTGTGAAAGCGGTTCAAGTTAGAAAACAAGAAGAGTTTTGTAAAGGAGGGAGAAGATTTTTGAAATTAAAGAACATGAGAGGAGAAGAGATTATCATATGTACACAATGTAAAGCTAAAGTAACAAACAGTCTAACCAATATGAAGCCTACACTTAACATAGAAGAGTCAATGTAGAATTCCCCTCATTTGGATTGAAAACCAACCAAGAAAAAATACCAAGATCAAGCCTCAGTTTTTAGTTAACCAAGAGACTAATTAGGTTAAGAAAAAATAATTAGAGAAACTAATTAATTTTAGTTTACAAAATCAACTAACTAAATCAATATTTAACCAATTAATTGAAAAAACTCTTTGTGAGAGTAAACTATGTGTGTGTGCGAAGTGAGAACGAATAATCGAGAAAAGAACCAGTAGTGGCATTATCATCGTGTGAAGCAGAGTACATAGCTGCTTCTCTTTGAGCATATCAAGCAAAATGGATGGTGAACTTGGTTGAAGATATTACAGGTAAAGATCATGGATCAATTACCATGAAGATCGATAACATGTCAATTATCAACTTGGCGAAGAATTCGATAGCACATGGTCGAAGCAAACACATCGAGATGAGGTTCTATTATCTTCGAGAGCAGGTAGCAGAAGAAAAGATGAACTTGGAACACTGTAGAACTGAGAATCAAATTGTAGACATTCTGAAAAAGGGTGTGCAGGTGGAAGTATTCGGAATACTAAGAGTTATAATGAATATAGATAGCTTAGACACAATGAAATAGGTGGTGTGTTAAATGTGTAATTCCTTGTGTCAAAGCAGGATGTTGCTCGACACAAGGTGTATCAAAACACTCAATATGTACGTGTCAAATTAGTCTAGATAGTGTGTCGAAATAGTTATTTCGCACATATTTGATATAATTCTAAAATATGTATGTTAGACTTTTATAGTTTTGGGCTTTTTGACTTATAGAGCAAGCTAACCTAAAGTTATAAATAGAGGGAGCAACCCTTATTCTTGGATCCATTCATTCACAATATTTGTTGTTGCAAGTGAATAAAAGTCTTTCTACCGTTTTTGTGGACAAAGAGAAACTCTGTAGAAATACTAATATTTTTCTTCTTTAAATTCTCTTTTTCTTTTCATTATTATTGTGTGACTGATGACAATCTTATTCATCAAAGATCAATAAATATTCATCATAAATTTTAGTATATTTCCATCAATTATAAATCGGTCTATGTAGAAAATGAATTGAAATGGATGCAAATTCTAAAATAACACGATAATTAAAGCCTCGCCATACTCATGAACTGATACTTATTATTATATTATATATATGATAGACATTATACCTATATATTTATAACAATGTTTTAAATTTATAATTGTTTGATGTATTATAGACATTATACCTATATATTTAAAACATGTAATCATCTATAATTCTTTTATATATGATAGACATTATACCTATATATTTATAACAATGTAATTATCTTTATTTTTAAGTTCTCATCTTTATGACTTTATAGTTATCAAACACACCTGCATGACTGATCAACCGAAAGAAAAATATTAACTAGAGTGAGGTTGGCAATAGTCCAATTCTATTAAACAACTTGTTTCCTCAACACATGTTTCTTGTCTTCATTCTTCCCAAAAAAAAAAACGATTACTTAATTAGTTTAATCTAGATGATAATGACATGTTCACAAATACTTACTTTTGTTTTCTTTATACCTTAATTACGTTACATTTTTTTCTTCCTTTCAAAATGTGATACTTTTCTCTAAACGTGAAAATGTACTTGACTACTTTATCAAAAAAAAAACGCGACTGCTTCATTATAACTAGAAAGGGAGCTTGACCTTTAATTTTTGATTAGGTGAACATTCATTATAAGAACTTTCATAGAATAACCGAATTAGATAACGAGCGAGACTTTTCCACCATTACTTTTTTCTTTTCTATTTTAATAAAAGAGATCTATTATTAGTTTGAATTAATATTCATATGTATTCCATTTGACAATTACATATAGTAAAGTTACTTTGTATCAAATCATTTTTTACTAAACCAAAATGTATTTGGGTTCTCTAATAGCAAGGTGCATTGTATAGGTCGTTTCATTATTGATCGAGAATTTTACTTATCACCTCCACACTTAAATTTGATATTTTCTCAATTTTACATGATATTTAAACTATCTTTGTCACATATTTATTAAAAAAAGCATAAAATATTATGGTAGTACATGTTAAACTTACATTCATTCCTAAAGAAGTTTTATGGCATTTTTGATTGGGGCACTTATCCAATACTCTCCTTTTAAACTTACATCATAGTTTCCCTTTTATAAATGTAGATCACAATGTTGTGTGTTTGTCACTATGCTAGACATAGAAAATTGAAATTTTCAAATATTTCAAATAAACTTCAAAGTGTTATGAAATGTTCCATTTCGATATTTGAAGTCCACTTGTTATTCCTTCTGTCCATGACCATAAATACTTTTTTAACTCCATTAGATGAATATAGTAGGCTTATTCGGGTCTTTTTATACAAGTCCAAATATGAAATTTTTGATATTGTCCAAAGACTCCTTCTTATGATTGAAAATCAATATCATAGCCATGTGAAAGTTGTAAGGACCGACATTGGTCCTGAATTTTTAATGTCAAACTTTTATGCTTCTAAAGGAATAGAACACTAAAGTAGACATGTAGAAACTCCTCAACAAAATGATCGTGTTGAAAAAAAACATCAACACATCTTAAATATTAGGAGAGCCCTCTTATTGCAATCCAAAATTCCCAAACAGTTTTGGTCTTATGCTATCATTCAAGCCACATATATCATAAACAGAACCCATAGCCTACTTTTACTAAACCAGTCGCCATATTTTCATAGGTTTGATGCACACCCTGACTTGAAAGATAACAAAGTATTTAGTTGTCTTTGCTATACATCAACCCTTCAAAATCATAGAACCAAACTTGACCAAAGAGCGAGAAAAGTTGTTTACTTAGGCCATAAGAAAGGTGTTAAAGGAGTAATTTTATTTGACCTAAACACAAAATCCATATTTCTATCTAGGAATATGTGATACGGTGGGAGAACTGACTTGAGGTTTTGCGTTTGTGTTCGCAATTGTTTCGGTTTAGCAAGAGTCGCCACCGACTTTTTATTTTATCCAAAGGAAAGGTCAAAAAGCATAGGAAAGACCTTTGAGATGTTTTCTTGGGTTCGGAGGATAGATTATGAAAAGGGAAGGTGCAAGCACCCTTTTCATTCATGTTTATCCATGGGCTCTTAGTTACTTGTTTAGATCACTTGCTTTTGCTTTTCAATTGTTTGAAATGGTGCTTTGTGTGTGGTTTTTGAAAATACTTTGAAAAAGAGGCCTTGTCTAGGCAACATTTGTAATGATTCTTGTTTGAATATATTAAAAGGTGTTTGTCTTTTGAAAAGATATTTCAATGTTTGAAAGTTTGTTTTTGGGAAATGTTTTGAATTTGTGTTGTGAGGTGTGCTTTGAAAATAGCAAGGATGTCTTTGCAAGTTTTGATCAAGTAACTAAGAGTTGTCTACCCTATTTTACTCAAAGATATTTCCTACATATTTTAACCCTTTTGACAGTGTTGTTTTACCATTGTATTTGGTAAACAACTTTGTGTTTGGATGTTAAACGAGACAGGTGCGAGTCATCGTATGGACCATGATAGCAATTGTGTTAAGTATCTTTAGCAAATTTTTGAGGGACTAGATCATTTTGTATAGGCAACCAAGATAGCGTCATCGAGGGACTATGATCTTTCGTTTTGTTTTTGTTTTGCCAAAGTACTCAACATGCATAACATGGCCTATTTTCAAGGCAACAAATGGATGAAATCCTAGGGGTGCATATGTGCAATGTGTTGTCAATTTACATGCTTTTTGTCTTTGCATTAGTCAAGCTATTTGTTTGATTTTGGATTTCTTGCATACAAACCCTAATCTCTAGCATGATATATTTGAAAGTTATAAATGCGCAAAATAAATCTACGATTATTACAACATTGATATGGGGAGTGGGATACAATCTTTGAATGGAGGGTATTTGCAAGAAAATGAAACCCTAATATTTACTATTACATCCAAATTGAATAAATGGTACAAATAAATAAATAGGCAAACACTTAAATGGTCAATTAAATAAACATGCAAAATATTTATGAATATTCAAAAATGTTTTTGTTTATTTTTATGTATGTAAAAACAACATATTTAATGTATTAAAAAGAAATAAAAGATTATTTTTATTAAGGGTAAAAACCCTAATTTTCTTTAAGAAAGCATATATATTAATTATATTATTTATGTACAATAAAATATAAAATATATACAAATGTCAAAAAAATAAAAAAATATTAGAAAAATATTATTTAAGTATGTAAATAATAATAATAAAAACATAATATTTTTTTATGTATTTTTTCAAGTTTTTATTAAATAAAATAAAAGTATGTACTAATTAATAATTATTTTCATGTTAGAAAAATAAAATAAAATACAAAAATAAATGTGAAAATTTATAAAAATATTTTTTGGTAAATTTTTATGTTTAGAGAAAATAAAATAAAATCAGAAATTGAAACTAAATAGAAAAATACAAAAATATAAAGAAATGGGCCAAGGGGGTGCAGTTAGCAAGGCAGAGAGTGTCAAAAGTGAGAAACAAAGGCCCAGCCCAGTTCCAAACTTCATCTTCAACCTTTGTAACTCAGAAAACGCGCGCCCTGTACAAAATATCCAGATCCTGCATACATGCTCTAATGCAAAAACTCATAACATCAATTTTGTAGCATTTTTCAAGACGATTTCGACCATATAAGAAACATAATCTAACTCTCAAAGACCAGAGAGAATTTCTATTGCCCTAATTTCTAACCTAACTTTTTCAGGAAGTTCATGAATCAAATTCTCTTAATATGTTTAACTTAAATGAAAACTGAGCATATGTACAGCTTCAGGGCTATGAATACTACATTTTTATTCACAAACTTAAGCCTAATTATTCCTAAATAGAGAGATAGGAAGTTGACAAAAACCTGTTTCAGTTGAAATCGCGTATGGCAATGTGGAGCTTTTCAGTGAGACCTGAGGTGCTTGGGAGCTTGCCTGAACTTCCTCTGACCTTCCCCAATGCTTAGTTTGCTTTTGATGTGCTTGAACAAGCCTATAGAAGTCAACCTGCACAAGCTGAAAACAGAAATGGTAAAGCTTGCAAAATGAGTTACAGTTCAAGGTCAATGGTTGGGATAGCTTGGATAGGCTATATGGAATGTGTTTGAACAGGTTTGGGGCAAAACGCACGAGGGGTTTTTACTATGGAACTCCAAGTGCAGAAGTTGCCCTATTTTGCAAGAGGAAGTGATTTTATGTTTTGGAATGTCTGAGGACTCAATGGGTCGTGTTTTAGGCTCATGCAATGTCAAGAACCTGTTTCAAATGCTTGCTAAGCTTGGTTATAACATATGTGCAAGTTCTCTTGATTTTGGCAAGTTTCTTGTATTTTAAGCAAAAGTAAGCCATCATGCAAGATAGGCCTGTACAGGCTATCTATCAGCCCGCACTTTGTGATCTTGGCCCCCTTAGTTTGTGGATATTGTGTGCTGTACCAGATCTTGTTCAAGGCTCAAGGATTCTATTTGACATAAAGCAATTTTGACAAAAATGGCAATGTTGCCTTTTTGCTATTTTAGGATTAAACTTTTGTGCAATCCTCCCATTACCAGAACAAAGCCTCAAACCAATAGATTTGCATTTAATTATTGAGTATGGAAGGTTTTTGGGACCTTTAATCAAGTACAAACAAGGCTGATTAGAGTTTGCAACTTGTATCAATATGAAAATGCCATGGATCAAAAGTGTGTTTTTGCCAACTTCAAGCCTTCGATTCTCCATAACCACAAATGATTTTGCAGAGTACTTGGACATTTTAGAAATCTTGTAACATGCTATACAATCCATATTTGAAATGCATTTTGAGATTCCAAGTGGAACTAGGTGAAAAATTTCCATGAAGATAGGTCAAAATCCTGCCTAAACTAGGGAAAAATTTCACTAAGTTAAAAGTTTCATGGACCCTTGTTCCAAAAATCATAAATTGAGATCCAAGATTCATTTGAGAAAACTTTGTGAATAAAAGTTGTATATTTTTTGGAGGACTACAACTTTCATGTGGGAAGTTTTGTTTGAATCCAATTGAATCAAGGTGAAAATGTTGGGCAAAGTTGGAAAAAATTAAGGAAATTTCATAACTTTGAAAAATTCTAAGTTATGAAAATTTTCAATCTTAAACCCTAATTTGCAAAATTGGGTTTCTTGATGAACAAGTTTCATGTTTTGACATATCTTGATGAAAAATGACCCTTGGAACTTGATTTTGACCAAAAAGTCAAAGTTTGACTTTTCAGTGTACAGTCAAATTTTGATCAGTTGACTGAAAAATTCATTTGTCAATCCAATGCAATTGAGATCTTTTGAACCTTGTGAATAGGTCAAGATAATGCCATTGAGTCCTTGAATCCATGTTTGAATCCAATTTGCCATTGGCTAGGTGAAAAGTCAGAAATTGCCCTTGTGCAGTCAAACCCTAAAAATGACCGTTTTGCCCTTTTGATGATCTGATCAAATTTCTTGAGGAGTTGTAGTCCAAACTTGATCAAATGGTTCATATGAGCTTATAATGTTGATGTGGAAAAAAAATTATGAGGTTTGACTGTAAATTGGGCACAATTAACTTTTTTTCTAATACAGATGATTTTTAAGTCAACTGTCCAATTGACTGGGTAGAAATTTGATTCAAGGCCTGAAACTTGGTAGGGGTAATATTATAAGTCCAACATGAAGTATGATAGTCACTTTGAGCATTGAAAGTCCAAAAATCCCTGTGCAAACTCAAACCCTAATTTAGGTCAACAGTGCAAGGAGATGTCTTGAGCAGAGCAAACCCTAATCTGGTCTTGAGTTCAAAGAGTCTTGTGATGAGAAATCTTGATAAAATGAGAGGGCAAATAATGGGGTGCAACAACTACCCCTGTTCAATCTTCTTGGACCTGAAGATTTAGATTGGCGAATTTGCCTTTCGTGACTCGAAGGTAAAATAGGATTGGACACTAAATTGCCCGTAAATTTGCGCTCGTCAGAGTATAGTTGAGGGAATGGGCTTAAAGATGCCATTTGGAGATGTGATAGAATCTTGTCGGAGATGGGCTTAAAGATGCCATCCAAGAAAATTGATCGCACAAGAGATTCCTTTGCGAGAGCCCGTATACCTGTTGTTGAGGAGGACTACGCCGGGGAATGCTAGTCTCTATTGTGGTAGAAATAGAACTTCAGTTGTCTGTTATTCTACTTGGGAGTCATATTTTGGTTAAATAGGTGACAGTGAACTGCTATCTGGTCAACATCCAAGCTTTACAGTCTCATATTGCTATCTGGTCAACATCCAGGCTTCACGATACTTTGCTTCCTATCTGGTCAACGTCCAGTCTTCAGAAGGATATCAAATGGTTATTCGGTCAACATCCGGGTTTCTCTTTTGATTTTGGGGCCTACTAATATCCGGTTGAATCCGGGCTTCAAAGTAATTGGTCGAGTAAACTGTTATTTGGTCAACATCCAAGTTTCACAGTATACCTTACTGTTATCTGGTCAACGTCCAGGCTTCACAGTCTTGTATTGCTATCTGGTCAACATCCAGGCTTCACGATACTTTGCTTCCTATCTGGTCAACGCCCAGTCTTCAGAAGGATATCAAATGGTTATCCGATCAACATCCGGGTTTCCCTTTTGATCTTGGGGCCTACTAATATCCGGTTGAATCCGGGCTTCAAAGTAAATGGCCAAGTAAACTGTTATTTGGTCAACATCCAAGTTTCACAGTATACCTTACTGTTATCTGGTCAACTTCTAGGCTTCACAGTCTTGTATTGCTATCTGGTCAACATCCAGGCTTCACGTCACTTTACTTCCTATCTGGTCAACGTCCAGGTTTCATAAGAAATTGCAGGGGATTCAATTATTTTCTGGTCGATCTCCGGGCTTCAGTATAACCAAGGTATTATCTGGCCGAATCCAGACTTCATAACTAGAACAGGAATCCGCCCCTTGATTTGAATAAGCAAATAAGAGAGCATCCGTGTCTAGAGCATCTCTAAGCTGTTTTCTGAACTTTGAATACCTGTCTTAGGTAGCTATCAATTTCATCCTGAAAAGGGTAGAATGTTAGCTGAAACACAAAGTTATGTTGCATGAAAAGTATGATGCAATAAGATGTATTTTATCAAATGTCTATGATATATGAATGTAATGTATGTGCATGTAAGCTGATTGGCTGTTTTGTTGAGGAAAATAAATCCTGGATAGCTGGAGATAATAAAATCTTTGACCGCTGTCGGGGAAAATAAATCTATGACCGTTGTTGGAGATTCAAGATCTTTGACAATCTCTGTGGGGAGAAGCTATACCGCTGGGGAGATCAGGAGTTTGGGTTGTATGCCAATCTACTGGGGACTTCAAGAATGAGAATCTTCGTTCTGTTGGGGATATCAGGGAAAAACTGAATGGTTTCCGCTGGGGATTGGTAGATCAAAGTTTCCTTTCCGCTGGGGATCTTAATAACGCGTTGATTTTATCGTGGCGACTTCACTAGGGAAGAAGGTTTTTTTATTTTATTTTAAAATAACTCTATGGGGAATTATCTGGTTTTAAAGCGACTTTTCAGGGACAATGGAGGAAATTGGACGGTTTCCACTGGTGTTCACAGGTCGAAGGTTTGACTCGGTTGGGGAAGGAAGTTTCATCTTCACTGAGGGTTTGTAGTTCAGAGTTTTGCTCCGCTGGGGATTGGGAGTTTGAAAACTCAGCTCTGATGGAGATTCTTGAAACTTAACTCCGCTGGGGATATGCATTTCAAGGCTTTAGTTCTGCCGAGGATCTGGATGATGTATTACAGGGGATTTCTCCTGGAATAGCCTAAAGACATTTTCCTATACTTTCATCCTATCAGTAATTATTCTTTCTCATTCTGTTTTATTTGTAAGCAATGATTATATTCAAATGCATATGCTCATTTAATAAATCATTGGACGTTTTCAAATAAAACACAAGTGTAAAAAAAAAAGGAAAACAATTTTCTGCACTTTGAAGTATCTTTGTATTACCTTTGTGTAAGTATTTTGTACAAGGGAGACAAACATCCTAGTAAGAGAATGTTGTCATAAAATTGAGAAAAAATTTATACAAAGAAAGATGGCTATGTGTAACAATTCCATGGGGGTTCCCATTCTGCTATAGCCTTTGTAACTCTGAGTATCTTGTCCATTCGTTGCTTCGTCCGCAGGTGATTGGATTGATCAGAATCTTGGAGCTTGTCCGTGAAGAGATTGTCCTTAAAGTGATCCGACGAGACATAGTCATACGCTTTAATTCCCTAACTTTTTCCTGGACCGCCCTTTCGGGTTTTCGATCAACCGGGAAACCCTTTTTTGCCCAAGTCGCCCTTTCAGGTTTTCAACTTGCCGGGTGTACAATTTTTTTTTATCCCTAATTTTTGCCGGAACCGCCCTTTCGGGTTTTCGATTCACCGGGATGCCCATTTTTTCCCAAGTCGCCCTTTCGGGTTTTCAACTTGCCTGGTGTACAGATTTTTTGTTTATCCCTAATTTTTGCCTGAACCGCCATTTCGGGTTTTCGATTCACCGGGATGCCCATTTTTTCCCAAGTCGCCCTTTCGAGTTTTCAACTTGTCGGGTCGTTTATGCGTAGTATCTTTTGACTATGTCTGCGTTCGCAGGGTGCGGCAGATCATCACCGTCCATGGTGGTTAGAATCATAGCCCCACCAGAAAAGATGTTTTTGATCACAAATGGTCCTTCATAGGTAGGAGTCCACTTGCCCCCGGGATCACTTTGCGGCAAGATGATCCGCTTGATTACAAGATCTCCGACTTGATATATCTGGCGCCTGACTTTCTTATTGAAAGCCTTGATCATCCTTTTTTGATACGTCTGACCATGACAAACAGCAGTAAGTCGCTTCTCGTTAATTAAGTTAAGTTGATCAAGTCGGGTCTGAATCCAATCGTCTTCACTTAAACCAACATCCTTCATAATTCTCAAGGAAGGAATCTGAACCTCCATAGGTAAACAGCTTCCATGCCATATACCAAAGAAAAGGAGGTTGCCCCAGTTGAAGTACGCGTCGTGGTACAGTATCTGTGCAGAGCAAATGGTAACATCTCATGCCAATCCTTGTAGGTGACTGTCATCTTTTGAATAATCTTCTTGATATTTTTGTTCGCAGCTTCAACAGCACCGTTCATCTTTGGCCGATAGGGAGATGAATTGTGATGTTGAATCTTGAACTGCTCACACAGAGCGGTGATCGTAGTGTTGTTCAGGTTTGTACCGTTGTCCGTGATGATTCAGTCGGGGATACCATATCGGCAAATGAGGTTCTGCTTGATGAAGCAGGCAACCACATTCTTTGTAACAGGGGCGAAGGAAGCTGCTTCGACCCACTTGGTAAAGTAATCAATGGCCACCAGGATGAAGCAATGTCCATTGGATATTGTAGGCTTGATCTCTTCAATCATGTCGATACCCCACATTGCGAATGACCAAGGAGCTGTTAGGATATTGAGAGGAACTGGAGGAATATGTACCTTGTCAGCATAGATTTGGCATTTGTGACAAGTACGGGAATATTGAAGACAGTCAGCTTCCATGGTAGACCAGTAGTAGCCTTCCCTTAGAATCTTCTTAGCCATCGTATGTCCGCTCAAGTGGGTGCCAAATGTGCCACTATGCAGTTCAGTCATGATCTGCTCAGCTTCAACCTTGTCCACGCAACGAAGCAGAACGCAATCATGGTTGCGCTTATATAGGATACCATTGCTCAGGAAGAACTTGGCAGCAAATCTCCTTAAGAACTTTTTGTCGTTGACTGAAGCTCCTTCAGGGTATTCTCGAGTCTTGAGATACCTTTTGATTTCATGAAACCAGGGTTGGTACACTACTTCTTCGGTATTAATATTGTGACAATGTGCAGGTTCGTCCATCCGCTCAATGGTGATTTGGGGAACCTCATTATCCCAGTTAAGTTTAAACATGGAAGACATTGTAGATAGAGCATCCGCTAGCTGATTTTCTTCTCGCCGGAAGTGCTCGAAGGTAATCTGCTCGAAATGAGGTAGCAATGTCAGGACATGTTCTTTGTATGGGATGAGATTAGGATATTTAGTGTCCTACTCTCCTTTGATTTGACTGATAACCAAAGCTGAGTCCCCAAATACAATCAAAGATTTGATTCCCAAGTCAATAGTAGCCTTGAGACCAAAGATACAAGCTTCATACTCGGCCATGTTGTTGGTGCAGCTGAAGCAGAGTCTAGCGGTGAAAGGTGTCAGGCAACCTTCTGGAGAGATAAGTACTGCGCCGATACCGTTTCCAAGTGCGTTGGAGGCACCATCAAAGTATAGGATCCATCGGGATCCTTGTTCAGGTCCGTCATACGGTCTGTTACCTTTAATGTTGTCCAATCTCATAATGTCCTCATCGGGGAAGTCGAACTTCATAGATTGGTAATCTTCGACAGCTTGATGAGCTAGATGGTCAGCTAGTACACTCCCCTTTATAGCTTTTTGGGTTGTGTACTAGATATCATACTCAGTCAGGATCATTTGCCATCTAGCGATTCTTCTAGATAAAGCGGGCTTTTCGAAGATGTACTTGATCAGATCCATCTTAGAAATCAACAGAGTGGTATGTGTCAACATATACTGCCTTAGCCGGCGAGCAGCCCATACCAAAGCGCAACAAGTTTTCTCTAGCAGTGAGTAGAAAGTCTCACAGTCAGTAAACTTTTTGCTAAGGTAATAAATGGCATGCTCTTTTCGACCAAACTAGTCATGTTGGCCCAGTACGCACCCCATTGAGTTATCCAAAACAGTCAGATACATGATTAGCGGCCTTCCTTCGATGGGTGGCATCAACATAGGAGGTTCTATCAAATACTCCTTGATTTTATCGAAAGCAACTTGACAATCATCATTCCATTCAACCACCTGATCTTTCTTCAACAGCTTGAAGATTGGTTCGCAGGTAGATGTTAGGTGAGAAATGAACCTTGCAATGTAGTTTAGGCGTCCTAAGAAACCTCTGACCTCCTTCTCAGTGCGAGGGGTAGGCATTTCTTGTATGGCTTTGACTTTGGCAGGATCAACCTCAATGCCTTTGTTGCTGACGATGAATCCCAGGAGTTTACCGGACCTGACTCTGAAAGTGCACTTGCTAGGGTTCAGTATGAGCTTATATTCCTTCAACCTAACAAACAGTTTTTGCAGATGGTCGAGGTGTTCTTCTTCTGTTTGTGAACGGGCTATCATATCGTCTACGTAGACTTCAATCTCATGATGTATCATGTCATGAAACAAAGATACCATGGCTCGCGGATAGGTTGCCACGACATTCTTCAGTCCGAATGGCATCCCTTTATAGCAAAAGGTACCCCACTGCGTAACAAAGGTAGTCTTCTCCATGTCTTTGGGGGCCATTTTGATCTGGTTGTATCCCGAAAATCCATCCATGAAAGAAAATACCTTATGTTGAGCTGTATTGTCAACCAAGATGTCAATGTGTGGTAGTGGAAAGTCATCTTTAGGGCTAGCCCTATTTAAATCTCTGTAGTCCACACACATTCTCACTTTGCCAACTTTCTTAAGCACGGGCACAATGTTAGCAACCCATTGTGGATAGGAAGTAACAGCAAGAAAAATGGCATTGAACTACTTCATCACTTCGGCTTTGATCTTCTCAGACATATCAGGCCTCATTCTGCAGATTTTCTGTTTAATTGGTGGACAATCTTCTCTTGTAGGGAGACAGTGAACCACAATATCTGTATCGAGTCCCAACATGTCTTCATAGGACCAGGCGAAGATCTCAACATATTCATTCAAGAGCTGAACTAAGCGCTCTTTGACATTCAGCTTTAGGTTGGCACCCACTTTAACCTCTTTTCTGTCTTCGGAAGTACCCAAGTTGATAGTCTCTAATAACTCTTCATGGGGAAGAATAACCCTCTCTTCATGTTGTAGAAGTCTAGCCAACTCTCTAGGTACTTCACAGTCTTCATCACCTTCGTATTCAGCATGATTGACCAGATCTTCAGAGTCACTGAAGGCCATAACATAATTGTTACCCATGGAATCCGGAGTGGATGTGTACCTGCATTTTATGAGTGTGGGTGTGTGTAAGGGATAGCCACCTTTAAACAAAATAAAATGTAAAAGAAAGAAAATGAACACAAAATTTTATATATGAAACATCCATGATTCATTAAAAATGGCATATGAAAATGAAGAATCAAAACCCTTACAAATGGACCTATATGCCCCGGGTAAGGCACAAGGCAAAAAGAGTGTACGAATTGTTTAAAAATTATTACAGACCAACGAAAAATGTTCAAAAGATAAATTAATGATTGATGAAAGTAATGGGAACGAAGTATTTCACCTCCCAGTTGTTCAGTCCTCCTTCAATGGTCGGGAAAATCCAATCTTCAAAGTTGCTCTCATCTTCAACATCTTCCAAAGCATGAACTCCATGATGAGTGATCTTTAATGGTGGTCCTCCAGCCCGGGAGCGACGCACAACCTTCTGACTAGCAGCAGTGAAACCCAAACCGAACTTATTTTTCTTGAAAGGAAAATCTGGTAGCTGACCCCACACTGTACTTCCTCCTTTCTCGATCACAGCCTTTGCATCTTTAAGGGATGACATCCGAGGCACAGGCTTGGTAATGATGGGTACAGAAGTCATTATCTTAGCTTCCGCAACTTCAGGGGAAACCTCTTCAAAGTGTTGGAAAGGGTTTTCTATGAATTCGCCATCTAAATCCACATAGCGGAAAGAGTTAAGGTGGCTTATCATATACTCCTCCTCACCATGAACCGTTATGATTTTCCCCTGAACTGGATATTTGAGCATTTGGTGTAGAGAAGAAGTGACTGCCTCAGCGTTGTGAATCCAAGGCCTTCCCATCAAACAAGAATATGAAGGAAGGATGTCCATCACATAAAATGTAGAGTTGAAAATTTCCGTTCCCACCTTAATTGGGATGCCCACTTCTCCGTGAACCATCCGCTTAGAACCGTCGAAGGCTCTAACAATGATATTACTAGGCTTTAAGGTCAAACCTTCACGGTCTAGTCTGTCCAATGCTTTCTTTTGTAGGACATTTAAAGATGACCCGGTATCAACCAGAACGTGAGCAAGTGTGGTTCCCCTGCACTCCACCGAAACATGCAGCGCATCATTATACTTTCTTCCCTTAGACGTTAGACCAGCATCAGAGAAGCCAAGACCATTGTCGGCTGTAAGGCTATCTATACACTCTTGAAACTGATCCGTAAAAGTTTATTGAGGCACGTGCGCCGTCTTTAGGAATTTGATCAAGGCTTTGGCATGAACCTCGGAACAGAGCAATAGGGCCAACATGGAGATTTTTGAAGGGGTTTGCCCCAGTTGTTCTACGACATTATAGTCGCTTTTCTTAATTATCTTTAAAATTTCGTCCATTTCCTTTTGGGTGGTCTCGGGGATGACCAAAGGTTGAGCCCTCGTCCTGACGAGTTCTTCTTGGAACCCCTTACCTTTATCAGCAGTAACAACAGAGGGTACAACTTCAGGATTAACAATTTCTTCAATCACTGGACTTCGCACTGATATCTTAACTAGCACAGGATCACTTGAGGGTCCAAAGATTGCCCTTGGAGGAGCAATCTCCGGAGAGAAGATTCTTCCACTACGAGTGATCTTACTTGTCCCCGCAATATTTCCTACGTCAGGAGTTTCTTCATCGGAATTCTCTTCGACTGATTCAATTTGCTTAACACCGTGGTAGAAAATCTCTCCTCCATAATTCCACGGTATCGTCTTGTTGGACTTATATGGGATAGGCCCCGACATAGTAATCTTCAGCGGTACAAACTTTGGATCGGGTGTAATCTTAACAGGTCTTTTGGAGACATTGGGAAGATTGTCGGAAATGGTAATTATAGCAACATCATTGATTGGAGTTGGAGTAACAAGAGTTTTCTGAAAGAGGATCTCTTGATTATCTATTAGGCGTTGGACGCCTAACTTCAATAACGGACGTTTGGATTGTAGGGACGAACAATAGTAGCAATCTTTTTCACAGCCTGGAAAAATCACGACTTTCAACAAATTCATCTTGATTATTAGCAATGGAGTCATTAAGTCATCAACAACAATGACATACAGATCCTCTTCGATAGCATGGGCACTGTGACCATGCTTTGGCATTGGGGCAGAAATCACGTTCGGCTTTTCGGGCGCGTCAAATTATACCTCCTTGGCATCTATTAAATCTTGGATCTTGTTTTTGAGGGGCCAACAGTTGCTGGTGTCGTGCCCTATGCTGTCGGAATGGTAAGCACATTTAGCATTGGCATGGTAAAAAGGAGAAGTTGTATTCGGATTTTGTGGCGGATCCCTCAAGGTTGTAAGGTTTAGCTTCAAGAGATGGGGGAGAACCTGGGCAGGTGTCATGTTTATTTTAGTGAACTGCCTAGCAGGCCTTCCCCCTCTTTGTTGGTTGGTTCGAGGTTGATCGTTTCTAGGTTGAGCAGCTGCAGTCTTTTGGATCATTACAGCCCCCACCATTGACTGACGCTCTACTCTTCCTCGACCTTTTTGAGAATAAACAGCTGACACCTCTTTCTTAGCTGGAAAAGGTTTTTTGACAGCAGCAGAAGCAGATGTATCTTTTTGAATCTTACCACTCTTGGTGCCAGCTTCAACTCGTTCAACAGTCAGAATTAATTCAGTGAACCCCGCCGATGAACTCCCTATCAAGTGATTAAAGGATGGACCAGACAGCGTCCCCAAAAACATATCAACAAGCTCTCTTTCAGACAATGGTGGTTGCACCCTTCCAGCCAAGTCCCTTCACTTCTGGGCATACTCCTTAAACCCTTCATTAGAGACCATACCCATACTCTGTAGTTGAGTACGAGTAGGTGTTAAGTCTGTGTTATATTGATATTGTCGGTAGAAGGAAGCAACCATATCCTCCCAATTATGTATGTTAGCCCTCTCAAGCTGGTAGAACCAGTCCAATTGCGTACCCGAAAGACTATCTTGAAAATAGTGGACCCACAAATCCTTATCAGAAGAATGAGGTTGGATCTTTCTGATATAAGACCGTAGGTGCATCTTCGGGCAAGATAAACCATCGTATTTAGCAAATATAGGCACCTTGAATTTAGGGGGAATCACAAACCCAACAACCAACCCCAACTCTTCGAAATCCAGCCCAGGAACCCTTTGTACCTTCATAGCTGCCAACTGCTCTTCCAGATTCTTATACTTGTCGTCTGCAGGAGGGTACTACTGCTCAGAGTAATCTTCATCCTCTTCTTCTTCTTCTTCAGCCTCAGACTTGGATGGTACTGTAACTCCCTTTCCTTTGCCAACCCCTTCATCAGACGTTGAGGGGAAATCCATGACTCTTCTAGCTTGGTTCTCAAATCTTCTTCCCATAGTGTCCACACCAGCTCTTTTTTTCTTTTTCTCCTTTTATTTTTCCTTTTCCTTCTCTAACAATGCTTTAAGGTCCTCTTGATCCTTTTCCAAGGTCATGAGGAGTTTTTGGAACTGTGAATTCTGTGCTTGTAGGTCTTTGACCGTATGCTCTATATCCATCTTGCTGAAATAAAGAGCAGAAAGATAAGGAAACCCGGTGTGAAGACCTGTTTATGCATATGATGAATGATATGTATTCATGTAATGCATTCAAGGATTTAGAAATTCAAAGTTGTTGCAAATAAAAAGAACACACGTCATATTAATAAGAAGAAATTTGTTAGTTCATAAATGTCCCATGGGCAAAATATTACAAAAATCTTAATGTAAAATGACGTTGCGCATCCTCTTTGGTGCGATGTAGGTGTTGAGAGTCTGCTCTTCATGGAGTCGACGAGTAAGTTCCAAAACCTTCTTCTCACTGGCGTAGAAGCTGGCTTCAAAAGTATTCCATTCTTCCTTGAGTTGTATCCAACTCTTTTGCAAATCTTCCAATGACGTTGGCATGTCAGGATGCAAGAGGGTGTATGGAACCTCTCCTTCCATAACAGGATCTTTGATCACATGGAGAATGTAGGGGTAAGGCATCATAAGACTCTGGGCGCGGGTTCGTACCCACTTGAGGTAAGGCTCAAGGGGGATGGAATTCTTGTGTCCCATTGTCTTACTGTCCACTTTGTTGGGCATCCTCCAAGCTCGGATAAACCTTTGTCGAAGTCCTTGAGCGTCGTTGTCGAAGTCAAAAACCAAATCCGGAATCAACATGTCATGAGGGACATCCCTTCGGGCATACCCAAATTGTCTTAGAGCCAAACAGGGGTTATAGGTAATGCCTCCCCTAATGCCAAGTAATGGGACATTAGGGAATTCCCCACAATGATCAATGATGATGACATTTTCTCTGGACCGAGAACACCAATGAACATTATAGTGTGTGAGAGTCATCAATCGTTGTGACCACCTCAAGCCTTGTTCATTCATCAAGACCGACTGGGGAAGGTGAGAAATAAACCACCTTGCTAGAAGAGGAGTACAGCACATGAGAACACCTCTTTTCCTTATTGTTCGTGTGTGAAATGAGTGGAGGATATCCCCAAGCAATGTTGGCACATGATTCCGAGATATGAAAATCTTGACAGCATACACATCTTTAAGCTGATCAGGGTTTGGGAATAAGACCAACCCATAAATGAGAAGTGCTACAATCTCCTCAAAAGCTTGCAGATCTAGAGAATTTCAGCAGTCTTGTGCCTTCTCAAACAGAAACTTTGCCAAGAAACCATTGACACCACTTATGGTTTCCCAATGACCTTTGATATCAGATGGTTGCAAGTGTAAGGCTTGAGCAACATCTTAAGGCTTTGGCTCTCTTTCTGTACGGTTGTAGGGTAGTTGATGGAGAATAAGAATCCTCAGAAGTTGAGAAAATTCCTCCAAAGTAGGTACTAGTTGGTAATTAGGGAATGTAAAGCAATGGTGTAGGGGGTCAAAGAATTGGAAGAGAACTTTCACCATGTCTTCTTCAATGTTGGAGTTGACCAAGTTGAGAAGTCTACCATGTATTTCACTGAAGGGAGAATTCTCTGGAATCTTGGAAGTAAGCTCTTTGAGTAGAGGAGGGATTCTCACAAGGTTGACCTGAATAGTTTTTCTGCGGAGTGATTCCATGACCTACAAAATAGGAACAAAGATGAAGATCCAAACCCTTGAAATGGTTAGTGGATGCAAATGCTGCTTCTTGATGTTCATGATGTATGCATAAGTATATGTACAAGCAAATCATACAAGATCCTAGTTTCAGGCTTGCATGGGGTTTCATAGGTAAGTACCCTCTTGAAGTTTAGATGGCTCAACCTGTCCTATAAATAGTAACCAGGTTCTAAGGAGCTCAATATCATTGGATTATTTTCTGTGTTCATTGTTTTAGTTTAGCCACTTTACTGGCGACCGAAATATTCCAAGAAAACAACCCTCAATGAGTGTAGTATCGAGTATCTACCAACTTCGGACTGCACCAAAGCCGGTCATCTCACTACCCCTAAAAAGGCCAAGATGGTCAAGTAAAGGTTCTAAAAGTCCATTAGTGCTTCATGACATCACTCAGCGGCCCCGTATTCTCTTTGATTGACTCAAAGGCTACTGGTACCCACAAATATGTCGCACTAATATAGCTATTGCTTCAACCATGTCGGTATACCCCGCACAGTTTCCACAACGTATTACTATTTACCTATGAATGTTTCCCAAATCCGGGTAGAGGATTTCAAACCCAAACAATAGAACCAAATGTAAAGCAATCAAGGTAAACAAGGTAAGCATGTAAAGGTGATCTAAACCCTAAGGTAACCCCACTTTTAGAATATTCCCCAGCAGAGTCGCCAGTTCTGTGATACGGTGGGAGAACTGACTTGAGTTTTTGCGTTTGTGTTTGCAAATGTTTCAGTTTAGCAAGAGTCGCCACCGACTTTTTATTTTATCCAAAGGAAAGGTCAAAAAGCACAAGAAATATCTTTGAGATGTTTTCTTGGGTTCGGGGGGTAGATTAAGAAAAGGGAAGGTGCAAGCACCCTTTTCATCCATGGTTATCCATGGGCTCTTAGTTACTTATTTAGATCACTTGCTTTTGCTTTTCAATTGTTTGAAATGGTGCTTTGTGTGTGGTTTTTGAAAATGCTTTGAAAAAGAGGCCTTGTCTAGGCAACCTTTGTAATGATTCTTGTTTGAATATATACAAAGGTGTTTATCTTTTGAAAAGATATTTCAATGTTTGAAAGTTTGTTTTTGGGAAATGTTTTGAATTTGTGTTGTGAGGTGTGTTTTGAAAATAGCAAGGATGTCTTTGCAAGTTTTGATCAAGTAACTAAGAGTTGTCTACCCTGTTTTACTCAAAGATCTTTCCTACACATTTTAACCCTTTTGACAGTGTTGTTTTACCATTGTATTTGGTAAACAACCTTGTGTTTGGATGTTAAACGGGATAGGCGCGGGTCATCGTATGGACCATGATAGCAATTGTGCTAAGTATCTTTAGAAAATTTTTGAGGGACTAGATCATTTTGTATAGGCAACCAAGATAGCATCATCGAGGGACTATGATCTTTTGCTTTGTTTTTGTTTTGTCAAAGTACTCAACATGCATAACATGGCCTATTTTCAAGGCAACAAATTGATGAAACTCTAGGGGTGCATGCGTGCAATGTGTTGTCAATTTACATGCTTTTTGTCTTTGCATTAGTCAAGCTATTTGTTTGATTTTGGATTTCTTGCATACAAACCCTAATCTCTAACATGGCATATTTGAAAGTTATAAATGCGCAAAATTAACGATTATTACAATATTGATATGGGGAGTGGGATACAATCTTTGAATGGGGGTTATTTGCAAGAAAATGAAACCCTAATATTTACTATTACATCCAAATTGAATAAATGGTACAAATAAATAAATAGGCAAGCACTTAAATGGTCAATTAAATAAACATGCAAAATATTTATGAATATGCAAAAATGTTTTTGTTTATTTTTATGTATGTAAAAACAACATATTTAATGTATTAAAAAGAAATAAAAGATTTTTTTTTATTAAGGGTAAAAACCCTAATTTTCTTTAAGAAAGCATATATATTAATTATATTATTTATGTACAATAAAATATAAAATATATACAAATGTCAAAAAAATAAAAATATATTAGAAAAATATTATTTAAGTATGTAAATAATAATAATAAAAATATAATATTTTTTTATGTATTCTTTCAAGTTTTTATTAAATAAAATAAAAGTATGTACTAATTAATAATTATTTTCATGTTAGAAAAATAAAATAAAATACAAAAATAAATGTGATAATTTATAAAAATATTTTTTGGTAAATTTTTATGTTTAGAGAAAATAAAATAAAATCAGAAATTGAAACTAAATAGAAAAATACAAAAATATAAAGAAATGGGTCAATGGGTGCAGTTAGCAATGCAGGGGGTGTCAAAAGTGAGAAACAAAGGCCCAGCCCAGTTCCAAACTTCATCTTCAACCTTTGTAACTCAGAAAACGCGCGCCCTGTACAAAATATCCAGATCCTGCATACGTGCTCTAATGCAAAAACTCATAATATCAATGTTGTAGCATTTTTCAAGACGATTTCAACCATATAAGAAACTTAATCTAACTCTCAAAGACCAGAGAGAATTTCTCTGGCCCTAATTTCTAACCTAACTTTTTCAGGAAGTTCATGAATCAAATTCTCTTAATACGTTTAACTTAAATGAAAACTGAGCATATGTACAACTTCAGGGCTATGAATACTACATTTTTTATTCACAAACTTAAGCCTAATGATTCCTAAATAGAGAGATAGGAAGTTGACAAAAACCTGTTTCAGTTGAACTCGCGTATGACAATGTGGAGCTTTTCAGTGAGACCTGAGGTGCTTGGGAGCTTGCCTGAACTTCCTCTGACCTTCCCCAATGCTTAGTTTGCTTTGGATGTTCTTGAACAAGCCTATAGAAGTCAACCTGCACAAGCTGAAAACATAAATGGTAAAGCTTGCAAATGGAGTTACAGTTCAAGGTCAATGGTTGGGATAGCTTGGATAGGCTATATGGAATGTGTTTGAACAGGTTTGGGGCAAAACACACGAGGGGTTTTTGCTATGGAACTCCAAGTGCAGAAGTTGCCCTGTTTTGCAAGAGGAAGGTGATTTTGTGTTTTGGAATGTTTGAGGACTCAATGGCTCGTGTTTTAGGCTCAATGCAATGTCAAGAACCTGTTTCAAATGCTTGCTAAGCTTGGTTATAACAGATGTGCAAGTTCTCTTGATTTTGGCAAGTTTCTTGTATTTTAAGCAAAAGTAAGCCATCATGCAAGACATGCTTGTACAGGCCATCCATCAGCCTGCACTTTGTGATCTTGGCCTCCTCAGTTTGTGGATATTGTGTGCTGTACCAGATCTTGTTCAAGGCTCAAGGATTCTATTTGACATAAAGCAATTTTGACAAAAATGGCAATGTTGCCTTTTTGCTATTTTAGGATTAAACTTTTATGCAACCCTCCCATGACCAGAACAAAGCCTCAAACCAATGGATTTGCATTTAATTATTGGGTATGGAAGGGTTTTGGGACCTATAATCAAGTACAAACAAGGTTGATTAGAGTTTGCAACTTGTACCAATATGAAAATGCCATGGATCAAAAGTGAGTTTTTGCCAACTTCAAGCCTTCGATTATCCCTAACCACAAATGATTTTGGAGAGTTCTTGGACAATTTAGAAATCTTGCAACATGCTCTACAATCCATCTTTGAAATGCATTTTGAGATTCCAAGTGGAACTAGGTGAAAAATTGCCATGAAGATAGGTCAAAATCCTGCCTAAACTAGGGCAAAATTTCACTAAGTTAAAAGTTTCATGGACCCTTGTTCCAAAAATCATAACTTGAGATCCAAGATTCTTTTGAGAAAACTTTATGAATAAAAGTTGTATATTTTATGGAAGACTACAACTTTCATGTTGGAAGTTTTGTTTCAATCTTAAACCTTAATTTGCAAAATTGGGTTTATTGATGAACAAGTTTCATGTTTTGACATATCTTGATGAAAAATGACACTTGGCACTTGATTTTGACCAAAAAGTCAAAGTTTGACTTTTCAGTGTACAGTCAAATTTTGATCAGTTGACTGAAAAATTCATCTGTCAATCCAATGCAATTGAGATCTTTTGAACCTTGTGAATAGGTCAAGATGATGCCATTGAGTCCTTGAATCCATTTCTGAATCCAATTTGCCATTGGCTAGGTGAAAAGTTAGAAATTGTCCTTCTGCAGTCAAACCCTAAAAATGACCATTTTGCCCTTTTGATGATCTGATCAAATTTCTTGAGGAGTTATAGTCTAAACTTGATCAAATGGTTCATATGAGCTTATAATATTGATGTGGATAAAAAATTATGAGGTTTGACTATAAATTGGCCACAATTGACTTTTTTCCAATACATTTGATTTTTAGGTCAAATGTCCAATTGATTGGGTAGAAATTTGATTCAAGGCCTGAAACTTGGTAGGGGTAATCTTGTAAGTCCAACATGAAGTATGAAAGTCACTTTAAGCATTGAAAGTCCAAAAATCCCTGTGCAAACTCAAACTCTAATTTAGGTCAACAATGCAAGGAGATGTCTTGAGCAGAGCAAACCCTAATCTGGTCTTGAGTTCAAAGTGTCTTGTGATGAGAAATCTTGATAAAATGAGAGGGAAAATTTTGGGGTGCAACAACATGTTACCTATCATGAACACATTTTACCTTATATCAATTCCAACCCACCCTTAACTTGGTCATACCATTCACCTCACCCTCTTACCCCATATTCTAATGTAACACCTACTTATGAACTTGATCTAAATAATGTCTCACCAAACATAGAAATATAACCTTCACATATAAACTAATGAACATTATGAATCAATACCACCCAACTCTGATGAGCCATATGATGACATGGAACACCCTAGTTCTGAATAAGGACTTAGAAAATCTACCAGAATTAAACACGCACTTAGCTATCTTAATGACTACTTATGCAATATTTCATTACCTTCAAATGGATCCAAATATCCAGGTATTATTTATCCTATTTCATATTATAATTCTTATGATAATATCTCACATGCACATCAAACCTTTGTCTTGTCTTTGGTTCTTAAGATTGAACCAACAACATATAATCAAGCCAAAACTCAAGAATGTTTGGCGCCAGCTATGCAGTCAGAAATTTTGTCCTTGCAGCAAAACAAAACTGGGGTTTTTGTTGATCTTTCTCAAGGAGTCAAACCCATAGGAAGCAAATGGTGTACAAGATTAAACACAAGAAAGATGGCTCATTTGTAAGATACAAAGCTCTCCTTATTACAAATGGGTATAATCAAATTGATGGCATTGATTTTTTTAAACCTTTTCCCCTGTAGTCAAGATCACCATTGTGAGATTACTTATTGTAGTAAAAGCTATTACATTATGGTACTTACATCTATTAGATGTCAACAATTCTTTCTTGCACGGTGACTTGCAAGAAGATGTATATATGCATGTTCCTCAAGGTGTGCACAGTCCTAGACGAAACTAAGTTTGCAAGCTTCTCAAGTTTCTTTATGGTTTGAAACAAGCCAGTAGAAAATTGTATGAGAAGTTAACTGGAGTTTTATTGGATCAAGGATATAAACAATATGCTGCTGACCATTCTCTATTCACACTTGCCAAAGATTCATATTTCACAACTCTTTTGGTATATGTTGAAGATGTTATCCTTGCAGGTATATATCTTAGTGAGTTTGATAAGATTAAGAGAATACTAGATGAACAATTCAAAATTAAAGACCTTGGACAACTGAAGTATTTTCTTGGTATAGAGGTGACACACTCAAAACTTGGAATAACTTTATGACAAAGTGTAGCGGTAAAAAGTTAAGACGAAGCCATTGATTTACTTAAATCACAAAGTGAAATTCGCCACCATACTTTATTGTTACAAAGGAATGGGAAAAGAGAAAAAAAAACCCAAGATAAAATAGAGATTAAGGTAAGGAGGTTGGTTATGCAAAGGGGAGGTATTAGAACCCTAAACATATACGGTACTTTGCAGGAACCCCTTTGAAAATCTGTGTATTTGGCTAAAAATAAATATTTGCAAAAGATTATGGAGATGAGAAAAGAAGTAGTTTTTACAATTTTTGATTTTACAAAGCTTCCAATGAGCTCTGGGCCTACATACCAACAATATGGAATGTTGAAATAAAAAACAATGTAGTTCAGATGAAAAATACCAAAATGGTTTATTATGATTGGTCTTAATGTAAAATACATTTTGTCTAATCTGAGTAAAAAACCAATAAGCTATGACAATCATTGTAAAAAGAGAATTTGCTTCATCATTAATATGGAGAACTTATAGCCTGGACCAACTAAACAATGTAAGTCTCATCATACAAGTGAAAAGTTACTTCAGTATTACCATTTTTGTTAAAGTGGTGAGGTTTGAAAACACTCAAAGAAAAGACTTATATCTTAAATTTTTTTGAAAAGGTTAAAAGAAAAAAATGCACTATGGCACAAAAGGTTTGAATGAGGTTAATGATTTTTAGTGTTTCAAAAGATGTCAAAGTATGATTTAATGGATTAAGGTTTGGATTAAAGAAAAATATTTTTGAAAATGCATGGACCTAAATCCAAGTTTATTGTGAAAGCAGTTCAAGTTTGAAAACAATAAGAGTTTTGAAAAGGAGGGAGAAGATTTTGAAATTAAAGAATATGGTCAAGAGATGAAGATACTATGCTAAAGTAAAAAATAAGAGCTAAGGTAGGAAAGGTCTAACCAAACAAGAATACAAAACTTGACATAATAGAGCTAATACAATATTCTCATCCTTTAGATTAAAAGCCACAAGCAAGTATAATACTCAGATGAATAACCAAGCTTCAGGTGAATGTAGAATCAAGCAAAGCCTTCATTTTTATTTCAAAATATCAATGTACCAGATGAAATTTCTTTAGTTCAAAATAACACCTGCACATGAACAACTTACAAACCAATGCCTTGGAGTAAACTGCAAGGACTTCAAACAAAAATAACAACAGGGTACCATGGTCTCAAAGTGTGTCAAGGCTTCTAATCCTAAGTCCAATAGGTCAAAAACTCCAATATGCTAACAATAGTTACCAATAGTCCAAAGAGCCTTAAGTATTTTAATGTTCAAGTGGATTATTAAGTGACTTCAAAAGAAAATGAAAGTTCAAATGAGCAAAGATGAAATGACATAAAAAATAAATCCTCAAGTGAGAAAAAGAAAAATAGCATGAAACGTAAATGTTAAAGGTAAAGGTGTATAAAGATAAACGCATAAGATAAAGACATTAATTAAAAGCATAAAGTATAAATTATTTGTTAATGGTTAGTAAGTTAATTTACCTTGGACCAAATAATAATGATAACTTACTAGAAGATTGATAGAATAAAAGTATCCTAACAACAAGCTGTCATACCCTAAATTTGCCCGTTTTAGGTGCTAACAGTCTAATTTACCTTAGGTAGCTCATTCTAGAATATTTGTTCTCTAACATTTAGGTAGCACTGACATTAGTTTAACTTATTTAGGGGTTTAAAATTAGTTATTAGTTTTGCATTTTATTTCTTGTAAATAAATAAACTTATAGGTAATCTAATTAGTTTGCAAGTAGATTTATTAGTTTTACTATTTAAATTAATATGCATTTAAGTAAATATTTGTGAGATTGGGAAAGGGGGTAGTAAAATTTTAATTATATTAGTGGATTTGTTCTTGTCTTGTTTTTATTATTCTTTTGCTAACATTTACATGTATTTGTTCATTTTATTATTATTATCAATTATTCCACTAAGATTGACCGAAATCAACATATATCCATGTTATTGTTATTCTTTTTATTCTATTAGTGAGGTGGTTGACCAATGCCAACATCTGACTATTATTATTATTATTATTTATTTAACCATTATTATTTTGTTGACTAAGTCAATTTAGGGTTTAAATTCTCTGTGTTAGCCGCGCCCTGTTCATTCACCTTCAACCTTAAGTAATCCAAATCCCAAAATCCAGGAAAAAAACACTAAAACAAATCAAATCAAACAAAATCCAAGATTTAATTGAGTTTTTATTAATTGCTTTAATGAATCTGTACCGAAACGAGACAATTTACAAATCATAAAACCTAGTCCACAACAAATCAGATCCTAAATCTAATTACAATTTCCAGTCAATCTAATTTGTAATAGAAATCACTAACAATTTTTCTAATATAACTAATTCCTAAAACCTATATAAACCCAATTTATAAACCTAAAAAAGGATGGAGAAAATTTAGAAACCCTTGCATCCAGTTACTGCAAATTCTCACCCCTCACTAAAGCTCTTCACCTTGAAAGATTAGGGTTTCACAACTGAAACCCTAAACCCTTTTGAGCTAAGCCTCCATTGATCGATACCTGCAAACAGAAGATAAAGGGAGATCATAAGGAGAATAAGTGAAGGAATCAAATGAATTACAACCAGTATCACTGCAATTCAAGTAATCCTAATCACTTAGCTTAGGGTTTTTCCACATGTTTGATTGTATTGTTGTATCTCTAGGATTTGTGGTTTAATTTAAATTTCTAGAAAATTCTAGGGTTATGGTTCCTCGTTAGGGTTAAGGTTCATCCAAATTAGGGCCAGTGTTCCTCTCTAGGGTTAGGGTTCATCCACCTTAGTGTTAGGGTTCTAAAGTTAGGTTAGGGTTCTTGGTTTTATGATTTTAGTAGAAGAAATATAAGAGCTAAAGAATGCCCTTGAGCAAGCTCAAATGGACAAAGAGAGTTTGGAATATAACATTTATGACCTTGATTATGAGAAGAAGCAGTTGCAACGAGAGCTTGAGCTTAAAGATCAACATATTCAAAACGATCGTGAACTGGCTGAGAAAGAAAGGTCTAAACGAAAGAATACGATTGAGGGATTTCTAAGTTCCAATTTCAATCTTGATTCCCACAATCAACGATTGGATGATGCTGCTAGAGAAATTGGAAGACTAAGGTGTTGATATGATAAAGCATTGCAAGAAAAAAGAGATTTGGAAGAGGTGTTGAGAATCCAAATTCCAGGATTACAAGAAGGTGCTCAAGATCAAGCAGACCAAATTTGAATCCTTCTCACAAGTCTTCAAGAAATCTAAGAAGCAAAGGTGAGAGAACACCTTAGAAAAATGATAGCAGAAGAACTTCTCTCTTAAAAGGTAGAGGAGTGTGAACAAGTCTGTCAAGAATTGGAAGGTCTCCAAAAAGAATTCCTTATACAAAGATATTAGGAAGAACATTATACAAAGATAACTCAAACGGGAGAAGACAACAAGATCATAATTCCTACACTTTACAAGGAGTATCTGAGTTATAAAGATAAGCATGCAAATCTTGCCTTCGTAGTAAACTGTCTCATTGGTGACCTTTCTAGGAGCTTAAAGGATGCGGAAGCTATAATGGTTCCTCTCTAAAAGGATGTTCAAAACTTCTTCAAGCTTTGTAGGGAGATGGTTGATGGTTTTAAGGAAGAAATTCGCAAGCGTGGCTAGGAGATTTTAGTTTCTTTTTTATTTTTCTTTAATTATTTGGCATTTTCTTTAGTATTTTCATTCTGTATTTCCCTTCAGTGTTGATTCTGTATGAATTTTATTTCCCTTTTTAAAATATAATGGTTTTTTATTATTCAATAAAAGTACTCCGTTTCAGTATTTATCCGTGTGTATTTATTTTGGATGCTCACCAATGAAAAAAATAATAAAAACCTGAAAAAATAATGATGAATAATAGGAAATCCAACGTGAATAAGACATTCAAAGAAGTTCTTAGCATATTCATATGCATTCATCCAACCACAAGAATCACATTTCATGCCTCATACAAAAAAAATCATGGTTTCACATCATCTCAAATTAACTCATTGGGTTAGACAAACTGACTTCCCGACCTCCATATCAAACTAGAGCTCATCAAAAGAAAGTAATGGAGAAAATCAAATAGAATCAAGCTTCTTTTCAAGAAGACTTGGAACAAGTGAAAGGAAGTATTGACTCAGTAAAGGACAATATGAGTCAACTTTTGTTCGCCTTGAAGAACATCATAGAAAGACAAGATCAGATTCCCAAGGTAGCTTTTGAATAAATAGCCTAAACCAATGGTTACCAGCCAAGACACGAGCCAGAATTCAGTCACACAAAGTAAACTATTTCCCAACAAAAGGCCATCATGACTGAAGGTTTCATTCTACCTCCTCCGAAGGTGGGGGCATCCCATACTTTACAAATTCCAATCAACAATGTGGATAACTATATAGACCTGCAATATGGAGACCATGATTTGGAGGGCATTACTTAAGCACCCCAAAAAAATACATCCCACACCAATGCTGTTGAAGATCCTGTAGCAGTCAACCAATATAAAGCTCTTGAAGTACCTTACTTTGGAAAATATAAGAGACTCACATGCCCAAGGAAACATTTACACATGTACTATAGGAAAATGCATGCCTATGCGCGTGATTAGAAACTAGTGATCCACTTCTTCCAAGATAGCATGAGCGGGGCGTCCCTATATTGCTATATGCAATTGGAACGAACACATGTTCGATTATGGGAAGACCTTGCAAACTCTTTCTTACAATAACACAAATACAACTTGGACATGGATCCTAATCGCATGCAACTTTAGAATTTGTCCCAAAAGAAGGATGAATATTTTAAAGAATATGCTCAACAATGGAGATAAATGGCAGCATGAGTGAAACCACCACTACTTGAAAAAGAGTTGGTAGACATGTTCATGAACACTCTACAAGGTCTGTATTATGAGAAAATGGTAGGCAAAGTCTCCTCCGGATTCTATGATTTGGTGAAAATTTGGGAACAAATTGAGGCTGCTGTGAAAAGTTCCAAGATACAAGGGGCGTCTAGTGCTCCTTACAACCCAAAGAAGCATACTCCAAACATCTACAAAAAAAGAAGGAGAAGCTAACATTGTCGCAACACACCTGAAAGCACATCAACCATTTGTGATCCCACGAGAAAAACAACAAAATAGGTTTCACAGACTTCTAAGAAGATTTTATCCTCTACCTATGCCACACACTCAATTACTACAACACTTACTAAAGGAATCCTTGGTAGAGATGAAGCCACATACTCCTCCAGTTGGGGTACTCCCACCAAAATGTGATGTTTATACCGTGATCTTTCATTTAGACATTAAGTCTTTAATCCAAGCATGATAACATTAGGATAAAATTTTCCTATTTCAATCCAAACCTAAGTCCACTTTGCATGACAACACTATGGTAGATTCCCTTCTATCTAAACCTTAAGGTCACTTTGCGTGACAAAATTAAGATCTTAAGTATCCATTTAGACTTTCTTTTCCTTTTCCATAGCATTCTTTAAAACTAAAACATTTTCTCAATAAAAACTCAAAAACACTTAACAATGCTCAAAACCCTTTCAAAACTAAAGGTGTGAAGGTGACGGGTGTCTCCTTGGATGAAGGTCCACTTATTACCTCTCACCTAGAAAAAACACAAACCAAATTCAAATCATTTTCCACTTGGATTTTATCTTTAAAACCTTTTCATAAAGGACATGTTAACTCCATTCTACCGCAAATAGACAAGCTCTAACAGCTAGAATGTGAACTTATCATTGTTCATAAAAAATACACAAGAAACAAACATTTTTTAGAAGAACTATGGTGTTCTAATTCCTTCTAAGGAGAAGTAGGCACATGGTTACAAATCTCAGACAAACACACTAATAAAAACCTTTTCCTTTTTATCAATGAATTTATGCATACATTCCATTTATCAAGTGAGCGTTAGATATACCCACTGATTAGAATAACAAGAGTGGATCCCGTGGAGTACCACGAACGTGAGGGGTGCTAATACTTTCCCCTTGCGTTATCAACTTCCATACCATTTCTTTTGGTTGTGAGACCATGTTCTTCTCCCATTCTTTGAGGTTTTCTCTATATTTTCCTTTTCCTAGTTTTTGGGATAAATAAGTTAGGTGGTGACTCTGTTTGTTTTCAAGGAGATTTGTGCAAGTGTTTTTCGAGTAACTTAAAGGGTATCTAGATGACATCGTCTATAGTCAGCGCATAAATCTTCTTCTTGTACACCAGAACACCACCTGGGTGTGCATGCCTGACCTTTCATCCCTTGGATGTGTGGAGTCAACAGTGGTAGGAATAACCCATCTCTCTACTGGAAGCAGTAAAGCAGAAAGCAAAAAGTAAAGTATTATTTTATCGGATGATATTAGGTTATACAATATCGTGTCCACAGAGATTGGTGAATTGAAATTTAGTTCGACAAATCTCATGTTAATGAGTTTGGGGATAAATGGGTTGAAAGGAAAAGTATCAACAGAAAATAAATTTATAAAAAGGAAAAAGAAATAACTTATCAAACATGCATATATACTACTTCTAACAGACTTAAACCTATTGACCTATTATACTAACTTACAATATTCATCAATGTCATCACGTGTTAAACACAATACCCACCATATCACCTCGACGGTGATCTCTCAACCAACCTTAACAACACATAATTCAACCCTGCTTGCTTGTGTCGACGATCTCTCAGAGCGACACAAACAACATAGAGGCATTAATCAGAGACTCCCTAAGTGAATAACAACGCTAAATCTATCTCAAGATTTCAAACACTATTAGATAGTCATCCTAAATAAGAATTCAAACAGTATATGTCTATAGCAACTTAAACTCCTAGCACAGAGCAAAAATCAAGGATAAAAATAGATAAAGATTTGTAAAGCAAGATTTATATAACGCCAAGGGCGACAAATATACATGAGTTCAAAGTAAATATACATACAATACCCAACAAAAGAGAAATACAAAGAGAGGAGAAGAGATAAACTATAAATATTCCAGTTTGTTAGCATCGGTTGATGAGAAATTCACCTCCAATCATCCATAAGCAAATCCCTAGTGTTGTTTTCTAAGCTAATCTAATCAAAATAAAGATTGACGGAGTTTGGAGCAAAAACTTCCCCTAAACCATAACCTAAAAATGAAATAAATCTGTTTTTATAAAACTCATCTCAACAAACCTTGCTAAGCGGGCTCACTGCGCTAACAGACTACGCGATATTTACACATTAAACCGACCTAAACTACACTAAGCGGGCTCCAAAACTATGCTTCTTCCGAAATGTAAAAACGCAAGCAGCACACTAAAAAATGCATTGAACACACTCGCGCTTAGTGGCCTTTTGCGAGCTAAGCGGGCTCTCCTGGGCAAAACTAGTCTTTTATTCCAAAAATGCGCATCTGGAGCCGTGCCTTCGACACTTTATTTCTCGATGCTCCAAAATGCAACAAATACCTACAAAATGAATGGAAAAATATCAAACGATACACTATGTACACGAAAACACAAATAAACACAAACTTAACGTATCTACATAAAAGTCGAGTTTATTCAACCGATATTAAAAAAAAAAGTCCATAAGTGCAACAAAAAGTATATACCAAAATTGCTACAATTTGCACTTATCAAACTCTCCCCAACTTGAACTTATTTGTCCTCAAACAAGGCCAAACAACTCAAAGAACCAAAAGTAATCAACCAAAATATCATTAATCAACAAGTTTTAAAACGAAAAACAAATGTATAGTTCAAACAAAAATGCACACACAAGGTAAATACTTACCACAATCCTACAACGACAACATGAATAACACACAAAGGTGAGGGACAAAAAATGCTCATCCACAATCTTGCAAACAATAGACTAAATTATGCATTCATCCAAAATTTAATATTGAAGATACAAGGGAAAGAATCACAAGGGCTTTTTAAGGTTGTAATGTGGCATGGTTAACAAACAAGGGATACATCCTAAAGCTAATCGAAACAAAAACTTGCCTTAACCTAAGTGAGTGATCAACTCATAAAGACTCAAGCAAAAATAATTTCAATCAAACTTCTTCTTCATTACAAATTTCTCAAACCAACACACATCACTTATTTTTTTGGAATAAAGACTTGTATTATACCAAAAAGCAGAAGTATACACAGCGATCACAAGGGTCTAGCCAATCAACAACAATAAATGAAACTACAGAATCATCAATCTAATAATTCTACCTTGCAAGGCTTTACAATGCCACCCCCTAAAAGCAATGTTATCTATAATAGTTTTGATCACATTATTCAAATCTAATCCCAAACCAAAACACGCACTATTACGATAAATCCAAGCACCATAAATAGGTTCAGCAATGGCATGTTTAAACAAGCAGGCTCTCCACCCTTTACCTTTGCCACTCTTGATGATCCATTCAAGCTCATCCTCCCAAGATTTAGGCAAATGATGATGAATTTGGATCAACGCAAGAACGTCACACCAAATGCTCCTAATGTTCACACATTCAAGGAAGATGTGAGAAGATGTTTTCGTTTTAGGACAAAAACAATAGCTGTTATCCGTGATGAAGCCAAATCTGCACATGCGACTTTTTGTAGCAAGCTTATTATGGCACGCCAACCAAAAAATCACCAAAGCTCTGGGCCTGGCTGGGTTGTTCTGCAATAGCTTATACCATGAGACTGGATGCTTATCCACCAACGACAAATAACAACAACACATGCTAAAGAAACCCTTAGAAGACAAATCATACCAGAGACGAGGATTAGACTGAATGAAGGTCCTCTGGTCCAAGATTTTACGCATAATCCAAGAGCTAGAAGATTTTTCCTTAACCTCCAAGATGTTATAATCCTTCAAGTAGTATGTGTGAACCCACTTCACCCAAAGACTGTCAGACTTGGCACAAATATGTCAGAGCAATTTTAGAATAACGCACTTATTCCAGATACATATATCATTGATACCTAAACCACCTTGCTTAACAGGCTTACAAACTTTAGCCCAAGCAACCAAATTTCGTCTGCTAGAAGCATCCTTTCTAGACCATATAAAGGACTGGTAAATACGATCAATTCTCTTGAGGACAACTTTAGGAAGGGGGAGAACCATTAACCAGAAATTAGCAATGGAAAAAGATATAGATTTCACCAACTGAATCTTCCCTGCATAGCTGAGGAGTCTTGCTGACCAGTGGCTAATTCTGGCTAAGATTTTATCCACTAAGGTCAAGTAATGATTGTAGATAAGCTTTTGGGATGTTAGAGGAACCCCAAGATATCTAAAAGGGAGAGACCCGTCCTTAAAATTAGACCAAGATAGGATCTGATTTATGGTGCTAGAATCAACTAAGCTAAAGTAAATTTTACTCTTGCTAACATTGACCATCTTACCCGTGGACTTAGAAAGTTTATTGAAGGCTTTGAGGAGAAGTTCAACGGATATATTGTCCCCTCTTGCAAACAAGAGAACATCATCCGTAAACATGAGGTTAGTCAGTTGGAGCTTATCACACTTAGAATGATGATTGAAATTTGGATTAAGCTGCATAAGGGCCAAGCATCTGTGGAGATATTCCATAATAAAAGAGAAGTGAAAGGGAGAAATTGGATCCCCTTGACGGATTCCTCTCTTGGTAATCAATAAGTCAGTAGTACAACCATTAACAGAAAATATATAGGAAGTGTTAGACTTTGCTGTCATAATCCAATGGATGAAGATATTTGGGATACCAAGCTTCTGCATAATCAGCTCCAGCGCCTTCCAGCTCACCATGTCGTACGATTTTTGCATATATAACTGGATCATAACATGAGGAGGACCACCTTTCCTAATGTACCCCTTTATAAGTTCATAAGAAAGCAGGATGTGGTGATGGATTTGCTGCCCAGGGATGAAGGAAGCCTGATTTGGGCTAATAATACTACCGATCACTCTACTCAATCTATTAGTCATGATTCTAAAGATGATTTTATAAATAATAGAGCAAACTGAAATAGGCCTATAGTCCTTGACAGAGGAAACAAAGTTAGACTTGGGGATAAGGGACACAAGGGTACAGTTGAAGGAATTGTAGAGCTTGCCCCTATCAAAAAAATCCTTGACAATAGTTATGACATCCTCTTTCACAATATTCCAACTGGCTTTGAATTTTTTTGCAGAGTAACCATCCAAACCAGGGGCAGCAACATCTTTGATACCTTTAAGAGCTTCATAAATTTCATCATTAGATATAGGGGCCACCAAATGTTCTCTCTACGTATTCTGCAGCTGAGCACCCTTCCTCATAGCCCTAATGTCTATATAGTCCATGCTGTCATCACTTTTTCCCATGAGAGAACCTTACAATTTAAGAATTTCCTCTTCAATCAACTTTTGAGAAGTTACATAAGAGCCATCATCCTTCTGCAACATATTCAGGGCTTTACTTGCTTGCTTGGATTTGATAGAGGCATGGAAGAAGGCAGTGCACCAGTCCCCATCCTTAAGCCATTGAATTTTAGCTCTTTGCCTAAGGATGGCTTCATAAATATCATTCCACTTCAACAAGGTTGCATTACAATTCTTAACCTTCCATATTTTCTCAATATTCATAAGGTCACCTGCAAGATCATCCTAGGCTTTGGACATGTTATCCCTAGCTAAGGCAATGTGGTGTTTCGAGGCCAGAAGATTCTTATTGATCTTACATCGAGTCAGCCTTAACCTCTTCAGTTTGTGCCACAGTATATAACTAGGGTAGCCAGCCATCTATTTATTCCAACATTCTTTAACAGCATCATTATACGCTGTAGATTCAACAACACAGTTAATAAAAATAAATCTTTTATGAGGCCCTGAAGACATAGTCTGATCACAAAGAAAGATCATGGCATGATCAGAAAGATGGGGAGGGAATTTTTTAAGGCTATAGCTCAAGTGGTTTTGAAACCAGGCAGGATTAGCCAGGAAATGGTCTATCCTGGAATAAATGGTCCCCAAACATTGCGTATTGGACCATGTGAAATACTCTCTAGTACTATCCATCTCAGCAAGATCAATGTTCTGCATTAGTTTTATTAGATCCTGAAACTCTCCCTCAGTAACTAAGGAGCCTCCAATTCTATCTTTACCATGAAGGACATTGTTGAAGTCCTCTACAAGACACCATGGGCCCTGCTGATTTAGCTTCTCCATATCCTGCCATAAAACATTTCTTTGCTCCAGTTTATTGAATCCATAGATAGCAGTCAGATGAAATCTATGATTACCAAGGATGTCCATCACCTCACAGTGAATCATTTGACTAGTAGCAGAAACAAGCTTGACATCAATATTATTCTTATTCCAATTGATCCAGATCCTACCATTGGGATGGTAGTTATCAATAAAATTATCACCAAGATTCAACAACTTTCTAATTTTATTCGCATGATGGACTTTGACACGAGTTTCCACCAGGATAATAATATTATCCCTAAGCTATAGGAGACGGGAGCTAATCTCCCTAAGCTTAGCAGTTTTATTAAACCCCCTCACATTCCATGACACAAGCATTAGCCAGGAATTTGGAGCTCAAGAAGGTCATCCAGAATCTCCAGAGCATCAAAACGATTATCACAAAACAATTTATCAGGAGGCTTTTCAGAGGTCTGCATCTTACCTTTATCCTTTCCTCTTTTCACTGTAGACCAATTATCATCACCTTGTTGACTAGTAGAAGTAGCTTGGGCCATAGGGAGACTATTACTAACAGAACCATCTGTTTTAGACTCCAAACCCTTATTGGCCTTAGGCTGCCACTGTTTAACCCGAGCCTTAGGCTTGTCACATTTGTGACCCAACTTTTGACATATTTTGCAAAACGCAGGCCTCAATTCATATTCAATTCCTTACTCCAATTTGTTCCCAGAATCATCACAAATAGTGATAGACTTAGGGAGATCTTTTGTGACGTATACCTCCACAAGAATTCTCACATAGGAAACACACAGGCGGTTAGCATTACACTCATCAGTCACAATAAGGATACCCACTGCACTTCCAATTTTGTTAAGGCTAATATCCCCCCACAGATAGATAGGCAGCTGGGGTAGCTTCACCCATAGAGGAAGAGTACGTAACATATCATCCTTCAATTTAAAATCAGGGCACCATTAACGGATAAGGAGAGGCATACTCCGTAGTGTATAAGGGCTCCTCATAAGAACCTCATCCCTTTCTCTGAATGAGTTGAATCTCAGAATAAAGTAACCCTCCTCATTATAGTAAATATTCGACAACTGGACAAAGTTCCAAGTTCTTGACATGAAATTTTGACCCCATTCATGCTTAGCTCCCCACCTAAGGCACATAACACTAAAGAAGGTTCCCAGAACTTGATCTCTGCATGAATGTTATCTTCTACAATCAAGACTTCAACTTCTCCATTCAAATCTTGGGGGCGATAAAGTTCATGGCCCTACCCTTAGACGGATTTCTATTATCATTTAGAACATCAACCTAGAGTTTCCTGCTCGCCATAGGTAGGTTTTCACTATTCTTATCAGCAACATCACAGTTTACCTCACTCTATAACATCGTATCACCATCCTTGTTTCCTCTAGAAATGTCTGCAGAATCACACCCATGCAAAAGAGAAAAATCAACTTCAAGCGGAACTTGCGAAACGAGCGGCGGAGACGAAGATTCAGGCCTCGATGGAAGCGACGGTGGCATCGCTTTCTTTGGACGCCCTGACTTCCGCAGCTTCCCCATATCACTTTTTAACACAACAATATTCTACTCTTTTTGTTTTTATTTTTCAAAGTTTTTTCAATTTTTTTCTTTCTTTATATTTTACTTTTTTTCTTTACTTTTCTCTTTCTTTCTTAACCTCATAGTAAGACACCCAAGCACATAAACATTTCTCTCCCCAACTTGAACTCCACCATATCATAATGTGAATACTCCCTACTTTCTAAGGCAAACTAAAAATTCAAACTACAACTCATAGTAAAAGGTTCAAGAAAACAAAGAATCAATATCCATACAAAAATATGAACCAAACACTCATAGACAAGAATTTAGAAAAAACAACATGGATATCGACAAAAAGGGTCAAAAGGGGATACTAATGATCACACACTCAAAAGGTGAATTAACTATTCGACCAAGGCAGTTGTGCTCAAAATCAAACAAAAAATTCCTTGATCATGTTTAAGCTTTCATACAATCAACACAAACAAAGGATTAAACATAATAAAATCTAGTTAAAACAAGAATTGTGGCCTCCAACATATATGAACAATGGAAAGCTTCCTCACATTTATGGATAAAAAGGGAAATAAAGTGATTCAAGTCATGCACAAGTAATGCAAAAAGAATGAATGGCATGGTAATTGTACCTGGCGAGTACCAACTTCAAAAACTATCATTACCATACATCTGCAAGTTGACACACTCAAAATCGAAAAATCACCCAAAGCGACCTCAAGCTATCTAACCAAAATTTGAGTCAAAACAACAAAAGAAAGACTTAAAAATATTATTATTAATTACTATACTATAAAGCCTTGGGTGATGTGGGAAAAAGGAGAGCCAATCGGAAAATTAAAAAGAATTCACTAGCTCTGCATAGCAGGGCGCGCTAAGCGGCACAGAGCGCGCTAAGTGATCTATACCAATTGTTGAAAAACAGGACAACAACGACAGTGCAACAACACCCTCCATAATCACCTACACAATCCCAACTACACATGTACAATATTCATAACACACAAGCTTCCTCAAGCTAAACACGACAAGCTAGCGGAAAAACACAAACTGACATAACAAAACAAACGGTTGAAAGTGAATTAAACAAGTTGAAAAGTGAAAATTTGAGAATTTAAAACATGTCCAATTTCAACTTGTTAAAACACAAGTCAACACATACATAAACAAATACAAACAAAACTTGTTGTTTTATGTCGTAAGCTCGACGTCTTTGTTGTACGAGTTAGTAACCTCCTCTCGTCATACCATTGTATTGTCACACCATACAAACCTAAAGAAAATGTCCTAACAAACACACAACAAACATTACGAAAACGAGACAATTCACAACAATACGTGAAAACAAAGAAAAACACATATATGCACAAGTATGGAAAGTAAACACAAAAAATGTACAAGTAAAAATAGACAAGTTTATGTACACATTTTATACAACATATACATTAATTATAAAACTCAAAAACAAAACAACTATCTCAATGCAAAATAATAAACACCAATCCCCGACAACGATTGGTGAATTGAAATGTTGTTCGATAAATCTCTTGTTAATGAGTTTGGGGATAAATGGGTTGAAAGGAAATGTATCAACAGAAAATAAATCTATAAAAAGGAAAAAGGAGTAACTTATCCAGCATGCATATATACTACTTCTCACAGACTTAAAGCTATCGACCTGTTATACTAAACCTAATATTCATCAATGTCATCACATGTCAAACACAACACCCATTGTATCACCTCGACGACAATCTCTCAACCAACCATAGCAACACAGAAGTCAACCGTGCTTGCTTGCATTGACGATCTCTCAGAGTGATACAAACAACACAGAGGCATTAATCACATACACCATAAGTTAATAACATCGCTAAATCTATCTATAGAATTCAGACACTATAAGATAATAATCCTATATAAGAATTCAAGCAGTATATATCTATAGATACTCAAATCCCTAACACAGAGCAAAAATCAAGGATAACAATCGACAAAGATTTGTAAAGCAAGTTTTATATAATGCCAAGGGTGACAAATATACATGAGTTCAAAGTAAATATACATACAATACCAAATAAAAGAGAAATACAAAGAGAGGAAAATAGATAAACCACAAATCTCCCGGTTTGTCAGCACCAGTCGATGAGACATCCACCTTCAATCATCCATAAGTAAAACCCTAGAGTTGTTTTCTAAGTTAACCTAACAAAAATGACGATTGATGGAGTTGGGAGCAAAAACTTCCCCAAAACCATAACCTAAAAATGAACTAAATTTGTTTTAATAAAACTCATCTCAACTCAGTGTGCTAAGTGGGCTTCTGCACTAAGAGGGCTACACGATATTTACACATTAAACCGACCTAAACTGCACTATGCGCTCTACCCGCGCTAAGGGGCTCCAAAACTATGATTATGCCAAAATGTCTAAACACAAGCAACACGCTACTAAATACGATGAGCGCACTCGCACTAAGCGGCCTTCTGCGCACTAAGCGGGCACTCTTGGGAAAAACTGGTTTATTGCAATAACACGCATTCGGAATCCTGCCTTCGACGCTTTATTCCTCGATGCTCCAAAATGCAACAAATACTTATAAAATGAATGGAAAAACATCAAACGATACACTATGTACACAGAAACACAAAGAAACACAAACTATACGTATTTACACAAAAGTCGGGTTTATTGAATCAGTATTAACAATAAAAAGTCAATAAGTTCAACAAAAAGTATATATAAAAATAGTTACAATTTCCACTTATCACTCTCACAAATGGAGGGGAATTACTCGTATATCCAACAATGCACAAGAACATAGGAAAGTCAACAAATGTCATGAGTAAGAACTAAAATAATAAGAAATAATAAATTTTTATACTTGAAATAAACTCATATAATCTATAAGTTACCTAGTCTCAAAGACAATTTCCTCTCTAAGTAAAGAATATAGAACAGTTAGTGCAACACTCCCTCATGCCCAGTTGACATGGTCAAGGCTAGTAAACAACCACATGTACCTCACATCGATATAATCATTAAACTTATCTACTTAGATATTACAACCTAGAAGATGTAACTTGTATACCCTAGTGGATTCCTCATACATAGACTGTTGCACCAACTTGGCATACCTATCCTGGATCCAAGATATGAAAAATGGAAGACCCGTGCTAGCCTTAAACTCATATCTCATTTGCACCTCAGTAACCCCAAGTCGTGTATAGCAATAATAAATGCAAGCTCTTGGTTAATAAGAGGAGCAGTGAAGAAACTACATGAAAATGGGAAATGGATTAAGGAGGAGACATCATCCAAAGTAATCAGCTTCTCACCAAATGTAAGATGAAAGGAATATGTCTCCTTATGCCGTCGCTCAACAAAGGTTGTCAATAATGAAGCATCGAGCATGGCCAGGTAACAAACCACTAATGTATGTGAAGGCAACTTCACTATTAAATGTTTTTCATGATGTCAAAACTATGAAAACTTAGCATTTATGTATATTGGACAATATCTCTATGTCATGTGGCATTCCCTTTCATTAGAGATCGTAGGAATCATCAAAAACCACTTTGAAATTGAACAAAAACATGAAAATGCATTTTATTCACAAAAATCACTTGCATGTGTCGGCACATATGTGTTTCAGGTCGACACATGTACTGCAAAAATGAATCATTCATCCTCTGGTACAATTAGGTCAACACATATACATTACAGGCCGGCACACACTAAAAAAATTATTTTATGTGTCGACACATACGACACATAGGTCGGCACGCGTACCCATATAAACAAGACAATTGCTTATGTGTCATTTAGGCCGACACATAAACACTTTCAGGTCAGCACATGCTGTTAAAACTAACACTATGTGTCGACACCTATGATCTATAGGCCGACACATACTGTTTCATGGGTCATTTTCTTTAAATTCTTTTAATTATGAATTTCCTCGTTTTGACACCAAACTTCCACAACTCTAAATACATCATTGATGCATCATTTTAAATTATTGAAACTATAAACACTTACTACATTTTCTCTTCACCTTCAACCTCTAACCTATGCATATAGACTGATAAATTACACATAATCATTATTTGTTGGGGTTCCATCTAGGAGAGGTTTGATAACGTCCAATTAGGTTCTTGTGTAGCCAAGAATATTGGGTTGAGATTTGTAGCGGGTTTCATCCGAAAAAACTTTAAGTTTATCCTCCAAGATCTTTGGTAGATTTGAGGGTTTTCATACAAGACTTTCAAGAGAGTATTGCGGCCTAGTGAAAAGCCTTCAGAGTTTGGTACCCAAGGAAGTAGCGCGAGAACGAAGAATTGAATTGAAGAGTCTTGTGTGTAAGAGGTAAAATTGATCATGCGTAAAAGAGCTTGGTAGTTTGGTACCTAAAGGAGCAGTAAGATTTGATAAATTAATTCGTAGCTATTATGATTTTGGTCAAGCTCAAGATCAAAGGAAGAAAATGGGTTGAATTAACAACAAACAATTAGGGTTTGTCAGGTTTCTCTTGGAACACTTCTCTTGTAACAAATTTTTGCATAGTAAGAATTTATCCTAATTCTAAAATTGGAAATAAGGGGAGACGAAGCCATATCGAGGACGATTGGTGAACTTCCTAAATAAAATCCTCATGCCGCTCTCTCTTATTTTTTTACTTTATTTATATTTCATTATGTAATTTGTCAAATAACATTGATTAATCGATCGACTCATAAGAATTTTCCCGTGACTGTTTTTGTTTTGAAATTGTTGTTGATTAGGTTATAACCACTTTGATTATAAGTGATTTTTTATATTAACACAACTCAAGTAAAATTCTGAAAATTCGATCAGACACCAAGTGTTTGATAAATTGCATAGTTCGTTATTTTTACTTGTTATAATTGGAATTAGCTTTACTAGTAACTTGCTATAAATGAATAATATTGTGTTATTTGATTCAAGGTTATAAATTATGGTTATTGTGATGTTCATTCCATAAGGTAAACTTTGCATATCAGAGTTCCAATAACTAGGTTTGTATATACGATGTTATCGATCTATATCAAAAACCTTCCGCGTGCACTCTTTGCAATCTATTTTTTAAAAACCAAATACGCACACACACATACACATACACACACACACACACACATGGTGAAAAAAATACTGTGAGCGTGAAAACGCTTGAATGACAATAAAGTCGCCACTAAAATTTGTTTTTTAAGAGGGAAAATGTCAGAAAAAACCCTTAAGAACAAAAATATGGTCATCGCAACCAAAATTAGGTTTGAGAGTCGATTACACGCGGAGAAGGTATTAGCACCCCGTGACGTCGATTGTAAACAACAGTTACTTTAAATAAATTTGTGAATAAAAATGTTAGCCTTAAAGTGTTCGATTTCTCCTAATTATTACGACATATTTACCAGAAAAGGAAAATAGGTTCTTTTATTAGGTGTTTTGACAAGATGTGCTTCTTGCTTCTACGTATCTCCATGTGCAATGGGGAATTCAAAGCTACGTAGTTCTAGGTAGCAAAATCTTGTGTGTTTATTGATTTCAAATTAAAAGTTTGATAATAGAGTAGCTGTAGAAAGTTCTTATATTAGTTGTAATTTCTTTTAGGAGGAAGATGAGTATTCAAACTATAAAGTTATATAACTTGTGTTCGAAGGCTCAGAGTCAGGGGGGTATACATCCAACTGATCCATTTTAATCCATTTTTGTTTAGAAAATATCTTAGATGAATTGAGTCATGATTCCTTATAATAAAAGCATTTAGACGGGAAAGCAATACAACTTGTGTTCGAACACTTGGGATCAAAGGGATATAAATCCAATTAATCCTCTTTAAGTCCGCTAAGGTAACAGGCTCAAAATGATATTAATTAAAATTTCTTGTAGGGAAGATAAGCACTCGAACAAATAAGCAATACAATTTGTGTCTGAATCCTTGGGGGTTAAAGGGATATACACCCAATTGATCCTTTTTCATCCAATTTTTGATTGGAAAAATAAAATAAAGAAGATTTGTTCAAGTTCTAAATCGTTAGTACATCAAACCCTAAAGGTTTTCAAAGGTTGTAAGTAGCCGAAGAGAGACGTGAAATAACTACATACATATTAAAATTTAAACTAGTAAAGTTAAACTGGATTTCAACAACTACACTTAGAGATGAATTCAAAATGATAAGTTAAATAAAATATCTTCGAGGGAAGACAAACAGTCAGACAAGCAAGTTATACGACTTACGTTAAAATGCTTGGGGCTCAAAGGGACATACATCCAATCAATAATTTTTCATTCGATTTTTTTAGATAAATAAATTATCACGACTTATGCCCTAAAAATTCAAATGTCTAAAAGATGTCATGTTTAATTAATGTCTCATATTTTAAAATTAACTTATCAGTTCCAATTAAATTTATATTTTACAAATTTTGTAATATTTCTAAAGTTGAATAAGTTAAGAATAACAAAAAAAACTTACAAAAATATTTGGGTTTATTTTTAACTCAACCCAACATATACATATCTCAAGGGCCCATTACTAATAAAAAGAAAAGGATTAATAAAAAGATAACATAATAGTTATGAAAATAGCCAATAGGCCTAGAGCAAATTCCAAACTTCCCAAGACTCATTTTAAAATAAATAAACAAATGATAAAATTAAATGCATAAGTAATAAATGATAATAATTTTAAAAAATGGATATTAAATATGATAAAATTCAGCAAAAGAATTTTTCTAAAATTAGAACAATACACATTGCCAATGAGAGCATGATAACAACATTCCAAGTAAAAAAGGAAAACAAAGAAAATCTCTCTTTGTAAATTACTGAATCATTGATAATATCAATGAATTTCACCTTCATTTAAAAGGAAAAATACTATTTTTTCCAGTAAAAAACAAAAACAAATAGCTCCCTCTTATATCTCTCTGAAGTTCTGTTCTTCAGGGGACAGTTGTCAAACTCGATGTTGGAACAACTGGACTAACAAATTACACTTGTATGACATCAACTCTTGCATAATACGATGGATTGGAAAACCAATAAATAACACAAGAAATTGGTAACCTAGTTTGATGTAACATCACCTACGTCAGGAGGATTGGCTTCCAACCCAATAAAGGAATTCATTATTAGTAGCTTAATACAATCATTCTTACAGGAAACAACAAACCATATGGTTTCCCATGCCTTTTATAACACTATCCAATGACTTTCTATTTAGGTCTCCCCTTAAATATGAGAACCCCTTTCACTTTCTCTCTAACATTAACCCAAGTTTTTGGAATTTTAATCACTAAACCCTGGTGATCAACCTCAATCATAATTATGATTTATGTTGAATCATACAATCTAACAAGACAAACCTACTATGCCAAGTTACTGAAAACTACATAAAACAAGGACTCTTTTGAACCCTAAACTCTATTGATCTTCAATGTATGACCCATGTCTTTAAATCTAGGAAAGAGCTCCTTATATAAAATCATTCTTCTAGGATTTTCATCTTGGACATTTGATTTGATATCGTCTAGAATTGATGCATAATCTGTTGGATATTATTTGTTCCTTAAATATCTGCAACAAGATATGATTTGTTTCAATTTAAGTTCAAATTTAAATCTAAATTAATCTTTATTAAGATGTCAAACAAATCACATGATCATATTTTTAAATCAACAACAATAAAGTCTTTAACAAATCTTATGCAAAACATACTCCAAAATTGAGCAGTCTGATCTATCGAGAAATGACCCAAATGTCATACCACATCCTGAGACATTGTGTCCAACATGTGTCCCTTCTGCAGTTCCATCAACTTAAGAAAGATAGATAATATTTAAAACTTTGAAAATTTCTTCATGTTGTTGTTTTACAAAATGCAGCCAATCCAAATGACAAATTCATAAAGAACTTCAATCTCCCCTCTTGGTAAATTATGGCAAAACAACTATTCATGATATAACACTTTGTTCAATTTTTCAAGAAAAAAAATTTGCTTTGATCGGAACAAGTGACAACCAGTAGATTCACTAGACTTCATCAGAGAATTATATTAGCAACAACGTCATTCTTCCATATATCAGAGTTAAGTACCACCAGCAGCAGAAGAAGTCAGTGGCCTCAAGATAAGATGCTTACACACAATCCATTCAATTGCTCCAAACTAAACAGATAGTCACTCATACAATCATTCATGGACTTAGTCATGCATGAAAGTATTTAGCACATAGTTATTAGCATACAATCCTACTAACTAAAAATTATTAGAATGAAATCATTCACAAACATGATCATGCATGACACAAACAGTTAGTAGTTATTAATTGGGATATGCAAAATATACTAACATAAGTATTCTAACACTCAGATCTATTTACATTAATACAAGGGACAAATGTCTTTCTCGATGCTCCAACATGGAGTACAACATTATTACTTCCTGAAAAATTAGTTCTAAATAAATACCATGTTTACCTGTACACAACAGATACACCACTTCTTACAATTACTCGCCCCTTTTTCCATAATTTGGAAAAGGCTTAGTTCTTCAATGAAGTCAGCATGCATAAAAGATAGCTTGCACAAGGTCAGACATGTAATATTAGTATGTTAGTACATACTTAACCAGAACATAAGAGAACAACTAGACTGGCCTCAAAAGTTGCACAAGTATTATTCCATAACCCAGTCTTAAGAGGCAAAAAAGCCTCTATAGATCCATAAATAAATGCCCAAAATACAAGGGCCAGAAAAACATAATTACCAACAAGATTTGAAGCTCCCTTTAACATAAAGTCCTTCAGTCTTCATACCTTATTGAATCCAAGTAGGTCATCCAGTCTTCATCAACCTCTAAGTTACTTTCTTCCATTGGTTTCTTCTTCATAGTCGTCATCCTTGTAACTAAAGTCTTCCCATATACAGTTGCTCTATTTTATGGTCCACCATGTGGTCTTCCAACACTTGTATGGGCAGAGGAACCAACTTCATTACTATTGTTCTTCTCTACCTTAAGAAACCTTTCAACAGCCTTATCGATGTTGACACCCTTCCTAGAGGAATACCTCTTGGAATGCTCCTGGTTCTAGATCATGTTAACTAAACCACACACTTGAAAGAAAGAAGAGAAAAATTCCTTTTTAGAACCAAATGAGGGTATGAGAACTTTTGTCTAGCTTGTAACACCTATCCATATAAATTTAGTCGTTGAAAAAGAATAAATCACCTTGAATATACGTGCACCATAGAGAATATGAGATAGGATTTTGCTTGGTCTTCTTGTGTAAAACTCGAGGCCGAAATGGGAGAGAAGTGGTTACACCGCATGTAACACCCGAGGCCTAAGAGGGTAAAGGTGGTCGCCACATAGGAATGAGAGGGATCTCGAGGCTATGCAGGTATGGGAGTGCATGGTTGAAGGAAGGCTTACAAGGATTAATTGGTACTACCTATACCAATAAGATGCATCTTCTTTTTGGGAGCCCGTTCCATAAGAACTCCACACTTAAGCGTGTTTGACTTGGAGTAGTATTGGGATGGGTGACCTTCTGGAAAGTTTCTCAAGAAGTGTGCGAGTGAAGCCAAATCAGGCTGAAAAGACTCGTGTTGGTTTGTACGGTCAGTCGGTAATCCTGAAAGTATCTTGGGGCATTACAAATGGTATCGAAGCCATACCTCTCCCAGTACGATGTGGTTCGAGGACGAACCTGCGAAAGCTGGTGGGCATGTAACACTCGAGGATGAAAAGGGAAAGAAGTGGTTACACCTCATGTAACACCCGAGGCCCAAGAGGGCAAAGGTGGTCGCCACATATGAATGAGAGGGATCTCGAGGTTATGCAGGTATGGGACTGCATGGTTGAAGGCAGGCTTATAAGGATTAATTGGTACTACATATACCAATAAGATGCATCTTCTTTTCGGTAACCCATTCCATAAGAACGACACAGTTAAGTGTGCTTGACTTGGAGTAGTATTGGGATGGGTGGCCTTCTGGAAAGTTTCTTAGAAAGTGTGCGAGTGAGGCCAAATCACCCGTGTTGGTTTGTAGGGTCAGTCGGTAATCCTGAAAGTCGCTTGGGGCATTACACCTTGCATGTTTCCCTAGGATTAACTTATATAGGATTTTACATATGCACACATCAAGTGAACTTAATTTTTCAAATTGGACATCATCTAATGGCTTTGTGAATATGCCATCTAGTTATTGGTCAGTTGCAATGTGCTATATATTGACCATTTTATCCTCTACAAGATCCCTAATAAAATGATGGTGAGTGTCAATATTCTTAGTTTTATTGTGTTCGACATGATTATTAGAAATAATGATGGAACTCATATTGTCACAAAATAATATAATGACATCTTGTTTGATATTCCAATCCTTTATAATTGGTATCATCCAAACAAATTGAGTGCAACTGCTTCCAGCAAGAACATACTCAACTTCAGAAGTGGATAGAGAAACACAATTCTACTTTTTTCTAAACTAAGAAATCAGATGGTTGCCAACAAAGAAACATCCATCTAAAGTGCATTTTCTATCATTAGCATTTCCATCCCAATCTGCATCATAATAACCTACTATTATTTGTTTTGTATCATGAGAGTACAATATGCCATAGTCATAAGTCCCATTAATATACTTTAAAACTCTATTGAGATGACTAGATTTGGGTTTTGTTTTATATCTAACATACACACTGTTATACCCCATTCCCCCCCCCCCCTAAGATTTCTCATCATCTCATGTCACAATGCATCAAGACACACACATTAGGGTTCTTTCTCTCTTTATCCTATCTTTAAGTTTGTTCTTGAGGGATTACCAAGCACCTTGGATTTTTTTATCTTGTACATGTTTTCTTTTAACTAACATCAATATGTGTATATATGTTCCTTTGAATGTTCATATTGTAGGTGATCACAATTGCATTCATCTCGCCATCTAATCTAGGGTTTGAGGGGCGATTCTCAATCAAATGGTTCTCTAATGGATTGCAAGAGCTCAATCTTCAAGTTCATGTCTATGGCATCAAATATTTGTGGTTCAAGGAGCCCTCTCACTTTATTTAGGTCAATATCTCCTCAAATTTGATGGTGGAATTCATCAAGAAGATTCATAGGTTCATGTGTTTATTTCCACGCCTTCTTCAACAAGCTTCAATGATACTTAAGCTCCATATTTGTGTGTGCTTCAAGGAAACATCATTTCAAGTCCTGTTATGATTCATCATGCTTTATTTTGCCAAAAGTTCAAAGAGATTCAAGTTTGGCTTAACAAGTTTGACCTTATTGATCAAATACTAGATTCAGTGATCACAAGTGCATAGCTCTATAAATTTATAACATTTTGAGTTGGTTCTTTTTGATATGGATTCTTATCATCATCAACAACAACCTCTCTTCACATTCCAATATCCAATTGTGCAAGAAAAATCATCAAAACTTGAAAGGGGTTTCAAGTCATTTTGACACGCTCTGAGCTAGGGTTTGTTGACTTCTGAGGACCATATCTTTATCATTGTTTGTAATTTTTGATTGGGTCCAAACCATGATTATCTTTAAAGGGTCCTTAACAAGCTCTCTTTATAGATATAATGCTAATTTTGAATGGAAAGTCACTAATGATTGAGAAATATTACAAGTCTTCTTGAAAGGTCTTTGAATTTTAGGGTTTAACTTCAAATGATCATAACTCGGTCAATTTTTATCTCCTTGAGACCATTATTTTTTCCACAGTAATCTTTGGGATGTATACTACAACTTTGTTTTTATGTTCAAGACTTGAGAATGCTTGGAAAGTGGTTGAAGATTTGAAATGATTATAGGTCTCTTGTGAATTTCCCCAAATTTGTTCATCATCTTCCAAAGACCATAACTCTTTCAATTTTTATGATTTTTGAGTGATCTCAATTCCAAACTTCAATTCAAGAGGTCTACTTCATATTAGAAATCAAAATCCAATTTTGAGTAGAAAGTCTTTTAATTTTAAGGAACATTATAGGTCATTTTGAAGTTCAATACTTAGAATTATTTTAAGTATAAAACATCTGTGTGTTTTTCACAAATTCATTGGCACATTTTAAAGATTGTAACCTTGTCTTTAAAATTCTTCAAAACCATCCCATAAAGGATCCTGAGTAGTGAGTTATGCATTGTTGAAGTTATCTCCATGGAATCTGTTTTCACTTCAAGTCAGAATTTTTTACCACGAGTAAACATGGATTACAGGTCAAACTACTCAAGGTTTAGTTGCTAAACATGTTTAAATAATTTTTCCATGCGTTTTGAAAAGAATTTCACTTGATATGAGTTCGTCTTGAGGAATTTCACGTCACATGTTAGGCATGATCATAACTGGCTTGGTTTGCATGATTTTCCCATAATTCCTCTCGTTTCTCATCATCATTCACTTCCCTATAAAATAAAGGATGATATTCCACTCATTTGACGAGCTTTAGAGAGCCAAAGAACTTCTGTTGAACTTCTTCCATACCTCTCAATTCTGCAACATCGAATTTGGTTCTAAAGCATCTTTCAATCCAATTTCTTTGCTGATTCTTCATCCTTGAACTTCCCTGAATCTAACAGAAGAAGAACCAAGCCTTGAGGTTCCCTGAATCGTGCTAGCCAAGCCAAGTTTTAGAGCTCTAAATTTAAACTTCAACAGGTAGATTCCTCTATCAATTCTCTCCAAACACGTTGCTACAACGTAGCTCTCATCACTCTAATACTGATCACATCATTAGTTTTTAATTGGAAGTTAGTTTTGCTCATGAATTTTCAAAACGCTTTCCAACCTTTTTCTTCTGGTTTTTCTCAAATCAACTGAGCTACATTTTATATAAATTTTTTGTGAGGGTACCATTGAAATTGCCTTGAAGAGACGAGATAAATGGAACTGGTCTGAGCTTCTAATTCTATAGTTTTTGGAACCCTTAATTCGCACGTGGTTGGAGGTTGAAGACGATTACATGTCTTCCCTTCAGCCAATCATATCGCGCCACGCTTTTTTCAAAATTTTTTAAATAATCGATCTGGTGGTTTATTCACTAATAACCATGATATCAATTTAAAAATATTTGATTACTAATGCATTTTGACATTTACCCAATGGTCTACATCTTTTTGGTTTTACTTTTATTATCTGATTTTATATTTTAATTATTTTAAACTTCAAAAATTCATAAAAAATTATTTCCACTTCAAAAATTTAGAAAAAATTCTCAAAAATACTTTTCATTTTTCTCTTTCTGATTTCTATTTTTTCACAATTTTATTTTTTGATTTGATATTTTATATGATTTCTTAATTTAATTAATTTGTTTTAATTATTTAAAAATACTTTTCTTGATTTTTAAATTCTGGAAAAATTATGGAAGAATCCAATGACCTCTTGACAAATATTTGTGGCCTCGTTTTATTTTTATTTTTGTATTTACTTGTTTTGACAAATTTTGGTTAATTTTTCTTATTTATTTAAATTTTAAAAATAGTTTCTAACTTTAAAAAATTAAAAAAAAAATTTTCGACATTTATTGACTCATATTTGACCTCTGACTTTTTAAAGGATTTTTATTTGGTGTTTTATTATACTTTGTGTATTTTACCAATTATTTCCCTTTTATTAATCATTTAAATATTGTTTTATTGAATATTATTTTATTATTTTTGTTTGGTCCTTATTTGGGTTTTACTTTGGGACAAGTTCCTCAACTTCATTGGATCATGGGTGTTGATAGGTTGAAAAACAAAATCCACAAAAATAGATGAATGATGTTGATGATATTTGAAACTCTAATTTCATTTGATACATCCCCTCCCTCTTCATATTATCCCTTTCTTACTTGTGCTACATGTTATTGGAGAATGATCTATATATCATTTGTCTAACATGTGGTACATATATTCCTAATGACATGCCTCAAAATAGGAGTGACTTATACATAAGTCCACTTACGATTGCTTAACATAGCGCTAAATTTATCCTGATTCGAAAAATGATCATTCATGGCACAAACCTATGTTTGTAAGCCCAAGTATGTTTAATTTGAAACCTTTGATCCAATAACCTTAAGATTCATTGTTAGGAGGCTTTGGTCTTATCAATCCTCTATTGAACTTTTATGAATTTTGGTCCAAGTGAGTCGTTTAAACATCGTTGATCATATATGCTTGCCTTGAGTACTTAAAATGAATGATATACTTGCCAAAAAGCAAGTGAAACTTATTGTTTAGAAGCTTTTATTTTATCAATCTTCAAATGAGTTTTCAAATACAAGTTTCAAGATGGTCATTCAACTAAACTCTAACTTCTAATTCACTAACAATTGACTTTACTTTGTGCTTTTACTTTATGCCCTTTATTTTTTGCCTTTACTTTTATGCATCATTTACTTTAGCATTTACATTTCATGCTATTTTCTTCTTTGCTCACTTGAGAATTTATCTTTATGTCATTTTATCTTTGCTCATTTGACCATTTATCTTTATGTCTTTTTTATTTTGCTCACTTGAGCTTTCTTTTCTTTTTGAAGAAACTTAATAACCAACTTGAACATTAAAAACTTTAAGGTTACTTGCACTATTTGGTTACTATCCTTGACAAAATGGAGTTATAAACCTCATGGACTTAGGATTATAAGTCTTGATTACCCTAGGGGCCTAGTGACTCTGTTGTTATTTTGTTTGAAGTTCTTGGGGTTTACTCTAAGACCTTGGGTTTATTTTCTTTGTGTGCAAGTTATTCTGATTATATGCTTTGTCTTGAGAATTCCTCTGTATACAACTGTTACTCTTCCCAATTTTTGTGAAGAATTAATTCATCTAAAGCTTGGTATTCCTAAGAGGTTTATTATTTTTGCTTGCTTGGTTTTAATCCTAAGCATGGGAATTCTACATTAACTCTTTATGTCAAGTGTTGGCTTCTTGTTTGTTAGATCATTCTTTTCACTAGCTTTTACCTTATGCTTTAGGATAGTCCGGTCATCTCTTCCCATATTCTTTAATTTCAAAAATCTTCTCCCTCTTTATCAATACTCTTCTTGTTTTCTAACTTGAACCGCTTTCATAATAAACTTGGACATTGGTCCATGTATTTTTAAAATCTTTTCTTAATTAAATTTTAATTAATATTAATCATACTTTGATATTTTTTGTGAGAAGACTAAAAGTCACTAAAACTCATTCAGACCTTTTTGCCACTTTGGATTTTTACTTTAAACCTTTTATCAAACGATTATACTCTTGTTGATTCTTGTAGTGATGCAAGCTACTATACTTCTATGATATGTAGTGAAGTGAGATATTGTCTACTTGGGTGTTGAGTGTGGCTTTGTTGATTTTAAAATCCAAGCTATATCCTTCACTTTGAGATGATGCAAATTCTCCTTTCTCATAATGGTTGGTAGTAAGTATGTTCCTCTACTAAGATATGACGATGATGTCTCGTCTCTTAAAATTAACCAACACACACGTGTTTTAAATTTTTTGAGGTGAACTACGAGTACCCTGATTACCTATTGCACGAAAGGTTGTACATAGGTACTAAAGGTTCGCAACTTCGGCGGGTGGAAAATTTTAAAAAGTACTTCTTTCCTCATCTCCACCATCTATTTTGTATACATTTTTTATAGCCAAAATACATAAATTTTCAAAGAGGTTCATGCAGAGTATCGTAGATGTTTAGGGTGATAATATCTTCTCTTTGCATAACCAACCCCCATACCTAGATTCTCTCACCCTTCTTTTTGGGCTTATTCGCTCTTTTCCCATTTCCTTTGGAAACAATAAAGTGTGGTGATGATTTTTATTTTATCTTTGCAAGTTAAGTCAATCCAATGGCTTAGTCTCAACATTTCTACCGCTACAAAAAACTGGCGACTTCACTTGGGAAAGATCGACCAAATGCTGGTCCATCTCTAAGTGGGTTGAGCTTATCTTTGTATATATTGTGTATGTGCTATTATTTGTTATATATTATGTGTTGTATATATGTTTTTCTGGATTTTCCTGGTTTTCAGGGTGCTTGGTGATTTCTCATAAGTCCTCTACCCGGACTTAGGAAAACTTAAGATAGGACGGGTGGAATAGTCATGTTAACATTGAGGGAGGAATCCTATAAAAGGAGACATGAGATCCTGCACTTAGTGGAGGCCCCTTTGATTGTAGTTTTCATTTATCTAACAATCGAGAAGATGTGTTGCTTTCAACCTGAGAGCCTACTAAAGTTGAGGATCATAGAACCCTTAACCCATCTTGGCCTTTTCCTGAGAATATTACGAATAACCGAGTTAAACGGGACATTGGTAATATCCGTAGAAAGGATGTAGAATCTGGGAACCTTTTAGAACCTTGCTCGGCAGGTGATAAACTATTAGTCCTTATCTTGCAGGTAGTACCTTTGACTTCATGCTCGTGACGTTAAACCTATGAAACCCCCATGTTTGTGTTCTTGTGACTGATTATTGCATCATGCATTCATGAATCCATGAGCATTCTTTAAAATAGTTGCTTCAAGGAACTTCAGGATTGAATTTTTAAAATATCTCAGGTACTTTTTGACCATGGATTTTTGAAAAAGAAAGACTCGGAAGTACAGTTTCCGAGATCCTAAGATAAAGGAACTGATGAGTTTTCTTCCTGATATTGTGAGCTCTACAGATTTCTGGAAGAAGTATGGATCCGTCGTGCCTCTTATGAAGCTCAATATGAAGGAGGGTAATTTTTCCACATTGGTCCATTTCTATTATCTACTTTGCTACTGGTTTACTTTCCCTGACTATCAGCTAATGCCTATTATTGATCATGGTCCTTTCACCATCTTAGAAGGAGAGCCCACGTCTCATGATATTGTCACCATGACTCATTTGAAGAGGTCTAAGATTGAGGCTAACATGACTACCAAAGGAGGAATCAGGGATTTACCTACTCAGTTTTTATTAGAGAAAGCTCGTTATTTCGACAAAATAAAGAGTACAAATGTTTTTCAAGACATCTTTTCTTTGCTTGCCAATGGGTTGTTCTTGTTTCCTAACATCGACAAATTTTATGGATGTTAATGCCATTAGGATCTTTCTAATCTAGAATCTGGTCCCTACATGGCTAGGAGATGATTATTATTCCATCCATCTTCAGAATTTCTATCAGATCAACATCATTTTAATACAACACCCTTTCAAGGCCTCTTATGATTCATCATGCTTATTTTTCCAAGAAAGTTCAAAAATATTCAAGGTTGACTCAGCAAGTTTAACCTAATTGTGCAAATACTAGATTCAGTGATCAAAAGTGCATAACTCTCTCAATTTTCAACATTTTTATTTGGTTCTTTTTGTTGTGGATTCTTATCATCATCTACAACAAACTCTCTTCACATGACAAGATCCAATTGTGCAAGAAAAAACATCAAAATTTGAAAGCGGTTCCAAGTCATTTTGACACACTCTGAACCAGGGTTTAGTGACTTCTAAGGACCATATATTACTTATCATTTGAGATTTTTGATTGGTTCCAGAGACATGATTCTCTTTGAAGGGTCCTTAACAAGCTCTAATTAGAAATATAAGGCTAATTTTGAATGTATGATCACTAAAAGTTGAGAAATATTACAAGCCTCCTTGAAGAGCCTTTTAATTTTAGGGTTGACTTCAATTGATCATAACTTGGTCAATTTTTATCTCCTTGAGCCCATTCTTTTTCCACAATAATATTTAGGATGTCTAATACAACTTTTTTTATGTGAAAGACTTGAGTGCTTAGAAAGTGGTTAAAGAATTGAAAAGATTATAGGTCTTTTGTGATTTTCCCTAAATTTGTTCATCATCTTCCAAAGACCATAACTCTTTCAACTTTTATGATTTTTGGGTGGTCTCAATTCTACACTTCAATTCAAGAGGTCTACTTCTTGTCTTCTTCATAAATCAATATTAAATTTTGAGTAGAAAGTCATTTAATTTTTGAAGAACATTATAGGTCATTTTGAAGTTCAACACTTAGAATTTTTCTAAGTACAAAACAATCCGTGTGTTTTTCACAAATTCAATTGGACATAACTTTCAACTCAATCATCGAAATGGAGTCTTTCTTGGAACATTGTAAATATTGTGACCTTATATTCCAAATGCTTCAAGAATCATGTCATAAATCCCCTCGAGCTTTTTGTACAATGGATTCAAAGTTGGCACCTTGAAACTGATTTTATCAAAACTGTCAGATGGCAAATTGGTTAATGTGGCCTCTAATCAAAAAATTGTTATGTGTTTTAACTTCTAATTATGCTTAACAATCTTCAAGAAGTGGTTATCACCTTGAAATTGGTAGGTGGATCTACTGCTTCTGCCTTTGAAAAGGACGTTGATGATCTATTAAAAATCATCAAGATGAGTGATTATAAGATTGTGGACCAACTGTTGCAGACTCCCTCTAAGATTTCCATTCTAGCCTTGTTGATGAACTACGTTTCTCATCGGGAATCTTTGATGAGGGTGTTGGATCAAGATTTTGTTGAAAGTGATATGCCCCTTGATCAGATCAACAATGTTGTAGGGAAAATTACATCTTGTAATAATCTGAGCTTTTATGATGACGAGTTTCCCGGTGAAGGAAGAAACCATAACCTGACTCTCCATATATCTATGAATTGTAAGAATGACTCTTTTTCCAATGTGCTGTTCGAAAATGAATCTTCTTTGAATGTCATATCGAGAAGTACTCTCATGAAGCTTAAGTTGTTAGAACATAGTTTGATTCTACAACCCTTGTAATAGTTTTGATGATAACAAACACTCAAAGGACAATTATGCTCCCTAAATAAGTATTTTGTTTTGCAGAGAAGTTCTGATGGAAGAAGCACAAAAGATGAGTTAGATAGTTGTTTAAACTCTGATTCTATACATCTCTTAAAGAAATTATAACACTGGAAACAGGAACTCAGTGTTTCTGATCCATAATGTCCTGGAAAGAAGCAACGATAACTTTCATCTTTTGAAGCAAGCATGTTCTGAAGCGTTACAATTCACTTAATGCTATTCAAAAGTAACGGCTGAAAGGGGACAAGGATCTCTATTTTTGGAAAGGTCTTCAAATATCATTTATCAACATTCCAAAAGATTCCTGATGTGTTTCCTATTTAAACAAAGCTTGAAGGAGAAATAATTTACGATTTTACGCACAACAAACAAGTTAACTTCATCACCTTCAAACATACTAAATCTCAATTGTGTAAAATATCACTGTGTGATACTGTTTTATTAGAAAACACTATTTGTACACTTTATTAAATATTGTTTAGTGTATTTCCTTGAGAAAACCAGATTGTGGTTTAAAATCAAGAAGACTTTGACGGTTGTCATAATAGCTGCGTAACCAAGTTTGATTAGTGGATTAAGACCTTGTTAATAGAGACGAAATCACCTTGGCGGGTGGACTGGAGTAGTTTGAGTTCAAGCGAACCAGGATAACCAACATGTTCTTTTCTTTAAGTTTTAAAAACCCAAATTCAAACCCCCCTTCTTGTGTTTTTCCATTCTTCAATTGGTATCAGAGCCCTTGTTCTGAATACAAGCACTTAACCGTGTCAGAAAAATATCCAAGCAATAAAAACACTATGGTGGGACCAAGTCAGAACATCAACAATGACTACCATGATGAGAAAGAAAGAATCAGCGGCAAACCTCCAATTTTTGATGGTGAGAACTTTGATTACTAGAAATAAAGAATCAAAAGTTTCTTTCTAGCTCATGACATTGATCTCTGGGATATGGTGGCTGATTGGTACATACATCCTATTGATGAATGCAGTCAGAAGATTGACAAAAAAATAATGATAGATCATCAAAAGAGAGATTTCAGAAATCCTCACAAGGCTAGAACTATTATCTTGAGTGCTATCTCATACACAGAGTATGAGAAGATCACAAACAGAGAATCAGCAAAACCCATGTTTGACTCATTGAGAATGACGCATGAAGGAAACACGCAAGTCAAAGAAACCAAAGCCCTTGCACTCATTCATAAGTATGAAGCCTTCAAAATGGAAGAAGATGAAACCATTGAAACAATGTTCTCAAGGTTTCAAATTCTGGTGGTTGGGTTAAATGTTCTGGATAAAGGGTACTCAACTACTGACCATGTAAAGAAGATCATTAGAAGTTTACCTAAGAAATTGAGACACATAGTCATAACTCTTAAACTGGCCAAAGATATAAACAAAATCTCTCTCAAATAACTTGTCAGCTCCCTGAGAAGTCATGAGATAGAGCTAGAATAAGATGAGCCCGAAAAGCAAGGTAAGTCTTTAGCTCTTAAATCTAAAAAAAATATGAATAGAAAGTTTTGCAGGAAAAATAAGAAAACTCTGGTGGATCCTCATCAGAAGAAGACGAAATGTGTCGTCTCTCCAGAAGAGTCAATGAGATGTGAAAGCACATGCAAAGGAAGTTCAGAAATTCCAGAAGAACAAGAAATCATTTTGAATCATTTTCTGGATACAGAAAGTGAATTAACAAAGACATTATCTGCTACGAATGAAATTAACAAGGGCATTACAAAAGCGATTGTCCAAATCTTCAAAAAGAGTAACCTAAAAATAAGTTCTTTAAGAAAGAAAAGAAAAGCCTCATGGAAACATGGGACGACTCAGACTCTTCTGAAGCTGAAACAAAATCAGAAGATGAAAGAGCCAACATATCCTTAATGGCCAACATATCAGAAGACACTGGAACATTTGGATCAGAATCATACTCAGAGGCAGAAGATGTATTCTCTAACTTCTCTAGATCTCAATTAGAATAGAGTATGTAAGAAATTCTTGAAAGATATCAGAAACTTTGAGTCATAAATAAGAACCTGAAAAAGGATCTAGTTCCTCATTCTGAAGAAACTAAGAAATTAAGATCAGAAAACTCTGAGCTGAAAGAAATAATTTCTAAACTAAAAAATAATTTACAAAATGCTCAAAAAGAAACAGTCTCAAAAGTTTCTAGTATCTCTGATAAGATCATAAAGGAATATGATCATAGCTTTCAAAAATTTCTTGCTAAAAACATAGATAGAAGAAAGATGGCTTCAATGATCTATGGAGTTATCAGAAATGGAAAAAAAGGAATAGGATACAAGGGTAAATCATCTCAACCTAAGAAAATTAAAGATATGGTCATTAAACGCACACCTCTATATTCTCACTTCACCTATGGGAACACACATGACATAAGGTATACTAGTAATGCTTTTCCTGTTAAACCAAAATTCAAACAGAATTTTGGTAACTCTAACAAACAAGGACCCAAAAAGATATGGGTAACAAGGATAAAATTGTCTATGTTGCAGATATCTTAAACAACAAGACTGAAACACCAATCTTGGTACTTGGACTCTGGATTAGTGATCGTAGATTACTATAACAGATGGATATGGGTAAAGTTCTTAAGACACAATGACGAGTTACATTTTGTGTTCTTTGCAATTTGTAACCAAGTCCAAAATGAAAAAATCTTAAAATTATTAAAGTCAGAAGTGATCATCGTGGAGAATTTGAAAACAAAAAATTTGAACTATTTTTAATGAGAATGACATCTCTCATGATTTCTCTTATCCTAGAACTCCTCAACAAAACGGATTTGTAGAACGAAAGAACATAACTTTATAAGAAATGGCCAGAACCATGATGAACGAGACTAACATTGCTAAGAACTTCTGGGCAGAAGCAATTAACACAATGTTTTACATTCAGAATAGAATCCCCATAAGATGTATAATGGATAAGACTCCATATGAACTGTGGAAGAACAGAAAGCCTAACATTTCTTATTTTCATCCATTTTGGTGTACTTGTTTTATTCTGAACACTTTAGAACATCTGAACAAGTTTGACTCTAAAACACAAAAGTGTCTCATGTTAGGATACTCTGAACGCTCAAGAGGCTATATAGTATATAACATAAACACAAATTGTAGAAGAGTCCATCAGTGTCAGATTTGATGATAAGCTTGGCTCTCAAAAGTCAAAGCAATGTAAAACTTTTGCAGATATAGAAGTACAATTTATAGGTACTGAAGACATTACATTAGAAGTTTCTCACAAATAATCACAGTCATCTCCAGAAGAAGATGTCACAAAAATTACAACAACATCTAAAGAGCCTCTCCAGAAAAGACAATCCAGAAGCAGTTTAGCTCATCTGGAAAACCAAATTCTGGGAAAGAAAGAAGACCCATTCATAATAAGATCTACATTCAGAAACTCTGAAGAATCTCTCATGGAATTAGTGTCTCTGATTGAGCCAACTTCCATTGACGAAGCCCTTCAGGACAATGATTGGATACTTGCAATGCAAGAAGAATTAAACCAATTCACCAAAAACGATGTGTGGGATCTTATTCCTAAACTAAAAGGGTTCAACATCATTGGAACCAAAGGGGTATTCAGAAATAAACTGAATCAACAAGGAGAAGTCGTCAGAAACAAAGCACAATTGGTGGCACAAGGTTATAGTCAGCAAGAGGGGATAGACTATACAAAAACCTTTGCTTCAGTCTCCAGGTTAGAATCTATCAGAATCTTAATTTATTTTGTTTTAAATAATGGCATCAATCTCTATCAGATGGATGTTAAAAGTGAATCCTTAAATGGTTACATTGATTAAGAAATCTATGTGCACCAACCCCCTGGTTTTGAAATTTCAAAACATCCAGAATATGTTTATAAACTAAAGAAATCACTATATGGTCTGAAACAACCTCCCAGAGCTTGGTATGAAAGACTAAGTAGTTTTCTATTAGAAAATGATTTTACAAGAGGGAATGTGGACACATCTTTATTTTGTAAGCTATTTAAAAATGACATTCTATTTTGTCAGATTTACGTAGCTGATATTATTTTGGGATCTACTAAAACTTCTTTGGGAAGAGAATTTGCTAAGTCTATGCAGGAAGAGTTTGAAATGAGCTTGATGGGAGAACTCAAGTTCTTTCTCGGCATCCAGATCAATCAAACTCCAGAAGGAACATACATACATCAAAACAAGTATGTTAAATAACTTCTGAAGAAATTTGACCTATCAGAATGTAAGCTATCCAAGACTCTCACGCATCCCACATGCATTCTGGAATAGGAAGAGGTATGATTGGTTCTCTCTTATATCTAACAACTAGTGTATTCCTGTGTGCTAGATTCCAATCAGATCCTAGAGAATCTCACTTAACAGATGTTAAGCAGATTTTCAAGTATCTGAAAGGTACTACTAATCTTGGTATTTGTTATAGAAAAACCAAAGAATACAAATTAGTAGGGTAATGTGATGCTGACTTCGCTGGAGACAGAATAGAAAGAAAAAGCACTTCTAGAAGCTTCCAACTTATGGGAGAAAATCTTATCTCGTGGTCGAGCAAGAGGCAATCCACCATTGTATTGTCAACTGGTGAAGTTGAATATATAGCAGCAGCTGGATGCAACACACAGATGCTCTAGATGAAAAGTCAACTTGAATACTTCAACATATTTAAAAGTAAGATTCCTATACTCTGTGAAAACACTTATGCTATTTGTTTATAAAAAAATCCTATTTTACATTCTAGGGCTAAGAATATAGAAATAAAACATCATTTTATTAGGGACTATATTCAGAAAGGAATTCTTTCATTAAAACTTATTGACACAGGCCATCAACGGGATGATGTTTTCACTAAACCCCTTTCTGAAGATAGGTTTACTTTCATTCTGAAACATCTCAGCATGAAATTATGTCTAGAATGATAGTTTTATTTATGTATACGATAACCCTCAGAACCTTATGTTTTTTTGTACGAGTATCTGATCAATAATTCTTCAGAAGTTAGAATGAAAGTTGTATTAGGATCTACCTAGAAAATCTGAACAGTTTCCAAACGGTTCCTTTCAAAGATAGAAACTTGCAAGTTCATAATATCAACATTTGTCATCTCTTCACAAGGGTTTCTTATAAGGCTGAACACATGTTTATAATCTGAAGAGACTAAAGTGTTGATTGGATGCATTGAGACTCGTGTTGTATCGGTAACTTTTTCATATCTCTATGCCATCCCCCTCTTTTCAGGAATCATTAATGCTTAGTAATAATTCCTTTTAACTCTTTTCTTGTTAACTAAGTTTCCTATTTTTTATAAATACGTTGCTCACTTTCACTTTCACTTTTCCACTCTCAATACTTTTCTCTCTTACTTGTGTTCAATTTTTTCAAAAACCCTAAAAAGTCTGTGTGAATAATGGCTTCTTCCCAAACTTCTCAAAGCTCTCAAAGTGTTCCTAGCTATTCTTCCTCAACAGTATAAAGGTACGAATAACCCTCAAGAACACTCCTAACTCCCATTTATTCAATGGAATTTCTGTGTGAACTCATTGTGGACTTCGTCAGTATGAAGGAAAACAGTTAGGATTTAACACCTGGTGTTGAATTTCAAGGATTGACAAAGTATTTTGATCATCTACAAGGTCTAGTTTTTCCAAGATTGGTTAAAGAATTATGGATTCATGCTACTTCTTTAAATCATCAGGTCACTTCTTTTGTGATGGGAAAGAAAATAGTAATCTCTGAAGATCTCATTGGGAAATTGATAGATCATGACGACAAAGGTATTCATTGCAGCGATATGGAAGACAAAAGCACTGACATAAAAAAGATTTCAAAAGATATTTTTACTTCTGGCCAACCTTCAAACAAAATCAAGGATCTGAAAGAGTACCTCAGAATTTGGTCAAAAATCATTTTGGGCTGCATCAACCACAGAAAACCCACAAGCTCTCCAAACTATATCAACACTGATCAAAAATATCTTCTGTACTTAATAACAACCATGGAAAAGATCAATCTTCCTCATCTTCTGTTTAATCGTCTGAAGACCAGCGTCAAAGAGACAAGAGAAGAAGAAATAACAAAGAGAGACTGGATACCTCTGGGCAGGCTCATCTCGAATATTCTGATAGAAAATAAACTGGTAGAACATCTGACTGAGGCCTAACAAGTCAGCACTCTAGAAGCATGTGCTGGTAAACCTCTGAATGCTAAGAATATGAAGAAGATGAAGATCATTGAAACTATGAAGAAGGATCCAACAATAACAACCAAGGAAGTCATTACAACTAGAAGAGTTCTTCTAAAGGATTTTCGTCTCTTCTATCAAACAAATGCTTCTCCAGATATTATTCTCATGTATCTGGAAGCTCGCAAGAGGGACGAGACAAATCTAGAAGTGAACATTCGTGATTTGAGGCAAAAACCTCTGGAATTTGCACCCAGAAAATCAAGGAAAAGGAAAGCTGTTGGAGAAGGAACTTCTAAGAAGATTCCCAAGGTTGCTAAGAAGAAAGGTAATCCATCTTTTATTTCTGTTATTGAATCAGTTATGTTATCAACATCTGAAAACCCTTCTTCTCCAAAACCCACAGAATATCCTTCACCATAAACTTTTGATGACTTTGACATTGAATTTGACCTTTCATTATTCCTAGATAACCTTCTGGACAATCCACCTACTACTCACCTTGACCAAAATCAGCCTGAACTTGCTTAAGTTCTTTCTGATATTAATCAATTTGGCCCGCTGTTTCAAGCTCCCCACTCTGAATATCCAAATTTTCAAGCTCCCCACTCAGAAAATCCAAATTTTGACCCTGATACCACAACATCCATTCCTGGAATCACCCTCCCTCTCATGGTCTTACAACCAATTGCAATCCACTCCATTCTAGATATTCCATCTCCCTATCATTCCACTCCACCAAACACACCAAATTCACCCATTGTTATCAACCACCCAGAAGATCCCCTTCGAACAATTATAGACTTAGAAGCTCTGGACAATCTTATCTCATGCTCTAAAAAAAATTTCCATTCCAAAACCTAAAACAAAAATCTCCAAAGCAAATGTTGGTAAAAATTTGCTGATTTTTGAAACAGAAATACAGGAATGGGTTAACTCTCTAAAGCTAGCTTGATTAGAGAATCTTAATCCTGCTGCCTCTGATTCACATTGGAACCAGTTCAGAAAATGGTTTAATTTTGAACCCCAAAAACTCAAGGAGCTAAGTTTTTAAATTGCTCAACACAACTTCTGTGATCATCTAAATGTCTTCAAGGATCAAGTTCTGTGTCACTGGGAAAAGAAGCCACTTCTTCTGCTGGACAATTCCCCTTGGGAAGATTACCAGCCTTCAAAATATGATGAACCATTCCCTGACCCTCTGCCTCTGATTAGGGTTCTAGACAAAGGAAAGGAAGTTGAAGAAGCTCCTGAGCCAGAGTCGAACGCAGCTTGCTCTGAAAAGGTGGTACTGTTGCACCCAAAAATTTACCCTCTTGATTTAGGATTATGTTTCATCTTGAATATCATATTGCATTGCATTCATACATTGTGATGGGATCAAAATACTTTGGTTATCAAGTCTTCCTCAAGCTTTGAAGGTTGATTGCATTGACAAGTTGCTCAAGTAGAATCTTATCATCTAAACCTCTAGATCTTTCAAACTCAAAATTTATTGCATATCTCAAGATATTTTATCCATCTCTTTGGATCATCAGAGGATTGAAGTTTGAGATTGATTATAAGAGGAATCACTCTTTTGATTCACTAGTCAAAATTAGGGTTTTGTTTGATCAAGGCTATTGATTAATGTACAAGTCTTCTAAGGTGTTAACCACAACTAGGGTTTGGGATTTCATCAAGATTTCTTGATAATTTTGAGGTGAAAATTTGTACATGGCCTCTATATATTTGGAAGATCATATGTTTGAAGTTTTGATCATCAATTTTGAAGGGAAGTGGATCAATTGATTCAGAGGGGCAAAATGGTCATTTTGGTCAAAAATCAGTCAAAGTCAAGGTTGACCAAGTGAACTTTTGGTCAACCATCAACTCAGGGGTTTACTTTTCATATTTCAAGTCTATTTTGATCATTGGATCAAAAAGATTGAGGTTTGGGTTGAAACTTGTTCATAAAGAAACCCTAAAAGTTTCTAATTTTGGAAAATGAGGACTTAACTTCAAAAATTCATATTTTATTCACCTTTGATAAAAAAATGCAAATGAAACATTCTTGGAAAGATAAGATGATGATCTTTCATTTCCGTTTGGTCTCATGTCCAAATTGGCAAAGAGACGAGAGTTATGGTCTTTGGAAGTTCATGCCTCAAGTTAAAATTATAGGTCATTTTCCAAAATTAGTGAATTTCATGTCAAATTTTGAGGACCTTAATTGATTCAATTGCAAAAACTCAAAACTAAGGGATTGTATATCTTTTCAATACCTTTCGAAATTGTACTCAGTTGTGTCCAAATTAAAAAATATGAGCAAGTTATGAACTTTGGAATTTTAAGGCATTTTATTGAAATTCGACAAGTATGCAAAATGGTAAATTCATGAGAACTCGAGTTTCAACCATTCCTTTTGTTTCTAATCAATCCCATGAACAATTTGTGACATGCTAAGGCCCATTACACTCACAATTTCGTGCCCATGTGCTTCTTGAACTTGCTTGAATGAAAAAATACAAAACATTCTCAATTCTGCAAATTCACCAACACTTCTTCATTTCAAACAATAATGAGCTGGAATTTTGAGAATGTATTTCTGACCTCATTTGGCTCACAAAATGCACAAAAGGCAAGCAAATGCACGAGTGAAACGCATGCTCCATGTGCATCCTCATTTTCTGCACAAACTTCCAATCCTGCCCTCCAACGGCTTTGAGGTTACATTTCCACTTCTATGCTCCTCTATTAACTCTATATAAGAAGAGGCAAGCCTTGTTTTACACTGGACACGCTCCCATTACAAGAATTTAAGATCTGAGTTTTCCACCATTTTTTTGCAATTTGCTTCGATTCTCTCAATTCCTTGGTGTTTTCTTCAAAATTCTTGTGGATTCAGCTTCAGTGAAGGGAGGAGATCAAGTTAGCACCATTTTTTTTCACCTGGAGTGAAGGAGACAGTAGAATACTTTTTTCCTTGAGGTAATAATCCTAAACTTTGATTTTTGAGATGTATTTGTTTATTGATGTGTTGGAGCTTGGATTAGTGTTCACTGATGTTGTTTGAATGTTTCTGAAGCTTTATAATGTTTGATTCGCTGAATTATGCATGCTTGAGTGCTCTGAAATTTCTGATTCAGGATGTTTTTGCTCATTTTCGTGGCTTGATTGTGAATGATATAGTTGATGTTTTCGATTTGATTTGAAAGGCACGATGTAGTTTGTTATCTGAGCTTTAATTTACACTTGATTTCATTAATTTTGGTGGAGAAATGAGTATGTATGATGGATCTGAACATGAGCCGTAGGACCGAGTCTTGCGCGTGTTTTTGAGTTTGTTCGGAGGTTGAAGATGATGTGGTGGCGCAATATGATTGGTCCATTTGAATATTGTCTTATTTGAATTATTTGTTTTATTTGGTATTATGTTTGATTTTATTTTGTGATCAAAACATCTTCAAAAATCATGAAAAATTTACCTTAGGCCAATAATAATTTCTAGTATTTGTCATATTTTTTTAGATTTTTTTTAAAAATGTTTTGATTGGTTTAAAAATTTCATAAGTTTAATTAATTGTTTGTTCAAAGATTATTTTTATTTTAATAGTTCTTTTGATCTAAAAATTCAACAAAAATTATCTTTTACTCATAAAATAATTTAGAAATTGATTCTGATTTTCGTTTAGCATTTTTTCTATTTTTGATTAGAAATTTTAATTTGAGAAGTTTATTTGAAATGTTTGCTTCATAATTTCGTTTTAAAATTTCCTTTAATTCAAAAATCCTCAAAAAAATCATATAAGTTTGTTTTTAATCATAGATTCTGAATATAATTTTATTTCGACCTTTTTATGATTTTGGCCAGGGTTTGCATTTTTGTCATTTAATAATAGTTTAATGATTTAATTGTTTATTTGATTTGATTTTAATATTTCCTTTAATTCAAAAATTTCACAAAAAAAATAAGGGATGTGTGTTTTTAATTCTAATATTTGAATATTATTTTGGGTGGACATTTTTCTGAATTTTGATTAGAATTTTATTTTTGAGATGTGATTATTTCTTTAATTGATTAATTGTTTGAATTTGATTTTATTTTTGACTTTTCTTTAATTCAAAAAATATGGAAAAATAGGTATTCTGACCTCTTGAGTTTTGTCATGTTTGATGTATATTTGTTCTGAATTTTTTGAATTTTGATCTTATCTAATTAATATTTAAGATTAAAAGTCAAATAATTAGGGTTTTGTTGCTTATTGTGTAATTTTCAATTCAAAAACCATTATGCCCTGGATTTTCAATAGAATTTAGGTCTTGGTTATGGTTCATGGATGTATTGAGGATCTGAAAACCATTTTTATTGAATTATTTGACTTGGTTTGATATTTTTCCATAAATTATTTTGAAAACTTGTCTAGTTTTGATAGTTTGGCCAACTAGTTTTGAACTTTGGGCCTCATTTGATCCCCTCCTCAACCATTCATGAACTTAAGACTTGCTTTCTGACTTCTACACACTTCAAAGATGCTATGAAATTTTTTGTGTGAATTATTGATCCTTGTTTCTATTTTTGATGTATTTTTGAAGTGAAGGTACCCCATTAATGTTGCATATCTTGTTGCAATTTGCTTGATGGCCAATGAACTTGAGTGAGGCCTATAATTGGGCACCTAATGATCATGTTGGTTCTTTTTATCCATATAAACTCAAGTCATTTCACTTATTGCCCCATGTTTGAATGATTGAACCTTTTGATGCATTGTGTGGGATTCCTCTTCTATTATGCTTGTGAGCTGTGATGAAGTAATTGAGTATGATTGAATTGTGGTTGCTACTGAACTTCATGGTCTTTGATTGTATTCTTATCAAGCTCCCATGATCCTTGATTGATATTCAATTTTCAACTCAATATGGTGATAGAAAGGAGCAACATTCCTCTAATTTTTGACCAAATTATGCATATGCCTGTTTCTTTTTTTGTTTATCATATCTAATGTTTTGATAGTTGCTATCATGTTTCCTCACTTCATTATGGTGTCATAATCCACCCCTTATGTGAGCCATCATTCAATTTATGGGAATACTAACTTGGCTGTTGAATGTGCGAGGTACTTTGAGAAAAGTTTTCCATTTTTGGCTTGAGGCTAATGCGTTTCACTTTATTTGTGGAACACAATTTATTATATTGGCACTACTCTTGTGCTTGGCATATTTGATAGTCTATGCAGGATATATGTATGTGATTATGAATGCTATACATTGCCCATGGGATCTGTTCATATCTGAAAATCTCAATACTTACATCCTGATGGCGTAATTTCTAACTTGATTTGTCTGCTGATGCCAGCTTGCTTGAAGTTCTATGGGTTTCTTTTATTCTTTCTCAGTTGCTACGGATAGTTATCCATTTGGTATTGCACTATTTCCTTTCCTCTATTTTCATTTTGTATAGTTCTATGATGCATGATGGGACCTCTGTTGCTGATATATGTCAGGAGGCCCTCTGTTTTTGTTTGATACATATTTTGTATTTGTTTCTTTAACTGTTGATCGATGAGTCACTCAATTAAGGAATTGTGATCACGACTTCTCTCTCAGTGCATGTTCCCTACAGGATGTTTATTGTTTTTCTTCTTTAATTGTTGATCGATGAGTCACTCAATTTAGAAATTGAGATCACAACTTCGTTGTCAGTGCATGTTCCCTATAGGATGTTTATTGTTTTTCTTCTTTAAATTATTGATCGATGAGTCACTCAATTTAGAAATTGAGATCACGACTTCGCTCTCATTGCCTGTTCCCTATAGGATAGTTTTGTTAAGCTTCCTTTGGCATGTTAATTAAGGTAGGAATCCATGTATGCTAGTATAGGGTAGGATTTTCCTTTATCCTCAACCTTAGGGTCAATCATTGTATGATAACACTATGGATAGTGCTAGGCTAGTTTCCCTTAGTTGTTTTTTTCTTCCTTTTCATTTTGCATCTTAAAACAAAAATTGTTTTCTTGGAAAATCATAATACACCTCTAATAAACTCAAACCCTTCTTCAAGGTAAAAGATACAAATCAACCTTATTTGTTTGTGTGCCTCTTGGCTTTGTTTTTTAAATCTGGTTTAGTCGATGTTTCACCATCGCACATTTGTTTGAAGCCGATGTTTCGCTATCACACATGTTTGTTATCCTACTTTGATTCTCAATATCATTTCTAGGTGTGATGTTTTGTCATCCTTTTTATCGATGTTTCGCCATCTTTGCCATGATACCTTGTTATCTTATAGCCGATGTTTCGCCATCGCACATTTGTTTGAAGCTGATGTTTCGCCATCGCACATGTTTGTTATCCTACTTTGATTATCAATATCATTGTTAGGTGTGATGTTTTGTCATCCATTTTATTGATGTTTCACCATCTTTTCCATGATACCTTGTTATCTTATAGCCGATGTTTCGCCATCGCACATTTGTTTGAAGCTGATGTTTCGCCATTGCACACGTTGGTTATCCTACTTTGACTCTCAATGTCATTGGCAGCTGTGATGTTTTATCATTTGGTGTTTCGCCATCTTTGACATGTTACTTTTTTGTTATTTAGCCGATGTTTTACCATCTCATTTGTTTGTTGTTTTATTTGATGTTTTGCCATCTTGACTGTTTTTGTTGTCTTAACTAAAAAACACAAACCAACCAGAATATATGAGCCGAACTACGGCTGCTCTGATTCTTTAAAAGGGATACGTAGGCATTGGGGTAGGGCCCAACCGAGCACAACTTTTACTTTCCCTACATTGTTTTCTTTTTCTTCTTTCGCATGCAATCCCTTTTTATCTTTAAGCCATAGACATAGGTTTTGACCACACCCATTAGATTAGACAACAAGAGTGGATACCGTAGAGTAATACGGGCGTGTGGGGTGCTAATACCTTCCCCTCGTGTAAAAGACTCCCTTACCCGATCTCTCGGTTGAAAGACTGTGATTTATTCCTTTTCAGGTTTTCTCGATGTTTACCTTTCCCTCTTGGCGGGATAAAAGACGTTCGGTGGGGACTTCATTAATGTTTCATTACACCAGATGAGAGGTTTGGCTAGGTCGTTTCAGGTACCTTTTGTTGATATACCCTCTTTATCTCTTGTGCTGCAAACTCTAGAGGATTTGAAGAAACAGAATGCAGTGATTAAGGAAAGACTTGAAAAGCAGGATGATACATGCAAGGAAATAAATGGATGCTTGGAAAACAAGAAGAGTCAAACAATCAGATTAGGAATTTGTTGGAATCCATGTTCACACGACTTCCTCCACCTCAATCTTAGTTTTGAAATTTGTTTTCTTTACTGTGTTCATTTTATCTGTTTCCTTCTGAATGTGTTTATTGCAATCTTTTTTAATACAAATAATCTTTTATTGCTTAAAGTGTTTTTATTGCTTTTTGATTCTTGACAAAAACGGGGAGAACGTAAGATATTTCTTATATATCAATATCGAGATGCAGTCTCAAACATTTTGAATATCATAACTTCTATTGTTATTTATGAAATCAAAACAAGAATAAACTCTGTTGAGAGAAGTGGACGCATAAAAAAATCTAATCAGAATAATCATCAGGGAAGTCTTTCTTCTCTATCTGAGTATTCAACTCAGGGGGAGACCTTAAATACTTTATTTTCTTTATGTTTCTATTGAAATATCCAAGTTTTTTTCATGTTTAAAAAGGGGTAGATTGTTAGAACATAGTTTGATTCTACAACCCTTATAAGAGTTTTGATGATAACAAACACTCAAAGAACAATTATGGTCCCTAAATAAGTATTTTGTTTTGCAGAGAAGTTCTGATGGAAGAAGCACAAAAGATGAGTTAGATAGTTGTTTCAACTCTGATTCTATACATATCTTAATGAAGTTCTAACTCTGAAAAAAGGAACTCCGTGTTTCAGATCGATAACGTTCTGGAAAGAAGAAACGATAACTTTCATCTTCTGAAGCAAACATGTTCTGAAGCGTTACAATTCACTTAATGCTATTCAAAAGTAACAGCTGAAAGGGGACAAGGATCTCTATTTTTGGAAAGCTCTTCAATTATCATTTATCAACATTCCAAAAGCTTCCTCATACGTTGTGTATTTAAGAAAATCTTGAAGGGGAAATCGTTTATGATTTTACGCACAACAAATGAGTCATCTTCATCACCTTCAAACGTCTAAATCTCAATTGTGTAAAATATCACTTGTGTGATACTATTTTATTAGAAAACACTCTTTGTACACTTTCTTAAATATTTTTTAGTGTATTTCCTTAAGAAAATCGGATTGTGGTTTAAACTCAAAAAGACTTTGGTGGTTGTCATAGTATCTGTGTAATCAAGTTTGATTAGTGGATTAAGACATCGTTGAGAGAGGCAAAATCACCTTGGCGGGTGGACTAGAGTAGTTTGAGTTCAAACGAACCAGGATAAACAACATGTTCTTTTCTTTATGTTTTAAAAAACCCAATTCAAACCCCCATCTTATGTTTTTCCATTATTCATAAGTACCAGGGAACTCCTATGCACCCTAGTGGCACTATAGTGAAAGCTTTTGATGGTTCAAGAAAGTATGTCATCGGAGAATTAGATTTACTTATTCATATAGGTCCGCACCTATTCCAAATCACCTTTTAGGTTACGAATATTGTCCCCTCCTAGAGTTGTTTATTGGGACGATCGTGGATCCATGAAGCAGGAGCTATTACTTCAACCTTGAATCAGAAGCTGAAATTTGCTCTTGAAGGAAAGGTAGTCATTGTGAACGGTGAGGAAGCTCTATTGATATCTCATTTGTCTTACTTTAGCATTGAAGAAGCTGATGAAGTCGCTGTTGGAACTAAGTTCAAAGCTTTGTCCATTGATAATATAAGGAAGATTGAAGATTCTATCACTTCATTTAAAGATGTGAAACATGTAGTGCAAAAAGGCCCTATCAAGGTGTGAGGGGAGGTTATTAATCCAATTGTGAGCAGGAATGAGATTAGTTTGGGTTTCTCCATGAATAAGGATGTTGTGAAGCTGAAGTATGCTTTGTGTAAATATCAAGATATCTTTCGTAGTGCATGATATCTTCATCCGACTAATCCAAGGATCATTGCTATTCTCGAGGATGAGTCAGAGTAAGAGATGTCGAACTTCGTGACACATGGAGTCAGAATCCATATTTGGATCATTATTGATGTTCCTTCTTGCATTCAAATTTCAAATTAATTTGTTTTTTATTGGTCTTTTCAAAAGTCTTTCACTCTGCCCAAGGTGGAAGTAATGATTGTATGGGCGTGTCTTTTGTTTTGAATTTTAAGATCACTAATAATTTTTTTTTGATTTATAAATATGTCTTTATTTTTTGCTTTTTCTTGGAAAATGGTAATCAGAAAAAACCTTGTGAAATAAATAATAACTGTAAATAAATCTGCATAATCACTTGTTACATGTGTTAGTTTCTAAAATCAATCATAAATCATATGTGTAGATTAATTAAAATACCCGTTGAGTGCAATGACCTTGCACCCTCTCCCAACTTTGAATATCTTGTGTATATGGCTAAAGAAGAGGAATATGATGAAATCCCATAAGAGGTTTCTTGGTTGCTTGAGCACGAGGAAAATATTATTCAGCCGTATAAAGAGTCGTTGGAGACGATTGACTTGGGTTTAAAGGATGATCAGAAAGAAGTTAAGATTGGGGCACTGCTTCATCTCGAGGTGAAGAGCAGGTTGATTGAGTTGCTCAAAAAGTATGTGTATATCTTTTCTTGGTCTTACCAAGACATGCTTGGTTTGGATACTGATATTATGGAATATTATTTGTCGCTAAAGCCAGAATCTCCACCAATCAATCAGAAGTTGTGAAGAACTCATCCTGACATGGCAGTGAAGATTAAAGAAGAGGTTTTAAAGCAGATTGATGCTGGTTTTCTTGTAACATCAGTGTACCCTCAGTGGATTGCCAATATTATTCAAGTACCAAAGAAAGACGGAAAAGTCCGCATGTGCGTTAATTATATAGATTAAAATAACGCAAGTCTGAAAGATGATTTTCCATTGCCACATATTGATATCTTGGTTGATAGTACAACAAATTTCAAAGTGTTTTCATTTATAGACTAATTTTCTGGATACAATAAAATTAGGATGGCCCCTAAGAACATGGAAAAACAACATTTATCACACCTTAGGGAACATTATGTTACAGAGTGATGCCCTACGGGTTGAAGAATATTGGTACAACGTAACAGAGGACTATGACAACCCTTTTCCATGATCTGATGCATAAGGAAATTGAGGTATATGTTGATGATATGATCGCCAAATCTCAGACCGAGGAAGGCATATAGGAGACTTGTTGAAGTTGTTTCAGTGTTTGAGGAAGTATTGTCTCCGTTTGAATCCAAATAAGTGTACTTTTGATGTTCATTCAGGAAAGTTGCTATGTTTCATTGTCATCCAAAAAGGAATTGAAGTTGATCCTGATAAAGTTAAGTCAATTCATAAAAGGCTTGTACTAAGAACTAAAAGCAAGTTAAAGGCTTCCTTGGTATTTTGAATTACATTTCAAGGTTTATTTCCCATATAACCGTAACATGTGAACCAATCTTCAAGTTGTTATAGAAAGATCAAGGTTGTGTGTGGATGGACGATTTCCAAAGGGCATTTGAAAGAATTAAAGAGTATCCGCCTGAGACTCACATTTTTCTCCCTCCTGTTGAAGGAAGACCATTAATTATGTATCTGAATATGTTAGATAATTTCATGGGCTGTATTTTGGGACAACAAGATGAATCAGGAAGAAAGGAATATTCCATTTATCATCTCAGCAAGAAGCGGTTGCGACAATATATGTTGAATCATACTACTTGGTTGATTTCCAAAATGGATCCAATTAAGTATATTTTCAAAAAGCCTGCTCTTATTACAAGAATTTCCCGTTGGCAGATGCTTTTGTCGAATATGATATTGAATACTGTGCTCAGGAGGCCATTAAAGGAAGTGTGTTGGCAGAATACCTTGCCCACCAACAAGTTGACGATTATCATTCTGTTAAATATAATTTCCCTAATGAGGATGTGATGTATTTGAAAGTAAAAGATTGTTATGAGCCTTTGCTTGAGGAAGATCCTGATCCTGAATCTTGATGCGGTATGGTGATTGATGAAGCTGTAAATGCTTATGGAAAGGAGTTGGTGCTATGATTATCACTCCCCATGGGTCACACATCCCTTTTACTTCAAGGTTGGAATTTGATTCTACCAATAACATGGGGGAATATGAAGCTTGTATCATCGGTCTTGAAGAAGCTTTAGATCTCATAATCAAAATTCTTGACATATATAGTGATTCAACTTAGGTAGTAAATCAGATCAAAGGAGAATGGGAGACTCGTCACATTGGCTCAATTCCCTATAAATATTATTCAAGAAGATTATTACCTTTATTCAATAAAGTTGAACTCCATCATATTCCCAGAGATGAGAATCAGATGGTAGATGCTTTGACCACTTTGGCTTCCATGTACCAAGTGAGTGCTTGGTATGGTGTACCTCAGATCACAGTTTGATGTCTTGATAGACCAACTCATTTGTTTGCTACAGAGGGGACGTCATTTGAAAAACCTTGGTATTTTGATATCAAACACTTTCTTCTGACCCAAGAATACTTGATTGGTGCGTCGAACAAAGATAGAAAGACATTGAGAAAGTTGGCAGGTAGCTTTTTCCTCAATGAAGATGTGTTGGCAGGTAGCTTTATGACATGGTCTTGCTCAGATGCGTGGATAGACACCAATTAAACATGTTGATGCAGGAGATCCGTGAAGGTTTATTTGGTACCCATGCCAATGGACACTCGATGGAAAAGAAGATGCTTAGGGAAGGTTACTATTGGCTGAAAATGGAATTTGACTGTTACAAGTTTGTGCAGAAGTGCTATAAATGTAAGATTTATGCTGACAAGATTCATGTTCCTCTGATGCTTCTCAATGTTTTTTCGTCCCCATGGCCTTTTTCTATGTGGGGTATTGATATGATTGGAAAGATTGAACCCAAGGTGTTAAATGGACATTAGTTCATCTTGGTGGAAAGTGACTACTTCACCAAGTGGGTGGAAGCATCTTTTTATGCTAATGTCACCAAGCAGGTGGTAGTACGCTTTATCAAGAACAATCTTATATGTAGGTATGGTGTGCCAAGCAGGATTATCACTAACAACAACTAAAATATGAATAACAAATTGAGGATAGAACTTTGTGAAGAATTCAAGATTGTCCATCACAACTTGTCTCCTTACAGGCCTAAGATGAATGGGGATGTTGAAGCTGCTAATAAAAACATTAAGAAGATCATCCAGAAGATGGTTGTTACCTATAAGGATTGGCATGAGATGAACCATTTTTCTTTGCATGGGTATTGTACATTTGTCTGCACTTCAACAGGGGAAACCTCATTATCCCTTGTGTATGGAATGGAAGCAGTGCTCCCGGTTGAGGTTGAGATTCCCTCTTTGCGTGTAATAATGGAACCAAATTGTCAGAAGTTAAATGGGTCCAGAACATGTTTGGCCAATTGAATTTAATTGAAGAAAAGAGAATGACAGCCTTATGTCATGGCCAGTTATATCATAAAATAATGAAGAAAGCTTTTGATAAGAAGGACAAGCCTTGTGAATTCAGAGAAGGATGCCTCGTGCTCAGAAAGATAATGTCCTTTAACGCTGATATTAGGGGAAAGTGGACTCCCAATTATGAAGGCCCATATTTTGTCAAGAAAGCCTTCTGTGGTGGTGCATTGATTCTTGAAACTATGAATGGTGAGGAGTTCCCACTTCCCACGAATGCTGATGCAGTCAAGAAATACATTGCATAAATAAATAAAAGAGTAGTAAGTTGAAAACTTGAAAGGGAGGCTTAGGAAAAAAAGAGCGTCCTGGTAGGCTGGAAACCTGAAAAGGCAGTCTAGGCAAAATTTAGAGACTCAAACAGAATAAATTTTCCAAGTAATTTTAAAACCCACAAGGGAAACCTATGAAAAAGGTAGGGATTTCCTGGAAAGTAATTGGGTCAGACTAGACTTGATCATTGAAGCAACAATCTTCTCAGATTCTCACCACACTTCAACTAAAGCCTCTGCTCAGGAGTTCAAAGTTGTTAGGGAGAATAATGTTCATCGTATTTCAATGCACCTTTTCCATGTATTTGCCATTTTCCAAAACTTTTTAATCATCCATGGAGTCACGCCATTTGCAGACTACCATTCTTTTAATAAAGTTGGAGCCTTTATCCAATTCTTTGTAGTTCTTCTTTTATTCTTTTACAAAAATTTCGTTTATTATTGATATTAATTTTCAAAAAGAAAATACTTAATAATAAAAAATGTTTTTGAAAAGAATTTACAAATTACTTTTTACTTCAGATTTTGTGATTCGAGTGGAAAAAAAGTAATGAATCCAAGGATTGACAAACTCTAAAGTTTTGAAAAGATCCCCAAGAGTTATCCTAGGATTACTCTTGCTGATATGCGCATGATCCTCTTGTGTTTCATTCCTTGGATAGTTGGATTTCATACAAATTGATATATGGTGCAATGTTGGGCATGTAATCCTATTTTCTCCACTGAGTAGCCATACCAGGGCAGTACCTTTTCTAAGAAGTGTTGAAACAACTATCAAATTTTTGGGTTTTCTCTAACCAAGTAGTGAGTTTGATTTAAAATCCCCATAATTTTGTCTTCCTGCTGCATTGTTAACTTCTTAGATCCCCAAATGAAGCAAAGTTGATGCTTCTCTCTAAAAGTTATTATCCCCGTGAGGTTTTATAATTTCTCCCAAGAGAATTTTGCACAAGCATTACTCTTGTTATTGAAAAATGTATTTGGGCTCCCGTCGATGATGTGGCATTGTTTTCCCTAGTGAAATCAGTACAAAATCCCCAGTTGAAGTCTAGACGATGTGGCATTGTCTTCCCTAGTGAAGTCTGTATGATATTCCTCGGTGAAATATGGAGGAGGATGTTATATCCTTACAATTGTATTGGTTTATTGCTATCAGATTATGCTCTAATTATTTTCAAGCCATGTTTCTTCCCAATGGAGTTAAGTCGTGAAGTAGGTATTTGTTTCCTCGGTTAGTGCTTACACTCTTATGGAATCTTCATCCTGAATGTGATTCAGCCGAGTGTTGTCTTTACCCAAGTTGGTTTTTTCGGGTTACTCCCAGCGTAGTATGTATGTTTTGTTAATATATACATGATAACATTCATACATTCATACATACTTCATGCATAGATGAATTAAAATTCATTGCTCATTTGCATTCATTGATGTTTTTATGGGCATATTACCCTCTTTACAAAGTTATGTTACCCTCTCTCAAATAGATTATCAACCTTAAGCAAAAGTGTATATCCTTCCAATTTCCCCACTGAGTTATCCCTCATGGAAGAATTTTTCTTTAGCTTCCTATTCATTTCATTATATGGATGGAACGTGATCCCTATTTGAGCTTATTCATCATTGGGTGGTGTCTTGGTTGACTATTTCATTCTGGTTTATTCTTGGTTTGAATTTGTGGTCCCCGGAAGCAATATTATTTTGATTTCTATAGGCTTTGAACCCTGGATTGAGAATGTGCATTTATTTTTCACGTGAAGACTTTATCTCCTCAGCAAGAATGTATTGGCATTTCCCCAAGAAGTGAAGATTCATTCCCCAACAACATTATCAAAATTCTCTTTGTAAACAGCAAGTGGAAAGTCTCTTTTTTTGAGCAACTTATTCTTCCCCAATAAGTCTGTTAATGCCAGTTACGGATTATACTCTGATGGATGGTAGTCTCTTTATTATGGGAGATAGTTTATTGTTGAGGTTTGTACTCCGATGGATGGTAGTCCCTTCATTAACGAAGATAGTTTGTTGTTGAGGTTTTACTTCGATGGATGGTAGTCTCTTTGTTAAGGGAGATAGTTCGTTGTAGAGGTTTTACTATGATGGATGGTAGTCTCATCATTATGGGAGATACTTCATTATTGATATTTTACTCCGATGGATGATACTATCTTCATTAAGGGAGATAGTTTGTCGTTGGGGTTTCACTCTGATTGATGGTAGTCTCTTCATTATGGCAAACAATTTGTTGTTGAGGTATTACTCCGATGGATAGTAGTCTCTTCATTATGAAAGGTATTTTGCTGTTGAGATGTGTGATACGGTGGGAGAACGGACTTGGGTGGTTTGTGTTTTATCGTAATTGTTTAGAATGGCCAGAGTCGCCACCGACTTTTCTTTTATCCAATAAGGAAAGGGTGAAAAGAACAGGAAAGACCTTTGAAACATTTTCTTGAGTTCGGGGGGGGAGGTTATAAAAAGGGAAGGTATTAGTATCCTTGAAATTTTGGCAGCAGATACTCAATGTCACAGTGAATGTTATGACACCGTATCTGACTTTCTATAAGACAGTAAATAAAAACAGTAAAGAACACAGTCAATTGTTTACCCTGTTCAGTGTGAAACAACACCTACTCTGGGGGCTACCAAGCCAGGGAGGAAATCCACTATAAGAAATATTAATTCAGGAATAAACCAACCAGTTTATCTCCTTCACTTAAGACCTACCCAATGCAACTTCAATCTAAGTTCAACTTAAACCTGAGTTCCTACTCACTCCCCCTCAATCACAACAGTGATACTTAAACAATTGACTAATGAAATAATGAAGACACTCTTCACAACATACACTTGATTATGCTTCACAGCTTTTAATCAAGTAACACAAACACTCGTGCTTCACAGCTTTGAGTGATACATAAACCTAACTTGACTTTGCTTCAAAGCTTTAGTCAAGAGACACAATCACTCTTGCTTCAAAGCTTTGAGTGATACAAAAACCCTTACAATCAAAACCTATTCCAAGTCACTTATCACAATGATACTTGCTTGGATTACAGCAGTTAAAACTATACAACTCCTAAATGATCTTCTGTCTAAGAGTTGCTTTCCAATCAGCATTCCTGTTGAATATATATGCAGCTGTTTCTTCAGTTAGGGCTTCCACGAAAAGCTAGGGTTAATTAGGGTTAACCTTAAGACTTGGTCACAAGACTTTATCAACCAGATTAGGGTTGAGCTAGGTTAACCTAAAGTCCACGTGAGATTCTGTTCTGGAAAGAATGAACCAACTTCCTGAAAAATCTCAGAATTAACCAAACTGCATAACTGTTAGATCAGTACAGGATGTCTTAACATTTGTTATGACATCAGAATTCCTGTTTACTGATTTTGATAGAAGGCAATAAATGTGATCATTGCAAAATGCTCAGATACACACTCATAAACAGTAGCTACTGTATGCCATACTTTTTCTGCATAAAGTACCTAATAATCCAGAATGTTATGACATCAGTCATGACATTCACACACCTAGTTTTACCAAAAATACATGCCAATAACTAAACACTTACAAACTCCCCCTTTGGCATATTTTTGGCTAAAACCCCTAAGCAATCAGGGAATAAAGAGCAGCAGAATGAATATGTCTGCAGAAAAATATGATGTCTACCAAGCAATTATCACAAAAAATCTCCCCCTCTTTAGCCACAAATAGGCCAAATATACATGTACTTATATGTTATACAGTCATCCAAAATGAGTAATAAAAACAACAAATAAAAACTGAAATCACTTGCATCAACAGGAACCAGCATCAGGCTTGTCAACTCCACCAAACTTTAAGCACTGTCATCTTCAGAGGAGCCACTTTCTTCACCATTGAGCCGATCTTCATCAGCACCCTCTTCCCTTCTGTGTCCTTCAGTCTCCTCCTGTTCTAATCTGGCAATTAGGTTCTCTAGAGTCTTTTTCCTTGTCTCCAGCTCTTTGCAGGTCTCCTTCAGTACAACTATAACATCAGATGTCTTGGACTGAGTTTTTGTAGATGATGTCTCAGCTGATGTCATGACAATGTCAGGAGCATGAGATCCCTGAAATAGCTTGTAGTGTAACCCAAGAGCAGGAGCTCTTTTGCACACAGTATCTCTTTCTACCAGGATGTCAGGGTACTGAGCAAGGACAATTCCACATAGGAGGGAGGGAAAGGCAATAGGGCCTTTAACAGCATAGCTACCAGCATATTTTAAAGTTTGATCAAAAATATACCTGCCATAGTCAAATTCAGTCTTGGTTCCAACAACATAAATGAATCTCCCCAATCCTGTGGAGATGGTTGATTTATGGTTGGTAGGGACCCAGTTGGCTGCACCAATCTTGTGCAGGATGGCAAATTTCATGCTTAGTTAGCTAGCATTCAGCTTGCCTTTTAAGGGCCAGCACTTGACTTGTCTTGCTATGATGGTTTGGCATACTTCATTGTCAGTAACTTCTAGTTCAGGGCAAGCCTCATTTGATCTTCCAAGAAATTTGTTAATTTCAGATGGAGAGAAATTAACCCTTCTTCCTCTCACATAGACACATTCAAAGTCAGCTGACCTTGCATCAGCACATTCATCAGACAAATTCACTATGAATTCCTTGACCAGATTTTCATAGCATTTGGTAAATTTTACCACAGTCTTCATTAGTCCAGCAGCTTTGATCAGGTCCATGATTTCCTTACAATCCATGGCACCATTGTTTAGTTCTCTTTCCAAGGCTATTCTCTTCAAGCAAACATACTTCCATCTGTTGGCATTTTCAGGGTGGTGAAATGAAATGTTGTCAGTGGGGACTTCAGGAACTCTATCCATTTTGCTGGCAGGGAGTTTCCTTCTGAGAGGAATGTCTTCAGCATCAATTTCAAATTCTGATTCCTCATCAGAATCAGAAGGTTCAGGTTCTTTTCTCTTCTTTGTTATTGGTTGTCTCACAGGCTTTGAGAGACTCCCAGCATGCACTTGGGCTTTCACCTTCCCTTTGGACAGTCCAGTCTTCACAATTTCTACACCAGTCTTGCCTTCAGACCTGGTTTTCTTATCTGCAGGTTTCTCTTTGGTCAGACATTTTGCAGCATCATGATTACCCTTTATGTTCATCATTCTCCTAGCTATGCTAGGGTTGATATTTGCAATTAGGTCATTGTCTGAGTATTCCTCATCCACATCAATAACAGGTGGTTCAACATTCTTCTCTGAAGGGTTCTGAATATCATCAAGGTTTTCAGATGATTTCTGAATGTTGTCATTTGGTGTCTCAACATTCTCAGAGACATCTGGATTTGCTTCAACATTTGGGCTTGCTGATTCTTGATTTAATGGAACAGAAATCCCCGGTACAGAGTGGTTCTCACTCAGTATTCTTGTAACAAGCCTAGCTATTGCTTGATGTACATAAGCTGATCCTTCCCTATTTGGAACAGAAGATGAAGGATGAGAGGGATTACCGGATGAAGTAGCTTGAGACCTTCCTGCATTCCTCGTTCTCAGCTTTTTGACCTTGGAGGGGTTAGTTGCCATTTCTCTAAGAGGAGTAATCTCCAGGACTTCAGAATCCATGCATGAGGTGATTTCCCGAGAATCTTGATCAGATGATGAAGATGAAACGGTCGTCTTGGATGAGGATGATGCTTGAGACATTTTGATAGTCTTAGAAAACCAGTAGCAATTAGAGAGAAAACTTTGATTGAGAGAATGGGATTTGTTGCAAAGTCGAGAGAGGAAGGAGGCAAATGAGTGTCTATTCAACTTCTTAATAATTTTGAAAGAATTGGGAAAACATATGATTAACCCAATCAAAATAGACTTAACAAAAATAACTCCTTCAACCCTTGTTTTAAGCAAAATTAATTGCTACAATTCCTCATGTTGGCAAATACCCAACTTGCCCCTCAAGTTTTCAAATTGATTTGCATCAAGTGCCTTGGTAAAAATGTCAGCCAACTGTAGCTCAGTGGCAACATGTTCCAGTTTAATTGTCTTCTCCTCTACAAGGTCTCTGATAAAGTGATGTCTAATGTCAATGTGCTTGGTCCTGCTATGCTGAATAGGGTTCTTGGAAATGTTGATAGTACTCAGATTGTCACAGTACAATGTCATAACATCTTGTGTGACATTATACTCAGTGAGCATCTGTTTCATCCAGATCATTTGAGAACAGCTACTACCAGCTGCAATGTATTCAGCTTCAGCAATAGAGAGAGACACATAATTCTGTTTCTTGCTGAACCAGGAGACCAGATTATTTCCTAAGAAGAAACATCCTCCAGAGGTGCTTTTTCTATCATCAGCACTTCCAGCCCAATCAACATCACAATAACCAGTCAGAGTTGGTTCACAACCATGAGAGTACAACAAGCCATAGTTGTAAGTTCCACTTACATACTTCAAAATTCTCTTCACTTGGTTGATATGACTGACTTTAGGATCAGATTGGTATCTTGCACAAACTCCAACTGCAAAAGCAATGTCAGGTCTGCTGGCTGTTAAGTACAACAGACTTCCTATCATGCTTCTGTACATACTTTGGTCCACCTTAACCCCACATAAATCTCTGGATAGCTTTAAGTGAGTAGGTGCAGGAGTCCTTTTGTGACTGGCATTCTCCATACCAAATTTCTTGACAATGTTCTTTGCATACTTGATTTGAGATAGAAAGATTGAGTCCTCCATCTGTAAGACTTGCAGTCCAAGAAAATAAGTCAGTTCTCCCATGAGACTCATTTCGAATTCAGCCTGCATCTGTTCAGCAAAATGTTTAACCATTTTTTCTGACATTCCCCCCAACACTATGTCATCAACATATATTTGAGCTACCATTAACTTCCCTCCTTCATTTTTGACAAAGAGGGTTTTATCCAAGCCTCCTTTTCTGTATCCTTTGTCTGAGAGAAATTTTGTTAACCTGTCATACCATGCTCTAGGAGCTTGTTTCAGGCCATATAGTGCTTTCCTCAATTTGTAGACATGATTAGGGTGGTTTGGATCCACAAAACCTTTAGGCTGTTCCACATAAACTTCCTCATTTAAGTACCCATTTAGGAAGGCACTTTTTACATCCATCTGAAACAGCTTGAACTTCAGGAGACAAGCAATTCCTAATAGGAGTCTGATAGATTCCAGTCTGGCTACAGGGGCAAAGGTCTCATCAAAATCAACCCCTTCAACTTGAGTGTATCCTTGGGCAACAAGTCTTGCCTTATTCCTAGTGACAACTCCTTCAGCATCTGATTTATTCTTGTATATCCATTTTGTGCCAATGATGTTTGTTCCCTCTGGTCTAGGAACTAACTCCCAAACTTCATGTTGCTTAAATTGGTTCAATTCATCTTGCATTGCACCAATCCAGTATTCATCAGTTAAAGCCTCCTTAACATTTCTTGGTTCAATTTTAGACACAAAGCAAGAGTTTGAGATGATTTCTCTAGATCTTGTAATGACTCCACTGTTAGGATCCCCTATGATGAGTTCTTTAGGATGATCTTTCTAAATTATGATGGAAGGGATTTTGCTAGCTTCCTTGGATTCAGAGTCTGCTGTAGTGGTGTTAGGAAGGTCATTCTATTGAGTTGGAGTCTCAAAGAATGTCTCAACATTACAAGGGACATCTGTTTCTTCATGATAATCATCAACTATGACATTTATTGATTCCATCATGACTTTGGTCCTGGAATTGAATACCCTATAAGCTCTGATGTTGGAGGAGTATCCTAGAAATATACCTTCATCACTTTTAGGGTCCAGCTTTCTCCTTTGTTCACGATCTGCCAGAATATAGCATTTGCTGCCAAATATATGGAAGTACTTCACAGTTGGCTTTCTTCCTTTCCAGAGTTCATAAATGGTGGATGAGGTTCCCTTTCTCAAAGTGACTATGTTATGGACATAACAGGCCGTATTCATAGCTTCAGCCCAAAAATGAATAGGAAGTCTTTTGGCATGTATCATAGCTCTGGCAGATTCCTGTATGGTCCTATTTTTCCTTTCTACAACTCCATTTTGTTGAGGAGTTATAGGAGAAGAGAATTCATGACTAATTCCTTCTGAGGAACAGAACACATTAAACTTACTATTTTCAAATTCCTTGCCATGATCACTTCTGATTCTGACAATACACCCTTTTTTTTCTCTTTGAATTCTTTTTCACAGTTCTTTAAAAACTTCAAACACATCAGATTTTTCCCTAATGAAGTTAATCAAGGTGAATCTGGAAAAGTCATCCACCACAACATAGGCATATCTCTTTCCACCTGCATTGGTCCCATCAGATCCATATGAAGAAGTTCTCAAACCTTAGAGGTGGTCAGATGTCTTGACTTTGAATGTGACATCCTAGTCTGCTTACCAACCTGACATTCACCATAAACTCTCCCTTCATCAATTTGCAGTCTTGGAATCCCTCTGACTGCCTCCATGGAGATAATCCTTTTCATTCCTCTTAGATGAAGATGGCCAAGTTTTTGGTGCCACAGTTTCACCTCTTTTTCTTCTTTGGCAATAGAACACACAGTGGAGTAATTAGTGTTCTCAGGCTCCCACAAGTAACAATTGTCTTTAGATCTGACTCCTTTCATTACAACTTCTTGTTTTTCATTAGTTACAAGACATTCAGATTTTGAGAAGTTGACCTTGAATCCTAGATCACATAATTGAGTAATACTAATGAGATTAGCAGTCAGGCCTTTTACCAATAGTACTTCATTTAAATTTGGAACTCCAGGGCAGTCCAAATTACCAACTCCTTTGATTTCTCCTCTAGCACCATCTCCAAAGGTCACATAACTAGTGGTGTGAGGTTTAACATTATTGAGAAGGTTCTTGATTCCAGCCATGTGCTTAGAACACCCACTGTCAAAGTACTAGTCTTCCTTTGCAGAGACTATAAGGGAAGTGTGGGCTATTAGGGCAGTAGCCTTTTTCTTCCATTGTGGAGTATGTGGTACCTTGTTAGACTTAGGTTTGACACCTGGGTTCTAATTAGGGTATCCATACAATCTGAAGCAAAATGTCTTTATGTGACAAAACCTCCCACAATGATGACATCTCCATCTTTGGTGTTTTTTCTTCATATTTCTCTGTTCCCGATGTTGAGTGCTGTGTTGTGACATCTGCTTTGACATTTGTTTATCAGGCCTGATCTTCTTGTCTGCACCAGATTTCTTTACTGCCACAAATCCTAGACCAGAGTTGTTTCCCACATTTTGTCCAACATGAAGGATTTCTTCCAATTTGTCAGTTCCATTTGTCAGCATCTTGACAGATTTGGTCATCTGGTTCAGTTTTGAGTTCAACATTTGAACTTCCTCTTCTAGGTGACTTATAGTTTCAATGTCTGCCCTTTTTTCAGCCTCCAACTTTATTATGAGTTTTATTTGTCTCTCATTTTGCAGACAGACTTCAGCACTTATGATACATAATTTCTTGTATGTATCAGCCAGTTCTTCAAATGTCACTTCCTCATCACTAGTGTCACTTTCAGAGGTACAAACACTAGTTAGTGCAGTAACTAGTTTGGCAGATTCTTCTTCAGAATTACTTTCTTTTGTTTCTTAAGAAAGGTAGGACATTCAGCTCAAATGTGCCCATATCCTTCACATCCATGACATTGAATTCCTCTGCTTTGATTTCCCTTCTCTTCAGACCTTGGTTTTCTGCTGGAGTCATAAGATTTGTTAATGTCAGAAGAAATGTTCTTAACATTTGACCTTGACTTTGGATCCATTCTCTTGATGAGTTTGTTGAATTGTCTTCCAAGCATGGCTATAGCTTCTGAAATACTTTCTTCTTCATCCTCTTTGTTTTCATCTTCAGTGTTGGATACAAGTGCTATGATCTTGTTCTTCTTGTCAACATTTTCACTGATCCCCATCTCAAAAGTCTGAAGAGACCCAATGAGTTCATCTACCTTCAACTTGCTGATATACTGGGCTTCCTCTATAGCAGTTACCTTCATTGCAAATTTTTTAGGCAAGAATCTGAGAATCTTTCTCACCAGTTTTTCTTCTGACATCTTTTCTCCCAATGCTCCTGAGGTGTTGGCAATCTCCAAGATGTTCATGTGAAACTCATGAATGGTTTCATCTTCCATCATCCTTAGGTTCTCAAACTTGGTAGTCAGCATCTGAAGCCTTGACATTTTTACTTTGGATGTGCCCTCATGGGTAGTTTTGAGAGTGTCCCAAACTTCCTTGGCCAGTTCACATTGATGTACCAGTCTGAATATGTTTCTATCAATTCCATTGAATAAGGCATTTAAAGATTTGGAATTACCCAGGGCTAACTCATATTCTTCTTTGCTCCATTCTTCCTCAGGCTTCAGACTGATTGTCCCATCTTTCTCAGTAATGGTGGGATGGTTCCATCCTTTGTCCGCAGCTCTCCAAGCCTTTTTGTCCAGTGATTTTAAGAAGGCAATCATACGAGGTTTCCAGTAGTCATAATTTGATCCATCCAGAATGGGTGGTCTGTTTCCAAAAACTCCTTCTTTGTCCATAGTGCCAGAAAGTGATATCCCTAGATCTCACCCAGTAATACAGGCAGGGTGCCTGCTCTGATGCCAATTGAAATTCTGGCAGCAGATACTCAATGTCACAGTGATTGTTATGACACCGTATCTGACTTTCTATAAGAAAATAAATAAAAACAGTAAAGAACACAATCAATTGTTTACCCAGTTCAGTGTGAAACAACACCTACTCTGGGGGCTACCAAGCCAGGGAGGAAATCCACTATAAGAGATATTAATTCAAGAATAAACCAACCAGTTTATCTCCTTCACTTAAGACCTACCCAATGCAAATTCAATCTAAGTTCAACTTAAACCTGAGTTCCTACTCACTCCCCCTCAATCACAGCAGTGATACTTAAACAATTGACTAATGAAATAATGAAGACACTCTTCACAACATACACTTGATTATGCTTCACAGATTTTAATCAAGTAACACAAACACTCGTGCTTCACAGCTTTGAGTGATACATAAACCTAACTTGACTTTGCTTCAAAGCTTTAGTCAAGAGACACAATCACTCTTGCTTCAAAGCTTTGAGTGATACAAAAACCCTTACAATCAAAACCTATTCCAAGTCACTTATCACAATGATACTTGCTTGGATTACAGCAGTTAAAACTATACCGCTCCTAAATGATCTTCTGTCTAAGAGTTGCTTTCCAATCAGTATTCCTGTTGAATATATATGCAGCTGTTTCTTCAGTTAGGGCTTCCACGAAAAGCTAGGGTTAATTAGGGTTAACCTTAAGACTTGGTCACAAGACTTTATCAACCAGATTAGGGTTGAGCTAGGTTAACCTAAAGTCCACGTGAGATTCTGTTCTGGAAGGAATGAACCAACTTCCTGAAAAATCTCAGAATTAACCAAACTGCATAACTGTTAGATCAGTACAGGATGTCTTAACATTTGTTATGACATCAGAATTCCTGTTTACTGATTTTGGTAGAAGGCAATAAATGTGATCATTGCAAAATGCTCAGATACACACTCATAAACAGTAGCTACTATATGCCATACTTTTTCTGCATAAAGTACCTAATAATCCAGAATGTTATGACATCAGTCATGACATTCACACACCTAGTTTTACCAAAAATACATGCCAATAACTAAACACTTACAATCCTTTTCATCTGTAGTCATCTAAGGGCTCTTAGTTGCTTGCTAGATCACTTTTGAAATTTCTTGGTTTGAAATGTGTTTATGGTGGGTTTTGAAAGTATTTTTGAAAAGCGCCTTCGTTTAGGAAAAATTTGTAATGATTCTCTTCTCTATAAGAATGCATACAAAGTATTGGACTTTTTGAAAATATTTCATGTTTTTTGAAAGTGTTGGTGTGTTTGAAACGATGTTGTTTTGAAAATGGTTGTGAGCAAGCAACTAAGAACGTTCTACCTACTCAAAAGTTTTTTGTTCATTTCTCTCTTCCTTTGATATTGTTATCTCACCATTGATTGGTAAATAACCCTGTCTTTGGATATAAAGGGACAGACGTGGTTTATTGTATGGTCATTTATAGCAATGTTGCGAGACACCTTAGCATTTTTTCTTAAGGGGCTAATATCATTTTGAAGGAAACATTCGAAGCGTCATCGAGGGACTATGATCTTATATCTTCGATTGTTTTTGCTAAGGCGTCTCACATGCATAACATAACCATTTATTTAAGGCAACAAAGTGGAGTCATCCCTAGAGGTGTAAGTGTGCAAGTGTTTTGTATTTCATGCTTGATTTATCTTGGATTAGGGTTTTCTAGTATTGATTTTATCTTTCCATACAAACCATAATTACTAGAATTTATATTTGAAAGCGGTAAATCACGGAAAGTAAATATCCTACGCTATTACATCTTTTAGGGAATGGGGATACAAGTTTATGAATGGGGAATGAAAGAAATTAAAACCTAATTACTATTCCAACCAAATTGAATAAAAATAATAGCAAAAAAGTCTCAAAAAATCAAAAAAAATGGTGTTGAAGCTGACACAAGATGTGTCCTGTAACACGGGCACCCATGTCAGAACCCTGTAATAATTATGCATGTCTTTTTTGTCCCAGCTGCTGACACGGGCAGTGTCACGTGACACGGGCACCCGTGTTAGGACCCTGTCTTGCCATTTTGTCAAGTTTTAATTCCAGTATGTGGGACACGGGCAGTGTCCTGTGACACGGACACCTGTGTCAGAGCCCTGTCTTGCCATATTTTTTTTCTGTTTTCTTTCTGACACGGACCATGTCAGGTGACACGGCCGATCGTGTCGGACTTCCAGAAGCACTTTTTGTGATTTTTAGTGTTTGCAACTCTTCCAATTTGATTTGCCCTGTTTTATTCTTTTGGAAACGAAAGTAAAATGATGTATGAACAAGGATATCACAGTTTGAGAAAACTTACCTCTTGAAGTGAAAACTCAAATTGTGTATAGATGTTTCTAGTTTCAATGTGATGATCGATTGACCTTCCATAGACCTCCTTGAAGTTGTTCTAATCTTTACTTTGTACTGAAAGTTTTTGAATCTTTCCAACCAAGTCAACTTACAAAACAATGTGTGTAAGTTTGGGAGGTGGTGATAATGATGTTACAGAAGTTGTTCTTATGTTTGGACAACTTCTATATGATATATATGAGGTATTTGGATGGTTTGTTTGGGGAAAACTTATAAGGTATGAGTTTCTAAGATTTGGACTTCAAAGCTCAAGAGTGGAAGTTTTTATGGACAGTATGTCTTTTGAGATTATGAGGGGTTTTGAGGATTTTTCAACACACAAGAAGCTCTCTATTTTTTCTGATCTCTTTCTCTTGCAAATGCTCCCTCTATTTATAGGCAAAGGGTTTGTGAACAAGCTTATTTGGTTTACAAACTATGGAGTTATGGCTAGGTTGGATTGCAAATATCAAGTTATGTCATGGTCCCAAGATGAAGTACCAAAGTTGCTGGTTTAGAGGGGTTACTTTTCATGATTTATGGTGGAGTAAAATCATAAATAAATAAGGTAGGGGCTGTTATGATCTCTAAACCTGTACCTATTTAGCAAAGGAACAATCAGCCTAGAACAGAAAGTCTGGAAAGACAGTTTACCCGGATATATATGACGATGTCTCAAGTCTTTCCAAATTTACTGAAGTCTAATCTAGTAACTTTGCGGGAGGCTTCAAAGAATCCCAACATTGCCTCTCCCTATTACAACCCTAATGCTTGTTGTGCTTACCATTCAGAAAGTCCAAGACATGATACCAACGACTGCTGGGCTTTGAAAAATAAGGTACAAGACCTTCTATAGGCGAATGAAATTAAATTTGACGCCCCCGAGATTCCCAATGTTATAACTGCTCCTATGCCCAAGCACGATCGTGGTGTTAATGCTATTGAAGATGATGCATTTGTTACTTCTATTGAAGAACTTGTTACTCCTCTTATGACCGTTAAGTGGAACTTGTTGAAAGCCAGTTTATTTCCAGGTTGTGGCGAAGGTTACCCCTTATGATAATCTCTATCGACTGGTTGTCATTTGTTGAAAGTAGGTGTTCAGCGCCTGATGGATGATAGAGAGATTTTGTTTGAAAAAAATCCCGTTCTGACGATTTCTTACAAGGATGTTTCAATAATAACCATTTCCGCAAATACTCCCAAGGTCTCCACCAAAAGACCCATCAGGATTACATTTGTTTCGAAGGTGGCTCCACTGATAATCACTATGCCAGGGCCAATCCCATACTCCTCCGACAAAGTTGTTCCCTAGAATTATGGGGCTGACGTCTACTACCACAGCGTCAAGCAAGACCTGCTGGATATTGAAGACCAGGTTTCTGAAAAGGTTGATCCCGACATTGGTAACATTGTTAGAACCAGCAAAATAACAAGTGGAAGAGTGTTCTCCCCTGATATTTTTCCTCCAAAAGTTGTTACTGGTCCTGTGATCATTCCTACTTTTGTTCCTGCTAATACTACTACTGCAATTCTTGTGGTTACCCATGTTGATACCCCTATTACCGAGTCGGCCGAACTCGGGGCAAAGACATACTAATTGAGCCTGTCCAGACGAAGGCGCATTCAAAATCTATCCTAGAAACTTCCAAGAAAGAAAAGCAAGAAATTTTGAAGATTATTAAGAAGAGAGACTACAATATGGTCGAGCAACTGGGGAATACCCCTTCACAGATTTCTAAGCTAGCCTTACTGCTGTGCTTCGAAGCTCATGCATAGGCTTTGGTGTAGTTCCTTAAAACTGCCCATGTGCCACAAGAAACATCCGTTGACCAATTTTAAGATTGTGTGGCCAGTTTGACGGCTGATAACGGTCTAGGTTTTTTTGACGCTGATCTGACACTCAGAGGGAGAAAACACAATGATGCGTTGCATGTCTCTGTCGAATGCAGGGGAACTACTTTAGCCATGTTCTAGTAAACACTAGTTCATCATTGAACGTGATGCTCAAGAAGGCCCTGGATATACTAGAATGTGAATGTTTGACCTTGTAGCCTAGCAACATAGTGGTAAGGGCTTTCGATGGATCGAAGAGAATGGTGCACATGGAGGTAGACATCCCCATCAAGGTTGGTTCTCAGTATTTCGACTCCACCTTCTACGTGATGGATATCAGACCATCTTATTCTTGTTTGTTGGGTCGCCCTTGGATACATGGAGCAGGAGCTGTCACATCCACTCTACATCAGATGCTGAAATACTCGGTGAAAGGAAGGATTGTCACGGTACACGGTGAAGAGGAGTACATGGTAAGCCACCTAAACTCTTTCAGGTATGTGGAAATGGATGGCGAGTTCATCGAGACTCCTTTCCAGATCTTCGAAGAGGTACCTCTGACTATGGCTGCAACTGAAACTGTTACCAATCTGCCAAAGATCACCAGACCTCCCTTGAAGATGGCTTCTCTCAAGGATGCAAAAGCAGTTACTAAAGAAGGTGGGTCTACCATCTTGGGCCAGCTCCTTGATATTCCGTACAAATATGATAAGTTTGGTTTGGGTTTCTCTTCAGGGGCTCAAAGGGTTGTACGTCATGCTCGTGCTGGAGGACTTCCCCTACGCATCAACAATCATGGGGTCAATGCTCTAGAAGATAGAGATGGTGACAAAGACATGGATAATTGGATCTTCCCTACTACCAACGGTGGACCCAGTAACTGGACAGCAAAGGAATTTGTACCAATTACTTTTATTCAGAAGTAATTATCTTTCTTGTTTTTTGGATATGTAATAAACAATATAAACTCTTTGTCTACGTGTCTTACCCAGGGCATAATGGTTTATTTGTGAGGGTTATCATGTTTCATTTTCATATGGCATTAATAAAGCATTGGACGTTTATGCATACAAATTTTGCGCTCTCTATTTTTCTTTTTTGCTTTTTACTTTGTCAATACAGTTATGCTCTTACACACACTCACGTATCAATTGCAGATCCATATCCACTATGGATCCCATTTATAACATGTCTGCTCTTTCCGGATATGACTTTGAAAATCCGATCAACCAAGTCGAGGTCGAAGGTGAGGAAGATTGTGAGATACCCGAAGAACTTGCTCAGTTGTTACAGTAGGAAGAGAGGGCTATACAACCTCATGAAGAGCCAGTTGAGACAATAAACTTGGGCACAGAGGAAGATAGAAAAGAAGTCAAGATCGGTGCAAATCTGGGGCTTAATGTGAAACAGCGGTTGATACAGATGTTGCATGATTATGTTAAGATCTTTTCTTGGTCATATTAAGACATGCCAGGACTGGATACGAATATTTTGGTTCACCGTCTGCCAACTAAAGAAGATTTCCCTCCGGTAAAGCAGAAGGTCCGTCGTATGCACCCTGAAATGTCAGAGAAGATCAAAACCAGAAGTTATGAAAAAGTCAACACTGGGTTCCTAGCTGTCACCTCTTATCCCCAATGGGTTTCCAACGTAGTTTCGGTTCCTAAAAAGGGCGTCAAGGTACGGATGTATATGGACTACAGAGATTTGAATAGGGCAAGCCCCAAATATGATTTTCCGCTCCCCCACATCGCGTTCTGGTTGACAACACCGTGCAACACAAGATCTTTTGCTTCATGGATGGTTTCTCTGGTTACAATCAGATAAATATGGCACCCAAAGACATGGAGAAGACAAGCTTCGTTATGCAATGGGGAACTTTCTGCTACAAAGTGATGCCGTTTGGATTAAAGAATGCTGGGGCAACCTATCAGCGAGCCATGGTAGCTTTTTTTATGACATGATTCACCATGAGATAGAGGTCTATGTGGATGACATGATAGCCAGGACTCAAACTAAGGAAGAACACCTTGATCATCTATAAAAGTTGTTTGATAGGTTAAAGACGTACAAGCTGAGGTTAAATGCGAACAAGTGCACCTTCGGGGTAAGGTCTGGTAAATTGCTAGGTTTCATTGTCAGTGACAAGGGTATTCAGGTAGACCCTGCAAAGGTGAATACCATACAAGAGATGCCGGCTCCTCGCACTAAGAAGGAGGTCAGGGGCTTCTTAGGATGCCTAAATTACATTTCCAGGTTCATTTCCCATTTAACTACTACTTGTGAGCCAATCTTCAAACTCCTGAAGAAAGATCAAGTGGTAAAGTGGAATGACGAATTCCAGACTGCCTTCGAGAGAATCAAAGAATACCTTCAAGATCCTCCAATTCTGATGCCTCCGATTGAAGCAAGACCTTTGATAATGTACTTAACAGTGTTAGATAATTCAATGGGGTGTGTGCTGAGGAAGCATGGCGAGTCCAGTAGAAAAGAGCACGCAATATACTACCTTAACAAAAATAATTTCGACTGTGAAACAAGATACTCACTGCTTGAGAAAACTTGTTGCGCTTTGGCATGGGCTTCTTGCCGACTGAGACAATATATGTTGACCCATAATACTTTGTTGATACCTAAGATGGATCCCGATCAAGTACATCTTCGAGAAGCACGCTCTCTCGGGAATAGCAAGATGTCAAATGATCTTGACCGAATACGATATCTAATACACGACCCAGAAAGAAATCAAGGGAAGTGTACTAGCTGATCATTTGGCTCATCAGGCTATGGATGACTACCAGTCCATGAATCTTGAGTTCCCGGACAAGAATATTATGTTAGTAACTGACTGTGAAGAAGCTGGACCAGATGAAGGACCTAAGGAAGGATCCCGATGGACTATGGTCTTCGAAGGAGCTTCCAACACACTCGACAATGGCATCAGTGCTGTAATCATATCCCCCGAGGGCTATCATACTCCTTTCACCGCTAGACTATGTTTCAACTGTACCAACAATATGGCGGAGTATGAAGCATGCATTATGGGTCTCATAGCTGCTATTTACCTAAGGATCAAGTTCTTGAATGTTTTCAGGGATTCAACCTTGGTAATAAGTCAAATCAAAGGGGAGTGGTACATGAAGCACCTGAATCTCATCCATTACAAAGAACATGTGCTGACATTGCTTCCACACTTTGAAGAGGTCACCTTTGAACATTTTCCATGAGAAGAGAACTAGTTAGCGGATGCACTAGCTACTATGTCATTTATGTTCAAAGTCAAGTGGGACAATGAGGCTCCTCGGATCACCATTGAGAGGTTGGATGAACCAGCGTACTACTTTGAGTTTGACACTGAAGAGGTAGCAGACAAACCTTGGTTCCATGAGGTGAAAAGGTATCTCGAGTCTCAAGAAAATCTCAAGGGCGCATCTGTCAATGATAAGAAGTTTCCGAGAAGGTTCTTCGCAAAGTTCTTTCTCAGTAATGGAATCCTCTACAAGCGCAACCATGACTCTACTTTACTTCGGTGCATAGATAAGAGCGAAGCAGAGAGGATCATGGCAGATTTACACGAAGGTACCTTTGGCACCCAATCCAGTGGACACAACATGGCTAAAAATATCCTACAGGAAGGATACTTTTGGTCCACTATGGAAGCAGACTGTTATCAGCATTCCCGAACTTGTTACAAATGCCAAATCTATGTTGATAAAGTACATGTACCTTCGGTTCCCTTGAACATCTTGACGGCTCCCTGGCCCTTTGTAATGTGGGGCATTGACATGATCAGAGAGATTATACCTACCGCTTCCAATGGGCATCGCTTTATACTATTGGCTATTGATTACTTCACAAAGTGGGTTGAAGCTTCCTCCTTTGCTACTGTTACCAAGAATTTTGTGGCGCAGTTTATCACGCATAACCTGATTTGTAGGTATGGTGTGCTAGAGAGAATCATCACATACAATGGTACAAATATCAACAATACAATGATCACCTAACTCTGTAAACAATTCAAGATCCATCATCATAATTCTTCCCTTTACCGGCGGAAGATGAATGGCGCTATGGAGGCTGCTAACAAGAATATCAAGAAAATTATACAGAAAATGACAGTGACATACAAATACTGGCACGGGATGTTACCATTTGATCTTCATGGTTACCGTACCTCAGCGCGTACATCAACAGGGGAAACACCTTATTCTCTGGTATACAATATGGAGGCTGTCCTGCCTATTGAGGTCCAAATCCATTCTTTAAGGATCGTGAAGGATGCAGGCTTGAACGAATACGATTGGATCCAGACTCGACTTGATCAACTGAATCTGATTTATGAGAAAAGACTTACTGCTGTCTGTCATGGTCAAATGTATCAAAAACAGATGATCAAAGCTTTCAACAAAAAGGTCAGACGTTAAGTGTATCAAGTGGGTGATCTAGTAATCAAGCACATCATAATTCCGCAAGGTGATCCCAGGGGCAAGTGGACTCCCACGTACAAAGGGCCATTTGTCATCAAAAGAATATTTTCCGGTGTAGCCGTGATTCTAACCACCATGGATTGTGACGACCTTCCTCACCCTGTTAATGCGGACATAGTGAAAAGATACTGCGCATAAATAAAGGCTCGCTAGGTTGAATGGCCTAGTCCAAAATAAGGGCATCCCGATGAACCAAAAGGGTTTGGGAAAATTAGGGATAAAAACAAAAAAATCTGTACACCCGGCAAGTCGAAAACCTGCAAAGGCGGCTTGGGCAAAAAAGGGTATCCCGGTGGATTGAAAACCCGAAAGGGCTGTCCAGGAAAAAATTATGGATTTGAAGAGTATCACTATGTCTCATTGGATCACCTTGCGATTAGACTTCAGTATCAATTATCAAGCTCAAACGGTATCGATCAATCCAGTCAGCTTCAGACAAGTAGCAAAGTGATGGGACGCTCGAAGACATAAGGGAAATAGCAGAATTGAAACCCAATGGGATTATGACACATAGTTGTTTTCTTCTCTCTGTACACTATTTTGTATAGTTTTCACTCTCACAGAAGTGTTCTCCTACTAGAACGTCAGCCTCTTTGTACAAAATGCCTGTTATAGGCAAACTTCAAAAATCAATACAAATCATTTCTTTAAAAGAACAAAAACTATTTTTTTTTTCTTTTTCTGTTTTGTTTTGCACAAACATCCAATGTTTATTCTTGAAATATGCATTTGAATGTGACTACTGTTTACAAATACTTGCATAAGAAACAGAAAGACAGTTGCTAATGACTTTAAGAAACGGGGCAAAGTCTAAAAAGTAATTTGTAGTTCTGACAGTTACTCCTTCCAGCAGGTATAGGGGCAGAGACAGTTTAAGACGAAGTTGCCATTACATATGACCCCGTGACATCTATGTTCCCCACAGAGTAGAAAGGACCAAAGTTTTTATCTCTGCTTCCCCAAGAAGGGATTACCTCCTCCAGCAAAGTTCCTTCAGAAAGCTGAAATCTATGTTCCCCAGCCAAGTATCATAATTGCAAACAGTTTATAAAACCTCCTCTTGACAGAATTTATTTCTCTAACTACGGAAGTTCATTCCCCAATAGATTTTATTTCTCTAAATCAGCATTATCTTCCAATAAGGCATCTCCCTCCATAGAGTTATTCTCAAGCAGATTCAATCCTCGGCAGAACATCCTCAAACGGAAAGAAGAAATCTTCAGCGAATCATCTCCATTTATCATCCCCAGTGGAAATGAAGGATTCAGGCTCTCAATACTCTTCAGCAGCATTCTGGGATTTATTTTCCCAGGCTAAGAAACATTGTAATAAGCATTCCATGTTCATACATTATGACATGCGCACACACATTGCATACCGCATAATCTCATTTATTTTGAGAACATCACCATAATGAATTTCATATAACATGACATTGCATATGACTAACTCTTTACCTTTTTTAGGGAAAATATCAAATCAATAAATACCGCTGATTACTTATGTGACCTGGTAGTCTTTTTAAAAGCTACATCTAATGAAAGGCTATTTCAACATCTTCCTCAGAACGACGTTCTCAGAAGACCTTCTTTGGTTCAGTCAGACCGCCACTAAGGTATCTCTGATTCCTATTCCAATTGAAGATATTCCAAGACTTTTGTCTGGTTCAGTTGAATCGATCAGAAGATTCTTCTGCTTTCCAATCCATTCAAAGTTAACTAAAGACCGTCTCTGGTTCAGTGAGATCTCCACTAAGATCTCTCTGATTCCTATTCCAGTTGAAGATATTCCAAGACTTTTGTCTGGTTCAGTTGAATGGATCCTAATATTATTCTGATTTCCATTCCAATCAAAGTTAATTCAAGACCTTATCTGGTTTAGTTAGATCGCCACTAAGATCTCTCTGATTCCGATTCGAGTTGAAGATATTCCAAGACTTTTATGTGGTTCAGTTGAATCGACCCTATGATTCTTCTGATTTATATTCCAGTCAAAGTTAATTAAAAAACTTCTCTGGTTCAGTCAGATCAACACTAAGATCTCTCTGATTCATATTCCAGTTTAAGATATTCCAAGAATTTTGTCTCGTTCAGTTGAATTGATCCTAAGATTCTTCTGATTTCTATTCCAGTCAAAGTTAATTTAAAACCTTCTCTGGTTCAGTCAGATCGCCACTAAGATCTCTCTGATTCATATTCTAGTTGAAGATGACCCAAGACTTTTGTCTGGTTCAGTTGAATCGACCCTAAGATTCTTCTGATTTCCATTCCAGTCAAAGTTAATAAAAGTTCTTCTGTGGCTCAGTCAGATCGCCACTAAGATCTCTATGATTCATATTCTAGTTGAAGATGACCCAAGACTTTTGTCTGGTTTAGTTGAATCGACCCTAAGATTCTTCTGATTTCCATTCCAGTCAAAGTTAATTAAAGACCTTTCTCTGGTTCATTTGAATCTACCCTAATATTTTTCTGATTTCTATTCCAGTTAAAGAAACTGCAAAGCCCGGAGCACGACCAAATAACAGTTAAAGAAATCAACTGTACTAGGTCAAATGACAATTGTGGCACAAATACAGTCAAACTGCAATATTTTTGGTCAACATCAACATTTTGAAGTAATATCCATCATTTTATCAAGGGTTGATCATGATTCCTCAAGAAATTCTCCTAACTCGTCAAAAGTCAAAAATGGCAAATTAGGGTTTCTATAGGAAAACTCAACCAAACTTTGACCAGGCATAACTTTCTCATACTTTATCAAAATTTTTTCCTCCAAGGATCATTTTAAAGCGAATCCAATTCTATAAAACTTCTCTTCAGACCTTAAGTTCAAGAAATGACTAAATCAAAAGATATAAGCTCAAATATTACAGGTCCTTTCAAAAAGTCAACAAAAACACCTTTTGGGTCAAAGCTCCTTACATGAACATGGAAGATCCAATTGAGATGAAAAAAAGGGTTGTTTAGAGGACATCTTAATCTCTCTAAAAAGTCAAAAAAGACCCTCATAGGATTAAAATTGAGAAAGATATGCATTGCTAAAGTTGACCAATTTTAGGAAAATGGACAAAAGTCAATGTGAACAAATTGGATCTTTTGGACTAATGGGCGTGGGTGTTGGATCTCAAACATATCCATGGACTTATTTAAGATATTTAAATTAACTATTTTATTTTTATGAGATTTTTATTTATTTATTTTAATTTTTATTCATTTAAATCATAATAAACAAATAAAATAGTGAAATAATGAAATAAAATCCAAAGATTTGTTTTATGATCATATAATGAGTATAGAATCTGATGAGCAAGTCATGATTTCGTGCAAGGGTTGATTGCAAAGAAAAGAGCATGTTTTCGCCAAGTTTAGAAACTTAAGATCCCATAGTAAAATCAAATCTTTTCTACATAAATCTCTAAGATTCAGTCCACTTTTGTTATCCTAATGCATCCTAGTATATATGCATAACATTTCCAGACCAGAAAAACAAGGATTGGACGCCTAGAACACACAAAAAGTTCCAATTTTTCCATAAGAAAGTGGTAATCAAATTGATAGTTGCAGAGGGATTCAAGGAGTTTTGATGTTTGCAATCCATTCCTGGGGACCTTCTGAAGCTAACAACATCGTTCCCAAGCATCAAAGCACCCAGAATCGTCACTTACATCACTACGGTTTTCCCTTTATTTTTTGAAATCGATTTTGATCATACATGCGTTATAAATAGATTTTGAGTATGCATTCTTGTTTGTATGAGCATTTAGAAAGCACTTGAATGATTAATTTCCAGTTTTGATGCATGTGTGATAACCTGCCATTATTAGGGTTTAAACGGTCATTTTAGGGTTTTCAGGTACAGGTGAAATTGGGCCTAATAAAGGATACATCATGCTCAGAGGATCAAACCCAGTCGATCCATGACCTTGAATTGAATTTATATTGCTTGTGTGAGATTTTTGAAATTTACAGGTGATTTAGTGACGGATTTAGTCAGTGATTAAAAGTCCATAAGCTAAAACGATGGACAGCTGAAGAAGATGATGGCGTGGCATGATTTGGTTGGACTATTTGAAAGCAACACATGTTTTTTTAAATATAAAATTATGGGCAATTTGTTTTGATTATATTATTTTGTGTTTGTTTGTATAAGCGAATGACCACTTGGCCCAGATGGTACAAGAAGCGCTGGGCAAAGGAAGAGACCTATGTTCTATTCCCTTGTCTGGAATATTATATTTTTCTGACCAATTCCTTGCAGATCCAATATGTCTCACCCCCAGGCGCGAATCATGCACCCTCAGATCCATCCATCCAATCTGCATGGTTCTAGATCTAGCGCCTCTAGCATGAAGGCACACCATGGACCTCCATACCATAACAACATTGGATCAGGCGCAAGGTTGTGGGCCCACCAGATTTGGGCCTTGGAAATTCAACAACACACCCCCTGCATTTGGGATTTCACCCCATCAGGCCCATTTCCCAATTTCCTTTTTCTTTTTATTTAGTTTTTTTTAGTTTATTCTTTTTTAGAAATCATAAAATCAGAAAGTCATCACAAAAAATTAGGATTTAGTTTTTTTTCTTAATAAATTAATTTTTTGAAAATTAATTAATTATTTGGACTTATTTCATTAATTAAAAGTAATTAGAGAATTAAGTTAAATCCCACATTTTTTTTTCATAAAATACAAAAAAATATTTTTTATAAACAATTAGATTTTTTAGGGTTCAAAACTTTTTCCCATCTTAATTTTGTGCGCTATTATTTTTTCCATAAGATTTATTTTTTTACCACTTATGTAACTACAACCGATTTACAATAGCTAAACTAGGGTTTTTATTTCCGCATCTTACTTTTCGTTCACTGCTTATGTATTTACAACAAAGCCCTGTAATAATGTAGGACTTGATTTCTCGCTTTTTCTTTACATGCTTGTATATGATTGTTAGTAACTTAAGCATGCATGACAAGAATCAATTAATCAGTAGATCACTAATTACAAGATAAACATAACTGAAAAAAGACACTGTTGCACACTTACACCCTTAGGGCATACCTTAATTGATTGCCTCGGAAAATAATGGTCATGTCCCTCGAACATAGGGGTATCTTTGCAAAGACCCTCGGTATAAAAGTCATCATAAAAGATCATGGTCCCTAAACGTCCCTCGAGTTTCCTACGAGAAATGATCTTGTCCCTCGATGTTACCTATATGATGACAGTCCCTTCGAATGCTAAGATATCCTTACATGTTGCCTTCAATGACCATAGTGTCCATTTCGATAGTCCCTCAACATCCAACCATAAGGCTACCTACTAACTAATAATAGGATAACACTATCTAAAGGAAAAGAGGAAAAGAACATCCTTTTCGAGTAGGTAGATGACTCTTAAGTACTTGCTCAACCTGAAATTTTCATACTTACACACTTTCAAAATATATTTTCAAAAACGATTTATCACACTCTTGAGGACTAATACAAGAGTTATCATAAGGAAAACAAAAACTTTCAAAATACACAAAGCACAAAAAATTTTCAAAAAATGCGAAAGTACCTAAGAGCCCGTGGAAAACCACAGATGGAAAGGGTGCTAACACCTTCATTTTCCATAATCTACACCCCTTACTCAGAAAATCTCAAAAAATGTCTTTTTCTGTTCTTTTCACCCTTTCCTTTGTTGGATAAAAGAAAAGTCGGTGGCGACTCTTACTTACCGCTGCTTTTACGAATAAAAATGCAAAACCAGTATAAACAGTTGGTTCTGCCATCGTATCACAGTAGGGTCTTCATTAAGGGAGAGAGTTATTGCTTAGGTTTTACTCCGATGTATGGTAGTCTCTTCATTATGGGAGATAGTTCGTTGTTGAGGTTTTACTCTAATGGATGGTAGTCTCTACATTATAGGAGATAGTTCGTTGTTTAGATGTTTTACTCTGATGGATTGTAGTCTCTTCATTAGGGGAGATAATTTGTTGTTGAGGTTTTACTCCGATGGATGGTAGTCTCTTCATTATAGGAGATAGTGTGTTATTGAGATGCTTTACTCCCATAGACGGTAGTCTCTTCGTTACGGGAGGTAGTTCGTTGTTCAGATGTTTTACTCTGATGGATGGTAGTCTCTTCATTATGGGAGATAGTTAGTTGTTGAGATGTTTTACTCCAACAAATGGTATTCTCCTCATTATGGGAGATAGTTTGTTGTTCAAATGATTTACTCTAATGGATGGTAGTCTATTCATCACGGGAGATTGTTCGTTGCTGATGTTTTATTCCTATGGATTGTAGTCTCTTCAATATTGGAGATAGTTTGTTATTGAGATGATTTTCTGTGATGGATTGTAATCTATTCATTATGGGAGATAATTCGTTGTTCAGTTGTTTTACTCTGATGGATGGTATTCTCTTTATTATGGGAGATGATTCATTGTTGAGGTTTTACTCTGATGGATGATAGTCTTTTCATTATAGGAGATAGTTCGTTGCTCATATGTTTTACTCCGATGGGTGGTAGTCTCTTCATTAGGGGAGATGGTTCATTGTTGAGGTTTTACTCCGATGGATGGTAGTCTCATCATTATAGGAGATAGTTCGTTGTTGAGATGTTTTACTCCCACAGACTGTAGTCTCTTCATTATGGGAGATACTTCGTCGTTGAGATGTTTTATTATGATGGATGGTAGTATCTTTATTATGGGAGATAGTTCGTTGTTGAGATGTTTTACTCTAACAGATGGTATTCTCTTCATTATGGGAGATAGTTTGTTGTTCATATGTTTTACTCTGATGGATGGTAGTCTCTTCATTAAGGGAGATAGTTCGTTACGGAGGTTTTACTCTGATGGATCCTAGTATCTTCATTATTGAAGATAGTTTGTTGTTGAGGTTTTATTCTGATGGAGGGTAGTCTCTTTATTATGGGAGATATTTTGTTATTGAGGTTTTACTCTAACAGATGGTATTCTCTTCATTATGGGAGATAGTTTGTTGTTCATATGTTTTACTTTGATGGATGGTAGTCTCTTCATAATGGGAGATAGTTTGTGGTTAAGGTCTTACCCCCGATGGATGGTAGTCTTTTCATTATGGGAGATAGTTCATTTTTAAAATGTTTTACTCCAATGGATGGTGTCTCTTCATTATGGGAGATAGTTCATTGTTCAGTTGTTTTACTCTGATGGATGGTAGTCTCTTCATTAAGGGATATTATTCATTGCTGAGGTTTTACTATGTTGGATGTTAGTCTCTTCATTATGGGAGATATTTTTTTGTTGAGGTTTTAATCTGATGGATGGTAGTCTCTTTATTATAGGAGATAGTTTGTTGTTGAGAAGGTTTGCTCCGATGGATGGTAGTCACTTCATTAAGGGAGACCGTTTGTTGTTAAGATGTTTTACTCTGATGGATGGTAGTCTCTTCATTATTGGAGATAGTTCATTGTTGAGGTTTTACTATAAAGGATGGTAGTCTCTTAATAATAGGAGATGTTTCGTTGTTGATATGTTTTACTCCGATGGATGGTAGTCTCTTCATTAGGGGAGATTGTTCCTTGTTGAGGTTTTACTCTGATGGATGGTAGTCTCTTCATTATAGGAGATAGTTTGTTGTTGAGATGTTTTACTCACATACGGTAGTCTCTTCATTATGGGAGATAGTTCGTTGTTGAGATGTTCTACTCCGATGGATGGTAGTCTCTTCATTATGGGAGATAGTTAGTTGTTGAGATGTTTTAATCCAATGGAGGGTATTCTCTTCATTATGGGAGATAGTTTGTTGTTAAGAAGTTTTACTCTGATGGATGTTAGTCTCTTCATTAAGGGAGATAGTTCATTGGTGAAGTTTTACTCCGATGGATTGTAGTCTCTTCAATACGGAAGATAGTTTGTTGTTGAGATGATTTTCTGCGATGGACGGTATTCTCTTAATTATGGGAGATAGTTCGTTGTTCAGATGTTTTACTCTGATGAATGCTAGTCTCTGCTTTATGGGAGATAGATTGTAGTTGAGGTTTTACTCTGATGGATGGTAGTCTCTTCTTTATAGGAAATAGTTTATTGTTAAGATGTTTTACTCCGATGTATGGTAGTATCTTCATTAAGGGAGATAGTTCGTTGCTGAGGTATTACTCCGATGTATGGTAGTCTCTATATTATGGGAGATAGTAAGTTGGTTAGGTTTTACTACATAGGATGGTAGTCTCTTCATTATGGGTGATAGTTCTTTGTTCAGATGTTTTACTCTGATGGATGCTAGTGTCTTCATTAAGGGATATAGTTTGTTGCTTACATTTTACTCCAATGGATAGTAGTCTCTTCATTATGGGATATAGCTTGTTATAGAGGTTTTACTCTGATGGACGGTAGTCTCTTCATTATAAGAGATAGTTCGTTGTTGATATGTTTTACTCCGAAGGATGGTAGTCTCTTCATTAGGGGAGATAGTTCTTTGTTGAGGTTTTACTCCGGTGGATGGTAGTCTCTTATTTATAGGAGATAGTTTGTTCTTGAGATGTTTTAATCCCATACAGTAGTCTCTTCATTATGGGAGATAGTTCGTTGTTGAGATGTTTTACTCCGATGGGTGGTAGTCTCTTCATTGTGGGTGATAGTTCGTTGTTCAGATGTTTTACTATGATGGATGGTAATGTCTTTATTACGGTAGATACTTTTTTGCTTAGGTGTTACTCCGATGGATGATAGTCTCTTCATTATGGGAGATAGTTCGTTATTGAGGTTTTACTCTAATGGACGGTAGTCTCTTCATTATAAGAGATAGTTCGTTTTTGATATGTTTTACTCCGATGGATAATAGTCTCTTCATTAGGGGAGATAGTTCTTTGTTGAGGTTTTTCTCTGATGGATGGCAGTATATTCATTATAGGGATAGTTCGTTGTTGATATGTTTTACTCCCATAAACGGTAGTCTCTTCATTATGGGAGATATTTCGTTGTTGAGATTCTTTACTCTGATGGATGGTATTATCTTCATTATGGGAGATAATTCGGTGTTAAGATGTTTAATTCTAATGGATGGTATTCTCTTTATTATGGGAGAAAGTTTTTGTTCAAATGTTTTACTCTGATGGATAGTAGTCTCTTCATTAAGGGAAATAGTTTGTTGTAGAGGTTTTACTCCGATGGATGGTAGTCTCTTTATTATGGAAGATAGTTTGTTGTTGAGGTTTTACTCAGGTGGATGGTAGTCTCTTCATTATGGGAGATAGTTCGTTGCTAAGATGTTTTACTCTAATGGATGGTAGTCTCTTCATTAAGGGAGATAGTTCTGAAGAAGTGAAAAACACAGGAAGGGGGGTTGAATTGTAAAAACTGGAAATCAATTGCAATCAACACGATATTTCTATCCTGGTTCGTTTGATCTCAAACTACTCCAGTCCACCCGTCAAGGTGATTTCGCCTCTCTCCAACGAGGTCTTAATCCACTATATTCAACTGAATATTACAATCTGCTTTAACAACTACTAAAGCCTTCTTGATGCAAACCACAAACCAAGGGAATACTTTCTTACAAAGAATTGAAATCTAGGTGTGTGAATGTTTTCTACAAAACTGTTTATCACAACTGTGATACTACACAATTTAAGCTTATGAGAACTAGATTGCTAAAAATAATTGAGTGAGGAATTTGATAGCTTTTAGCAAAACTTGAGATTGAGGAAGATGATGAATAGCTTTTAGGCGTGTAGATTGTTGTAGAGCATTAGCCGATTCAATCTTCATTGACTTGTTTATATAGCATTGGAAATAGTGTACGTTGGAGCAATAATTCTGTTTCAATGCCAATAACATTCTTTCCTTAATAAGAAGATCTTGTCTTGAATGATGTCGTTGGTAATAACTCATCTTGAATGCACAATACCGTTGCTACCTAAGCGTGTTCTGACTTTGGCTCATTCTGACGCTGCTTAGGTGCTGATGAACTTTTGTTGTCTTTATCAGAGTTCAGAGTGTTAAGCGCATATCTGTTCATCAAGCTACAGCATAAGCGTAAGTTGATCTTCTGATTCTGATATCTGATATAACATCTTCTGATGCTGATGTTGATATCCAATTTTTTGATGCTGATTATGATGTTCTCTTGCTGATACCCATCAGAGTTTCTGTAAAACAGAAAGTAATTTTTAGGTAGCAAATAGTTCTTACATGAATCATATAATTAATATATCTTTTCATTTTGTTATCATCAAAACTTAAACTTAGGGTAGTAGATTCAAACTTTGTTCAAACAATCTCCCCCTTTTTGATGATGACAAAAACTAGATATTTTTTAATTGAAAATAAGCGTGAAAATTATCAGAGATAACTAAATGATAAGTTATATCAGAATTAAATAAGAAGTTATCAAAGATAAGGTATAAAGAGATGTCAGAGTTTAGACCGGAGATACTCCCCCTGAATTTATTACTTCCCTTTTTAATTCCAAGAGTTCTTCAGGATCAGATCTTTATTGACTTTCTTTGAACATCAGAATATCAGAGCTTCAGATCAGAATATCAGAGCTTCGAGCTTCAGTGTATCAGAGGTGATTAACTTTTTGTACCTGTAGACTTATGCAAAAACAGAAAACATTCAAGTATATCAGAGTGTTAGAATGTTTGAGACATTTTGTCTCAGTAATCCGTTATTGAAAAATATCATTCTTGTTCTCCCCCTTTTTGTCAACAATCAAAAAGTGTAAGTGATATAAGCTAAAACGATCAGGGCAGAAAAACTTGTTATATTAAATTCAGAGCCAGACAAACAGTACAGATGATATGCAAAGAAAACATTGAAAATATCATGAATGAAAAACTAAGGTTGGGGTGGGAAGCGTGTGAACAGAGTCTCCAGCATTGCCTTAATCTGATCAGCAGTTTCATTCTGCTTGTGCACCATGCTGACTACTGTATCTATCTTACTATCTTGCACATCCATCCTTTCCTTCATCTTCTGATCATTTTCATCCATTCTTTGTTGTAGACGAAGATCATTCAGCCTCAGCTCTTCCAGAGTCTGCCTGTCCAAGGCAGCTTGAGAAACATCAGAAGCAGGAAGCTTCTGAGAGCTTTCTACAACATCTTCAGCTTGTCTAACCTCTTCAGCTTGAGTTGTATGATCTTCTTCTTGCTAAACTTTTGACGCTAGACGCTTCTCAGACCATGGCTCACTATTCAGAAGGAGCACTTCTTCCTTCAGGAGCTGACTTCCAACTTCCTTCAGCAGCTTGCTGAAGTTCTGTTGTGCCTGCTCATAATTGATATCTTGCAATTTGAGGGCTTCAACACGTACCCATATTCTGAATCGTGTCCAGAGTTGGGCTGAGGTAGCAGGATCAATCATTCCAGGGCAAACTTGCTTTAGAGAAGCAATCCACTGCTGCAAGCCTGTTTCAAAATTCTCAATGCCAGAGCCAACATCTAGCTGTTTTGGTTTGGGAATGGCTATTTTGTTTTTGAGATCAACAAGACGGTTAAGGATTGTTAAATCGATGAAGGTCCTGCTGTGGTTTTCTGTAGTTTGTTTGGGAGATGGAGTGGGAGAATTAGAGATGATTATTGGACTGTTTGGAGTATTTGGAGGGGTAGTTTCTGGTGAGGATGGCAGCTGGGCCATGGTTACAGTTGTACCACATGGCAGCTGAATTGCCAAGGGTTGTGGCTCAGAGGATTGAGGAGAATGAGGTTCATGGGTTTTGGGTTCAGGTGATGTAGTTTCAGAGTGATGAAACTCAGGTTGTGGAGGTGATGGTTGAGGTGATGGTGGATGAAGTTCTGGTTGAGGAGAGGGAGGAGGAATTGCTGGTTATGGAGAAGGAGGTGGAATTTCTGGTTGACTTTCTGGTTGTTGTGGAATTTGTGGTTCTTCTGGTATGGGTGAGAGAGGTTGTTCTGGTTGAGGAGAGTGGGCAATTTCTGGTTGAATGTTTGGATTATTTGAAAGGTGAGCGGAAACGCGTTCATCAATTTCAGACAGAACTTTGTCAAGTTCTGATTCTGTTGATGGTGTGGGTTTTGGATTTTTGGTGCGGGAACGCCTGAGAGTCAGTGACTCAGAAGGGTCATCTTCTGGTTCGGTTTCATCAATTGTTGGTATGGGGATTGGAATTTGATGAGAAGCAGGGGTTGGGATTATTGTTCGAATAGCAGAAGAATTTAAAACATTAGCAGCAGATAGATTACCTCTCTTCTTAGGGGTCTGTTGGGATGGTCCTTCTGAAGTGGCCTTTCTTTTCTTCGTCTTCTTCATAGTAACTTCTGGAATTTGCTGGTGCAGATCTTTAATATTCAGATTGGGATCTGTACCATCAGCCTTGCAAGCATCCAAGTATCTGAGAACAGTGACTGGTTTAGAGTCAATCTCAGAAAATATTGGAAAGTTGTCCAGAGGGACTCTTCTGCTGGTGATGTCATCAAGAGGAGTAACACTGGGCTCCTTTCTGATATTCTCTATCAGTTTCATTTTCTTCAGATTCTTGGTGTTCAGAGGCTTGCCAACAGTAGGCTGCCAAAGGGTATCCAATCCCTTTTTGTCCTTTCTTCTTCCCTTGTCTCCTTGACGCTGGTCCTGAGGTGATTAAACAAAAAATGAGCCAAGTTAACCTTTACCTTCTGATTAATAAAGTAGATCAGAAACTGCTGATCTATATTTATATAATCAGGAGAGCTTGTGGGCTTCCTGTGATTAAAGCACCCCAGAATGATCTTCGCCCATACTCTGTGCTGATCCTTTAAGTCTCTGATTTTGCTGCTGGGAACCCCATGGGTGAAAATCTGCCTTGCAATGACAGCAACGTCAGAGCATCTTTCAGCCATGTCGATACAGTGGATGCCACCACCGTTGTATCCGATCAATCTTGCAATGTGATCCTCAGTGATCACAATTTTCTTTCCCATTATGAAGGAGGTTACAAGATGTGTTGAGGCGGACGCATGAATCCAGAACTCCTTGACCAATACTGGGAATGTTGGACCCACCAACCTATCAAAATATCTCTCCCATCCTTGCGCCCTAACTTCTTCTGTCAAATCGAATCCATTTTCTTTCAGACTGGAGAAATCGACAATCAGTTCAGACAGAACTTCCAAGTTCTTCACTGGTGTAAAGAGAGTTCTGAATGGAATCTTGTATTGTTCAGATGAAGCCTTCTTCTGAGAACCTGCAGAAATGTTGTTGGAGGTTGCCATGTTCACACTTAGGGTTTTTCTGAGAAAACTGAAAAATGGGTTTCTTTTGAGAGAGATGAACACACAAGGAAAATGCAGAAAAATATTTGTAAGATTGTAAGAAACGGTAAAGGATTAATGAATGGTGTTAATGTGCTTAAATAGATTTCAAAATAATTTTTGAAAGTGTAAATGGTTTCAAGAGAGAGAAATAATTCATGATTACTTTTTAAAACATGATTACGTGCATTTAATGCTTGCTGATTTTGGGGGATTTGAGAAAGATACTTGAAACGGTTGCCAGACATGTGTCTCAATGCACCCAATCAGTGTTTTGCCTTCTCAGAAGCGTGCACGCGTTCTGCTTCAGAGATTTGCTGATGATTGGATGACACTTGTTTAATTTAGTGAGCAACACGTCTATCTTTGAGCTGAAACGCTCAGATCTTCAAGAGTAGGATCTGATACAATCTGCATGTCTATCTTTCTGGAAGGAGATTGATCAGAAGTTCACAGTAAAACAGATACATTCTGAAGATTAATATATAAAATTAAAACATTTTCACTCTGGGTAGAGTTTCATGCTGAGATGTTTCAGAATTAAATTGAACATATCTTCAAAAAGAGGTTTAGTGAAGATATCAGCCCATTGATGGTCTGTATCAATAAATTTTAAGTTCAAAATTCCTTTCTGAATATAGTCCCTAATGAAGTGATTTTTTATTTCTATATGCTTAGCCCTAGAATGTAAAATAGGATTCTTACTTAAGCAAATAGCAGAAGTATTGTCACAGAGTATAGGGATGTTACTCTTAAAAATCTGGAAGTCTTCAAGCTGACTTTTCATCTAGAGCATTTGTGTGCTACATCCTGCTGCTGCTATGTACTCAGCTTCTACTGTTGATAGCACAATTGTGGATTGCCTTTTGCTGGACCAAGAGATCAGATTTTCTCCCAGAAATTGGCAGCTTCCAGAAGTACTTTTATGATCTACTCTGTCTCCAACAAAGTCAGCATCGCAGTAGCCTACTAAGCTATAATCACTAGATTTTCTATAAAATAAACCCAGATTAGTAGTACCTTTCAGATACTTGAAAATTTGCTTAACAGCTATTAAGTGAGATTCTCTAGGATCTGATTGGAATCTAGCACAAATACATACGCTGAATAAGATATCAGGCCTTGAAGCTGTCAGATAAAGGAGAGAACCAATCATACCTCTGTAGACCTTCTGTTCTACCTTTTTGCTTACCTCTTCTCTTTCCAGAATGCACGTGGGATGCATTGGAATCTTTGATGGCTTACATTCTGAGAGGTCAAATTTCTTCAGAAGATCTCTGACATATTTTCTCTGATGAATGTAAGTTCCCTCTGGAGTTTGATTGATCTGAATTCCTAGAAAGAATTTCAGTTCCCCCATGAGGCTCATCTCAAATTCTGCCTGCATACACTTAACAAATTTTCTTCCAAGAGAAGGATTAGTAGATCCAAAAATAATATCGTCAACATAAATTTGACAGACGAAGATGTCATTCTTAACTGAATTACAGAATAAGGTAGTGTCCACCTTCCCTCTGGTGAATTCATTTTCTAATATAAAGTTACTTAGTCTTTCATACCAAGCTCTGGGAGCTTGTTTTAGACCATATAGTGACTTCTTTAGTTTGAAAACATGTTCTGGATGCTTTGTACTTTCAAAACCAGGGGGTTGGTGCACATAATCCTCTTCTTCTATATAACCATTTAAGAATGCACTCTTGACATCCATATGATACAGAGTGATGCCTCTATTAACAGCAAATGAAATTAAAAGTCTGATAGATTCTAACCTGGCGACTGGAGCAAAGGTTTCTGTATAGTCTATCCCCTCTTGCTGACTATAACCTTGTGCTACCAGTCGTGCTTTGTTTCTGATAACTTCACCTTGTTCGTTCAGCTTCTTTCTGAACACCCGTCTTGTTCCAATGACGTTGAATCCTTTAGGTCTGGGAACAAGATCCCATACGTCATTTCTGGTGAATTGATTCAGCTCTTCTTGCATTAATAGAATCCAATTGTTGTCCAGAAGTGCTTCATCAATAGAAGAAGGTTCAATCAGAGACACAAGTCCCATGAGGGATTCTTCAGAGTTTCTGAAGCTGGCTCTTGTTCTGATTGGATCTTCCTTTCTTCCTAAGATAGTTTCTTCTGGGTGGTCCAAGCTGCTTCTGGGTAATCTCTTCTGAGGTTGATCAGCAGCTGTTGTGGGATTATTAGCAGTGCTCCTTTCAGATGTTGAAGGAGTGTCTTTGTTGAGAGCTTCTGATGACTTGTCTTCAGAACCTGTAAATTCAATTTCCATACCTGCACAAACTTCATTCTGCTTTGACTTTTCAGAGTCAAGCTTATCATCAAAACGAACACTGATTGATTCTTCCACAATCTGTGTTTCTGTATTGTATACTCTGTACCCTCTTGAGCGTTCAGAGTATCCTAACATAATACACTTCTGTGCTTTAGAGTCAAACTTGTTCAAATAATTTTTTGTATTTAACATAAAACAAGTACATCCAAATGGATGAAAATATGAAATGTTGGGCTTTCTGTTCTTCCACAATTCATATGGAGTCTTTTCCAGAATAGGTCTTATTGAGATTCTATTCTGAATGTAGCATGATGTGTTTATTGCCTCTGCCCAGAAGATCTTAGCAACGTTTGTCTCATTGATCATGGTTCTGGCCATTTCTTGCAATGTTCTGTTCTTTCGTTCTACAACTCCATTTTGTTGGGGAGTTCTAGGACAAGAGAAATCATGCAGAATGCCTTTGTCATTAAAGAATGACTCAAAATCTTTGTTTTCAAATTCTCCACCATGATCACTTCTGACTTTAACGATTCTAAGATCCTTTTCTTCTGAACTTGGCTACAGAAGGTAACAAACACAGAGTGTGACTCGTCCTTGTGTCTTAAGAACTTTACCCATGTCCATCTGCTATAGTCATCTATGATTACTAACCCATACTTCTTGCCACTGACTGAAGCAGTTTTAACTGGTCCAAATAATTCAATGTGCAGAAGTTCTAATGGCTTAGAGGTAGAAACAACATTTTTAGATTTGAAAGAAGGTTTTGCAAACTTGCCTTTCTGACATGCTTCACACAGAGCATCTGAATTGAACTTCAAATTAGGAAGTCCTCTGACCAGATTGAGTTTGTTAATTTGAGATATTCTTCTCATACTAACATGCCCCAATCTTCTGTGCTAGATCCACTGCTCGTTGTTAACAGACAGAAGACACTTTACATTCTGACTTTTCAGTTCAGAAAGTTTGATTTTATAGATGTTGTTTTTCCTCTTTCCATTAAACAGGATAGTCCCATCTTTCTGACTAACAGCTTTACATGATTTTTGATTAAAGATTATATCATAACCGTTATCACTTAATTTACTTATGGATAACAGATTATGCATTAATCCATCTACTAGCAGAACATTATTTATAGAGGGAAGATTTCCATTACCTACAGTTCCAGAGCCAATGATCTTTCCCCTCTGATTGCCTCCAAAGCCAACGTGGCCTCCAGGCTTAAGTTCCTGGCTTTGGAACATATGCCTTCTTCCCGTCATGTGTCGCGAGCAGCCAGAGTCCAGGTACCATGGCTGGTGTTTCTGATTTGCTGCTAAAGATATCTGCAACATGTATTATTTTATCCTTAGGTACCCAGATTTTCTTGGGTCCTGATTTGTTAGATTTACCAAAACTCTGGTTGAATTTTGGTTTCACAGAATACTTACTGCTAGTGTATTTAATATCATGTGTGTGACCATACACAAAATGTGAGTTCAGAGGAGTGTGTTTAATGGTTAAATCCATGGAATTCTTTGGTGTAGGAACCTTACCTTGGTATCCTATTCCCTTCCTGCCGTTTCTGCTAACTCCATAGATCATTGAAGCCATTTTGCTTCTATCTATGCTTTTAGCAAGGAACTTCTAGAAACTGTGATCATACTCCTTGATGATCTCATCAGCGCTGCTGGGAGTTTCAGAAATTGGTTCCTTTTGAGAGTTTTGTAAAACATTTTCTAATTTTGAAATTTTATTTCTCAGCTCAGAATTTTCCAATTTAAGACTCTCAGTCTTATCAGAGTCAGATTCAAGATTCCTTTTCAGGTTTCTGAATTTAACTCTAATCTGTTGGTACCTTTCCAGAATTTCATTAAGGCTTTCAGCAAGTTCAGCCTTAGTAAAATTAATTGCAAAGTCAGGAAATACCTCTTCAGTATCTGATTCTGAGTCTGATTTAGAAGCTTCACTGTCTTCTGAAATGTTGGCCATGAGAGCTATGTTTGCTCTCTCATCATCTGATTCTGAGTCAGCTTCAGACGAGTCAGAGTCATCCCATGTAGCCATGAGACTTTTCTTCTTTTCTCTTCCAAACTTCTTTTTGGGCTTTTCCCTTTGAAGCTTTGGGCAGTCACTCTTGTAGTGTCCTTGCTCATTGCACTCATAGCAGATAATGTCCTTGGTGTTTGGCTTTCTGCTTCCTGAGGAGCCTTCAGATCTTCTGTATCCAGAGGAAGAATCTGTCCTTCTGTATCTGGAAGAAGACTCATTCTGATCAGATCTTCTGGGATTCCTGAACTTCCTTTGCCTCTGCTTCCACAGTTGGTTCACTCTTCTGGAGAGGAGAGAAAGTTCGTCTTCTTCTGATGAGGATCCATCAGATGTTTCTTCAACTTCCTGCAAAACTTTAGACTCAGATTTTTTGTTAGATTTTAATGCTAAAGGCTTACCTTGCTTCTGAGGTTCATCAGCTTCTAGCTCTATCTCATAACTTCTGAGGGAGCTGATAAGTTCCTCCAGAGAAATTTTGTTGAGATCTTTTGCTAGCTTCAGAGCTGTAACCATTGGCCTCCACTGCTTTGGTAAGCTTCTGATGATCTTCTTGACGTGATCAGCAGTAGAGTATCCTTTGTCCAGAACCTTGAGACCAGCCACCAGAATTTGGAATCTTGAGAACATTGTTTCAATGGATTCACTTTCTTCCATTTTGAATGCCTCATACTTCTGAATGAGCGCAAGAGCTTTAGTTTCTTTGACCTGAACGTTCCCTTCATGCGTCATTCTGAGTGAGTCAAACATGTTCTTTGCTGTGTCTCTGTTAGAGATCTTTTCATATTCAGCGTAAGAGATGGCGCTGAGAAGAATGGTTCTGGCCTTGTGGTGATTTTTGAAGTCACGCTTTTGTTGGTCAGACATTGCTTTCCTGTCAATCTTCTGAACGCTTGCATTCACTGGGTGCGTGTATCCATCTGTCACCATGTCCCACAGATCAGCATCATGTGCCAGAAAGAAGCTTTCAATTATGTCTTTCCAATAATCAAAATTTTCTCCATCAAAAACTGGAGGTTTGCCGCTGAATCTGTCTCTGTCTTCATTGTTGTCATTGCTGGTGTGTTGATAAATTCCTGCCATTGTGTTTTTCTGACGCTGGATCTTGTACTGACACGGTTAAGTGTTTTAGCTCAGAACCAGGCACTCTGATGCCAATTGAAGAAGTGAAAAACACAAGAAGGGGGGTTGAATTGTAAAAACTGGAAATCAATTGCAATGAACACGATATTTTTATCCTGGTTCGTTTGATCTCAAACTACTCCAGTCCACCCGTCAAGGTGATTTCGCCTCTCTCCAACGAGGTCTTAATCCACTATATTCAACTGAATATTACAATCTGCTTTAACAATTGCTAAAGCCTTCTTGATGCAAACCACAAACCGGCTTCTCAAGGGAATACTTTCTTACAAAGAATTGAAATCTAGGTGTGTGAATGTTTTCTACAAAACTGTTTATCACAACTGTGATACTACAAAATTTAAGCTTATGAGAACTAGATTGCTAAAAATAATTGAGTGAGGAATTTGAGAGCTTTTAGCAAAACTTTAGATTGAGGAAGATGATGAATAGCTTTTAGGCGTGTAGATTGTTGTAGAGCATTAGTCGATTCAATCTTCATTGACTTGTTTATATAGCATTGGAAATAGTGTACGTTGGAGCAATAATTCTGTTTCAATGCCAATAACATTCTTTCCTTAATAAGTAGATCTTGTCTTGAATGATGACGTTGGTAATAAATCATCTTGAATGCACAGTACCGTTGCTACTTAAGCGTGTTCTGATTTGGCTCATTCTGACGCTGCTTAGGTGCTGATGAACTTTTGTTGTCTTTATCAGAGTTCAAAGTGTTAAGCGCAGATCTGTTCATCAAGCTACAGCATAAGCGTAAGTTGATCTTCTGATTCTGATATCTGATATAACATCTTCTGATGCTGATGTTGATATCCAATGTTTTGATGCTGATTATGATGTTCTCTTGCTGATACCCATCAGAGTTTCTGTAAAACAGAAAGTAATTTTTAGGTAGCAAATAGTTCTTACATGAATCATATAATTAATATATCTTTTCATTTTGTTATCATCAAAACTTAAACTTAGGGTAGTAGATTCAAACTTTGTTCTAACAAGTTCATTGCTGAGGTTTTACTCTGATGGATGGTAGTCTCTATATTATGGGAGATAGTTTGTTTGTTAGGTTTTACTCCAATTGATGGTAGTCTCTTCATTATGGATGATAGTTCGTTGTTCAGATGTTTTACTCTGATGGATGGTAGGGTCTTCATTAAGGGAGAGAGTTTGTTGGTTTAGTTTTACTCCGATGGATGGTAGTCTTTTCATTAAGGGAGATAGTTTGTTGTTGAGGTTTTACTCTGACGGATGGTAGTCTCTTAATTATAGGAGATGGTTCTTTGTTGAGATGTTTCACTATGATGGGTGGTAGTATCTTCATTAGCGGAGATAGTTCGTTGTTGAGGTTTTACTAAGGTGGATGGTAGTGTCTTCATTATAAGAGATAGTTTGTTGTTGAGATGTTATACTCCCATACGGTAGTCTCTTCATTATGGGAGATAGTTCTTTGTTGATATGTTTTACTCCGATGGATGGTAGTCTCTTCATTATGGGAGATAGTTAGTTGTTCAAAAGTTTTACTCCAATGGATGGTATTCTCTTCATTATGGGAGATAGTTTGTGGTTAAGTTGGTTTACTCTGATGGATGGTAGTCTCTTCTTTAAGGTAGATAGTTCGTTGCTGAGGTTTTACTCTGATAGATTGTCGTCCCTTCATTACGGGAGATAGTTTGTTGTTGAGATGATTTTCTGCGATGGATGGTAGTCTCTTAATTAAGGGATATAGTTCGTTGTTCAGATGTTTTTCTCTGATGGATGGTAGTCTCTTCATTATGGGAGATAGGTTGTTGTTGAGGTTTTACTCCGATGGATGGTAGTCTCTTCATTATGGGAGATAATTTGTTGTTAAGATGTTTTACTCCAATGGATGGTAGTCTCTTCTTTATAGGAGATAGTTCATTGTTGAGGTATTACTCCGATGGATGGTTGTCTCTATATTATGGGAGATAGTCAGTTGGTTAGGTTTTACTACATAGGATGGTAGTCTCTTCATTATGGGTAATAGTTCATTGTTCAGATGTTTTACTCTGATGGATGGTAGTGTCTTCATTAAGGGAGATAGTTTATTTCTTAGGTTTTACTCTGATGGATGGTAGTCTCTTAATTATGGGAGATAGTTCGTTTTTGAGGTTTTACTCTGATGGATGTTAGTCTCTTCATCATAAGAGATAGTTCATTGTTGATTTGTTTTACTCCGATGGATGGTAGTATCTTCTTTAGGGGAGATAGTTCTTTGTTGAGGTTTTAATCCAATAGATGGTAGTCTCTTTATTATAGGAGATAGTTCGTTGTTGAGATGTTTTACTCCCATAGATAGTAGTCTCTTTATTATGGGAAGTATTTCGTTGTTGAGATGCTTTACTATGATGGATGGTAGTCTCTTCATTATGGGAGATAATTTGGGGGTGAGATGTTTAACTCTAATGGATGGTATTCTCTTTATTATGGGAGAAATTTTGTTATTCAGATGTTTTACTCTGTTGGATGGTAGTCTCCTCATTAAGGGAGATATTTCGTTGCAGAGGTTTTACTCCGATGGATGGTAGTCTCATCATTATGGGAGATAGTTCGTTGTTAAGATGTTTTACTCTGATGTAGGGTAGTCTCTTCATTAAGGGAGATAGTTCATTGTTGACGTTTTACTCTGATGGATGGTAGTCTCTATATTATGGGAGATAGTTTGTTTGTTATGTTTTACTCTAATTTATGGTAGTCTCTTCATTATGGGTGATAGTTCGATGTTCAGATGTTTTACTTTGATGGATGGTAGGGTCTTCATTAATGGATGTAGTTTTTTGCTTAGGTTTTACTTCGATGGATGGTAGTCTCTTCATTATGGGAGATAGTTCATTATTGAGGTTTTACTCTGATGGACGATATTCTCTTCATTATAAGAGATAGTTCGTTGTTGATATGTTTTACTACGATGGATGGTAGTCTCTTCATTAGGGGAGATTGATCTTTGTTGAGGTTTTACTCTGATGGACGGTAGTCTCTTGATTATAGGAGATAGTTTGTTGTTGAGATGTTTTACTCCCATACGGTAATCTCTTCATTATGGGAGATAGTTAGTTGTTGAGATGTTTTACTCAAATAAATGGTATTCTCTTCATTATGGGAGATAGTTTGTTGTTAAGATGTTTTACTCTAATGGATGGTAGTCTCTTCATTAAGAGAGATAGTTCGTTGCTTAGGTTTTACTCCGATGAATGGTAGTCTCTTCATTACGGGAGATAGTTTTTTGTTGAGATAATTTTTTGCGATGGATGGTAGTCTGTTAATTATGGGAAGTAGTTTGTTGTTCAGATGTTTTACTCTTATGGATGGTAGTCTCTTCTTTATGGGAGATAGTTTGTTGTTGAGGTTTTACTCCGATGGATGGTAGTCTCTTCATTATGGGAGATAATTTGTTGTTAAGATGTTTTACTCCAATGGATGGTAGTCTCTTCTTTATAGGAGATAGTTCATTGTTAAGATGTTTTACTCTGATGGATGGTAGTATCTTCTTTAAGGGAGATAGTTCGTTGCTGAGGTATTACTCCGATGGATGGTAGTCTCTATATTATGGGAGATAGTCAGGTTGATAGGTTTTACTACATAGGATGGTAGTCTCTTCATTATGGGTAATAGTTCGTTGTTCAGATGTTTTACTCTGATGGATGGTAGTGTCTTCATTAAGGGATATAGTTTGTTTCTTACGTTTTACTACAATGGATGGTAGTCTCTTCATTATGGGAGATCGTTCGTTATTGAGGTTTTACTCTGATGGACGGTAGTCTCTTCATTATAAGAGATAGTTCGTTGTTGATATGTTTTAGTCTGATGGATGGTAGTCTCTTCATTAGGGGAGATAGTTCTTTGTTGAGGTTTTTCTCCGATGGATGGTAGTCTCTTCATTATAGGAGATAATTCATTGTTAAGATGTTTTACTCCCATAGAAGGTAGTCTCTTCATTATGGGAGATACTTCGTTGTTGAGATGATTTACTCTGATGGATGGTAGTATCATCATTATGGGAGATAATTAGGTGTTGAGATGTTTTACTCTAATGGATGGTATTTTCTTTATTATGGGAGAAATTTTGTTGTTCAAATGTTTTACTCTGATGGATGGTAGTCTCTTCATTAAGGGAAATAGTTCGTTGCAGAGGTTTTACTCCGACAGATGGTAATTTCTTTATTATGGAAGATAGTTTGTTGTTGAGGTTTTCCTCTTATGGATGGTAGTCTCTTCATTATGTGAGCGAGTTCGGTGTTAAGATGTTTTACTCTAATGGATAGTAGTCTCTTGATTAAGGGAGATAGTTCATTGCTGAGGTTTTACTCTGATGGATGGTAGTCTCTATATTATGGGAGATAGTTTGTTTTTTAGGTTTTACTCCAATTGATGGTAGACTCTTCATTATGGGTGATAGTTCGTTTTTCAGATGTTTTACTCTGATAGATGGTAGGGTCTTCATTAAGGGAGAGAGTTTGTTGCTTAGGTTTGACTCCGATGGATGGTAGTCTCTTTGTTATGGGAGATGGTTCATTGTTGAGGTTTTACTCTGACGGATGGTAGTCTCTTAATTATAGGAGATGGTTCATTGTTGAGATGTTTTACTACGATGGATGGTAGTCTCTTCATTAGCGGAGATAGTTCATTGTTGAGGTTTTACTCCAATGGATGGTAGTCTCTTCATTATAAGAGATAGTTTGTTGTTGAGATGTTTTACTCCCATACAGTAGTCTCTTCATTATGGGAGATAGTTCTTTGTTGAGATGTTTTACTCTGATGGATGGTAGTCTCTTCATTATGGGAGATAGTTAGTTGTTGAGAAGTTTTACTCCAATGGATGGTATTCCCTTCAATTTGGGAGATAGTTTGTTGTTAAGTTGTTTTACTCTGATGGATGGTAGTCTCTTCTTTAAGGGAGATAGTTCGTTGTTGAGATTTTACTCTAATGGATGGTAGTCTCTTCATTACGGGAGATAGTTTGTTATTGAGATGATTTTCTGCGATGGATGATAGTCTCTTAATTCTGGGAGATAGTTCGTTGTTCAAATGTTTTACTCTGATGGATGGAAGTCTCTTCATTATGGGAGATAGTTTGTTGTTGAGGTTTTACTTCGATGGATGGTGGTCTCTTCATTATGGGAGATAATTTGTTGTTAAGATGTTTTACTCCAATGGATGGTAGTCTCTTCTTTATAGGAGATAGTTCATTGTTAAGATGTTTTACTCAAATGGATGGTAGTATCTTCATTAAGGGAGATAGTTCGTTGCTGAGGTATTACTCTGATGGATGGTAGTCTCTATATTATGGGAGATAGTCAGTTGGTTAGGTTTTACTACATAATATGGTAGTCTCTTCATTATGGGTAATAGTTCGTTGTTCAGATGTTTTACTCTGATGGATGGTAGTGTCTTCATTAAGGGAGATAGTTTGTTGCTTAGGTTTTACTCTGATAGATGGTAGTCTCTTCATTATGGGAGATAGTTCATTATTGAGGTTTTACTCTGATGGACGGTAGTCTCTTGATTATAAGAGATAGTTCATTATTCATATGTTTTACTCCGATGGATGGTAGTCTATTCATTACGGGAGATAGTTCTTTGTTGAGGTTTTAATCTGATGGATGGTAGTCTCTTTATTATAGGAGATAGTTCGTTGTTTAGATGTTTTACTCCCTTAGATGGTAGTCTCTTTATTATGGGAGATACGTCGTTGTTGAGATGCTTTACATTGATGGATGGTTGTCTATTTATTAAGAGAGATAATTCGGTTTTGAGATTTTTAACTCTAATGGATGGTATTCTCTTTATTATGGGAGAAAGTTTGGTGTTAAGATGTTTTACTCGTATGATTGTAGTCTCCTCATTAAGGGAGATAGTTTGTTGCAGAGGTTTTACTCCAATGGATGGTAGTCTCTTCATTATGGGAAATAGTTAGTTGTTCAGAAGTTTTACTCCAATGGATCGTATTCTCTTCATTATGGGAGATAGTTTATTGTTAAGTTGTTTTACTCTGATGGATGGTAGTCTCTTCTTTAAGGGAGATAGTTTGTTTCTAAGGTTTTACACTGATGGATTGTAGTCTCTTCATTACGGGAGATAGTTTTTTGTTGAGATGATTTTTTGCGATGGATGGTAGTCTCTTAATTATGGGAAGTAGTTCGTTGTTCAGATGTTTTACTCTGATGGATGGTAGTCTCTTCTTTATGGGAGATAGTTTGTTGTTGAAGTTTTACTCCGATGGATGGTAGTCTCTTCATTATGGGAGATAATTTGTTGTTAAGATGTTTTACTCCGATGGATGGTAGTCTCTTCTTTATAGGAGATAGTTCATTGTTAAGATGTTTTACTCTGATGGATGGTAGTATCTTCATTAAGGGAGATAGTTCGTTGCTGAGGTATTACTCCGATGGATGGTAGTCTCTATATTATGGGAGATAGTCAGTTGGATAGGTTTTACTACATAGGATGGTAGTCTCTTCATTATGGGTAATAGTTCGAAGTTCAGATGTTTTACTCTGATGGATGGTAGTGTCTTCATTAAGGGAGATAGTTTATTGCTTAGGTTTTACTCTGATGGATGGTAGTCTCCTCATTAAGGGAGATAGTTTGTTGCAGAGGTTTTACTCTGATGGATGGTAGTCTCTTCATTATGGGAGATAGTTCGTTGTTAAGATGTTTTACTCTGATGTAGGGTAGTCTCTTCATTAAGGGAGATATTTCATTGCTGACGTTTTACTCTGATGGATGGTAGTCTCTATAATATGGGAGATAGTTTGTTTGTTAGGTTTTACTCTAATTGATGGTAGTCTATTCATTATGGATGATAGTTCGATGTTCAAATGTTTTACTCTGATGGATGGTAGGGTCTTCATTAAGGGAGAGACTTTGTTGCTTAGGTTTTACTCCGATGGGTGGTAGTCTCTTCATTATGGGAGATACTTCGTTGTTGAGATGCTTTACTCTGATTGATGGTAATATTATCATTATGGGAGATGACTCCGTGTTGAGATGTTTAAATCTAATGGATGGTATTATTTTATTATGGGGGAAAGTTTATTGTTCAAATGTTTTACTCTGATGGATGGTAGTCTCTTCATTAAGGGAAATAGTTCATTGCAGAAGTTTTATTCCGATGGATGGTAGTCTCTTTATTATGGAAGATAGTTTGTTGTTGAGGTTTTACTCCGATGGATGGTAATCTCTTCATTATGCGAGATAGTTCGTTGTTAAGTTGTTTTACTCTAATGGATGGTAGTCTCTCCATTAAGGGAGATAGTTCATTCCTGAGGTTTTACTCTGAAGGATGATAGTCTCTATATTATGGGAGATAGTTTGTTTGTTAGGTTCTACTACAATTGATGGTAGACTCTTCAATATGGGTGATAGTTCATTGTTCATATTTTTTTATCTGATGGATGGTAGGGTCTTCATTAAGGGAGAGAGTTTGTTGCTTAGGTTTTACTCCGATGGATGGTAGTCTCTTCATTATGGGAGATGGTTTGTTGTTGAGATGTTTTACTATGATGGAATGTAAACTCTTCATTAGCGGAGATAGTTCGTTGTTAAGATGTTTTACTCTAGTGGATGGCAGTCTCTTCATTAAGGGAAATAGTTCATTGCTTAGGTTTTACTCGGATGGATGATAGTCTCTTCATTACGGGAGATAGTTTGTTATTGAGATGATTTTCTGCGATGGATGGTAGTCTCTTAATTATGGGAGATAGTTCGTTGTTCAGATGTTTTACTCTGATGGATGGTAGTCTCTTCATTATGGGAGATAGTTTGTTGTTAAGATGTTTTACTCTAATGGATGGCAATCTCTTCATTAAGGGAGATAGTTCGTTGCTTAGGTTTTACTCCGATGGATGGTAGTCTCTTCATTATGGGAGATAGTTTGTTATTGATATGATTTTCTGTGATGGATCGTAGTCTCTTAATTATGGGAGATAGTTCGTTGTTCAGATGTTTTACTCTGATGGATGGTAGTCTCTTCATTATGGGAGATAGTTTGTAGTTTATGTTATACTCCGATGCATGGTAGTCTCTTCATTATGGCAGATAATTTGTTGTTAAGATGTTATACTCCAATAGATGGTAGTCTCTTCTTTATAGGTGATACTTCATTGTTAAGATGTTTAACTCTGATGGATGGTAGTATCTTCATTAAGGGAGATAGTTCATTGTTGAGGTATTACTCCTTTGGATGGTAGTCTCTATATTATGGGAGATAGTAAGTTGGTTATGTTTTACTGCATATGATGGTAGTCTCTTTATTATGGGTGATAGTTCGTTGTTCAGATGTTTTACTTTGATGGATGGTAGTGTCTTCATTAAGGGATATAGTTTGTTGCATACGTTTTACTCCGATGGATGGTAGTCTCTTCATTATAAGAGATAGTTTGTTGTTGATATGTTTTACTCCGATGGATGGTAGTCTCTTCATTAGGGGTTATTGTTCTTTGTTGAGGTTTTACTCAGATGGATGGTAGTCCCTTCATTATTTGACATAGTTTGTTGTTGAGATGTTTTACTCCCACACAGTAGTCTCTTCATTATGGGAGATAATTCGTTGTTGAGATGTTTTACTCCGATGGATGCTAGTCTCTTCATTATGGGTGATAGTTCGTTGTTCAGATGTTTTACTCTGATGGATGGTAGTGTCTTCATTACGGGAGATAGTTTGTTGCTTAGGTTTTACTCCGATGGATGATAGTCACTTCATTATGGGAGATAGTTCGTTATTGAGGTTTTACTCTGATGGACAGTCGTCTCTTCATTATAAGAGATAGTTCGTTGTTGATATGTTTTGCTCCGATGGATGGTAGTCTCTTCATTATAGGAGATAGTTCATTATTGAGATGTTTTACTCCCATAGAAGGTAGTCTCTTCATTATGGAAGATACTTCGTTGTTGAGATGCTTTACTATGATGGATGGTAGTATCATCATTATGGGAGATAATTCAGTGTTGAGATGTTTAACTCTAATGGATGGTATTTTCTTTATTATGGGAGAAAGTTTGTTGTTCAAATGTTTTACTCTGATGGATGGTAGTCTCTTCATTAAGGGAAATAGTTCGTTAACGAGGTTTTACTCTGATGGATGGTAGTCTCTTTATTATGGAAGATAGTTTGTTATTGAGGTTTTACTTCGATGGATTGTAGTCTCTTCATTATGGGAGATAGTTCGTTGTTAAGATGTTTTACTCTAATGGATGGTAGTCTCTTCATTAAGGGGGATAGTTCATTACTGAGGTTTTACTCTGATGGATGGTAGTCTCTATATTATGGGAGATAGTTTGTTTGTTAGGGATTTACTCCAATTGATGGTAGACTCTTCATTATGGGTGATAGTTCGTTGTTCGGATGTTTTACTCTGATGGATGGTAGACTCTTCATTATGGGAGATAGTTCGTTGTTGAGGTTTTATCTTTACGGATGATATTCTCTTAATTATAGGAGATGGTTCATTGTTGAGATGTTTTACTATGATGGATGGTAGTCTCTTCATTAGCGGAGATAGTTTGTTGTTGATGTTTTACTCCAATGGATGGTAGTATCTTCATTATAAGAGATAGTTTATTGTTGAGATGTTTTACTCCCATACGGTAGTCTCTTCATTATGGGAGATAGTTCTTTGTTGAGATGTCTTACTCCGATGGATGGTAGTCTCTTCATAATGGGAGATAGTTAGTTGTTGAGAAGTTTTACTCCAATGGCTGGTATTCTCTTCATTATGGGAGATAGTTTTTATTAAGTTGTTTTACTCTGAATGATGGTAGTCTCTTCTTTAAGGGAGATAGTTTGTTGCTCAGGTTTTACCCTAATGGATGGTAGTCTCTTCATTACGGGAGATAGTTTGTTGTTGAGAGGATTTTCTGCAATGGATGGTAGTCTCTTAATTATGGGAGATAGTTCGTTGTTCAGATGTTTTACTTTGATGGATGGTAGTCTCTTCATTATGGGAAATAGTTTGTTGTTGAAGTTTTACTCCGATGGATGGGAGTCTCTTCATTTTGGGAGATAATTTGCTGTTAATATGTTTTACTCCAATGGATGGTAGTCTCTTCTTTATATGAGATATTTCATTGTTAAGATGTTTTACTCCGATGGATGGTAGTATCTTCATTAAGGGAGATAGTTCGTTGCTGAGGTATTACTCTGATGGATGGTAGTCTCTATATTATGGGAGATAGTCAGTGGGTTAGTATTACTACATAGGATGGTAGTCTTTTCATTATGGGTAATAGTTCGTTGTTCAAATGTTTTACTCTGATGGATGGTAGTGTCTTCATTAAGAGAGATAGTTTGTTGCTTAGGTTTTACTTCCATAGATGGTAGTCTCTTCATTATGGGAGATAGTTCGTTATTGAGGTTTTACTCTGATGGATGGTAGTCTCTTCATTATAAGAGATAATTCGTTGTTGATATGTTTTACTCCGATGGATGGTAGTCTCTTCATTAGGGGAGATAATTCCTTGTTGAGGTTTTAATCTGATGGATGGTAGTCTCTTTATTATAGGAGATAGTTCGTTGTTGAGATATTTTACTCCCAAAGATGGTAGTCTCTTCATTATGGGAGATACTTCGTTGTTGAGATGCTTTACTCCGATGGATGGTAGTCTCTTCATTATGGGAGATAATTCGGTGTTGAGATGTTTAACTCTAATGGATGGTATTCTCTTTATTATGGGAGAAAGTTTGTTGTTCAGATGTTTAACTCTAATGGATGGTAGTCTCCTCATTAAGGGAGATAGTTCTTTGCAGAGGTTTTACACCGATGGATGGTAGTCTCTTCATTATGGGAGATAGTTCGTTGTTAAGATATTTTACTCTGATGGACGGTAGTCTCTTCATTAAGGGAGATAGTTCATTGCTGGCATTTTACTCTGATGGATGGTAGTCTCTATATTATGGGAGATAGTTTGTTTGTTAGGTTTTACTCTAATTGATGGTAGTCTCTTCATTATGGGTGATAGTTCGATGTTCAGATGTTTTACTCTGATGGATGGTAGGGTCTTCATTAAGGGATAGAGTTTGTTGCTTAGGTTTTACTACGATGGATGGTAGTCTCTTTATTATCAGAGATAGTTCGTTGTCGAGGTTTTACTCTGATGGATGGTAGTCTCTTCACTATATGAGATAGTTCATTGTTGAGATGTTTTACTCCCATAGACGGTAGTCTCGTCATTATGGGAGATACTTCGTTGTTGAGATGCTTTACTCTGATTGATGGTAGTATTATCATTATGGGAGATAATTCGGTGTTGAGATGTTTAACTCTAATAGATGGTATTATTTTATTATGGGAGAAAGTTTGTTGTTCAAATGTTTTACTCTGATGGATGTTAGTCTCTTCATTAAGGGAAATAGTTCGTTGTAGAGGTTTTACTCCGATGGATGTTAGTCTCTTTATTATGGAAGATAGTTTGTTGTTGAGGTTTAACTCTGATGGATGGTAGTGTCTTCATTATGCGAGATAGTTCATTGTTAAGATATTTTACTCTAATGGATGGTAGTCTCTTTATTAAGGGAGATAGTTCATTGCTGAGGTTTTACTCTGATGGATGATAGTCTCTATAATATGGGAGATAGTTTGTTTATTAGGTTCTACTACAATTGATGGTAGACTCTTCATTATGGGTGATAGTTTGTTATTTAGATTTTTTACACTGATGGATGGTAGGGTCTTCATTAAGGGAGAGAGTTTGTTGCTTAGGTTTTACTCCGATGGATGGTAGTCTCTTCATTATGGGAGATAGTTCGTTGTTGAGGTTTTACTCTGATGGATGGTTGTCTCTTAGTTATAGGAGATGGTTCGTTGTTGAGATGTTTTACTCTGATGGATGGTAGTCTCGTCATTAGCGGAGATAGTTTGTTGTTAAGATGTTTTAATCTAATGGATGGAAGTCTCTTTATTAAGGGAGATAGTTCGTTGCTTAGGTTTTACTCCGATGGATGATAGTCTCTTCATTACGGGAGATAGTTTGTTATTGAGATGATTTCCTGTGATGGATGGTAATCTCTTAATTATGGGAGATAGTTCGTTGTTTAGATGTTTTACTCTAATGGATGGTAGTCTCTTCCTTATAGGAGATAGTTTGTTGTTGAGATGTTTTACTCTAATGGATGGAATTCTCTTCATTAAGGGAAATAGTTCGTTGCTTAGGTTTTACTCCGATGGATGGTAGTCTCTTCATTATGGGAGATAGTTTGTTATTGATATGATTTTCTGCGATGGATGGTAGTCTCTTAATTATGGGAGATAGTTTGTTGTTCAGATGTTTTACTCTGATGGATGGTAGTCTCTTCATTATGGGAGATAGTTTGTAGTTGATGTTATACTCCGATGCATGGTAGTCTCTTCATTATGGGAGATAATTTGTTGTTAAGGTGTTTTAGTCCAATGGATGGTAGTCTCTTCTTTATAGGTGATACTTCATTGTTAAGATGTTTAACTCTGATGCATGGTAGTATCTTCATTAAGGGAGATAGTTCATTGTTGAGGTATTACTCCGATGGATGGTAGTCTCTATATTATGGGAGATAGTAAGTTGGTTAGGTTTTACTACATAGGATGGTAGTCTCTTCATTATGGGTGATAGTTCGCTGTTCAGATGTTTTACTCTGATGGATGGTAGTGTCTTCATAAGGGATATAGTTTGTTGCTTACGTTTTACTCCGATGGATGGTAGTCTCTTCATTATGGGAGATAGTTCGTTATTGAGGTTTTACTCTGATGGACGGTAGTCTCTTCATTATAAGTGATAGTTTGTTGTTGATATGTGAAATTCTGGCAACAGATACTTAATGTCACAGTGATTGTTATGACACCGTATCTAACAAATTATACACAAACCAAACAGTAATTTAAAAGACAGTAAATAACACAATCAATTGTTAACCTAGTTCAGTGTATAACAACACCTACATCTGGGGTCTACCAAGCCAGGGAGGAAATTCACTATAAGAGGTATTAATTTAGGAATAAACCAACCAGTTTATCTCCTTCACTTAAGACCTACCCAATGCAACTTCAATCTAAGTCCTACTTAAACCTAAGTTCCTACTCACTCCCCCTCAATCACAGCAGTGATACTAATCTACTGATTAATAAGATAATGAAGACATTCTTCAATACACACGCTTGATTTTGCTTCAAAGCTTTAATCAAGAGACACAACACTCGTGCTTCAACGCTTTGAGTGATAAACAAACCTTACAACCAAATCCTACTCCAAGTCACTTATCAAGTGATAATTGCTTGGCTCACAGTAATTACTAAAACTATCACAACTACAAAATGCCTTATTGATCTTCTCTAAAAGCGCTGCACACCATTAGGATTCGTCAGAAATATATATGCAGGTTATTCTTCATTTTGGGCTTCCATAAAAATAGCTAGGGTTAACCAAAGTTAACCTAAAGACTTGGTCTTGGGCTTTCATCATAACAGATTAGGGTTAAGCAAGGTTAACCTAATATCCACGTGAGTATCTGATCTAGTCAATATACTTCAACTCAGAATAGCACACCAGATTCCTGAAAATTCTCAGGAACAATAAATCTGCACAACAACTTGATCAGTATAGGATGTCTTAACATTGGTTATGACATCATGTATCCTGCTCACTGATTTTGGTAGAATTCAGTACATATGATCATAGCTTAATCATCATGATATTCACTCATACTGAGGTGTTCCTGTAGAACATTCCTTCTGCAGAAATTGTCTTTATCCCAGAATGTTATGACATCAGTCATGATATTCGCAAATCTGGTTTTACCAAAAATTAATGCCAACAAGCAAACACTTACAATATGTTTTACTCCGATGGATTTTAGTCTCTTCATTATGGGTGATAGTTCGTTGTTCATATGTTTTACTCTGATGGATGGTAGTGTCTTCATTACGGGAGATAGTTTGTTGCTTAGGTTTTACTCTGATGGATGATAGTCACTTCATTATGGGAGATAGTTCGTTATTGTGGTTTTAATCTGATGGACAAAAGTCTCTTCATTATAAGAGATAGTTCGTTGTTGATATGTTTTACTCTGATGGATGGTAGTCTCTTCATTAGGGGAGATAGTTCTTTGTTGAGGTTTTTCTCCGATGCATGGTAGTCTCTTCATTATAGGAGATAGTTCATTGTTGAGATGTTTTACTCCCATAGACGGTAGTCTCTTCATTATGGGAGATACTTCGTTGTTGAGATGCTTTACTCTAATGGATGGTAGTATCATCATTATGGGAGATAATTCAGTGTTAAGATGTTTAACTCTAATGGATGGTATTTTCTTTATTATGGGAGAAAGTTTGTTGTTCAAATGTTTTACTCTGATGGATGGTGGTCTCTTCATTAAGGGAAATAGTTCGTTGCAGAGGTTTTACTCTGATTGATGCTAGTCTCTTTATTATGGAAGATAGTTTGTTGTTGAGGTTTTACTCCGATGTATGGTAGTCTCTTCATTATGGGAGATAGTTCGTTGTTAATATGTTTTACTCTAATGGATGGTAGTCTCTTTATTAAGGGAGATATTTCATTGCTGAGGTTTTACTCTGATGGATGGTAGTCTCTATATTATGGGAGATAGTTGTTTGTTTGGTTTTACTCCAATTGATGGTAGACTCTTCATTATGGGTGATAGTTCGTTGTTCAGATGTTTTACTCTGATGGATGGTAGGGTCTTCATTAAAGTAGAGAGTTTGTTGCTTAGGTTTTACTTCGACGGATGGTAGTCTCTTCATTATAGGAGATAGTTCGTTGTTGAGGTTTTACTCTGACGGATGGTAGTCTCTTAATTATAGGAGATGGTTCGTTGTTGAGATGTTTTACTACGTTGGATGGTAGTCTCTTCATTAGCGGAGATAGTTTGTTGTTGACGTTTTAATCTGATGGATGGTATTATCTTCATTATAAGAGATAGTATGTTATTGAGATGTTTTACTCCCATACGGTAGTATCTTCATTATAGGAGATAGTTCTTTGTTGAGATGTCTTACTCCGATGGATGGTAGTCTCTTCATTATGGGAGATAGTTAGTTGTTGAGAAGTTTTACTCCAATGGATGGTATTCTCTTCATTATGGGAGATAGTTTTTATTAAGTTGTTTTAGTCTGAAGAATGGTAGTCTCTTCTTTAAGGGAAATAGTTTTTTGCTCAGGTTTTACCCTAGTGGATGGTAGTCTCTTCATTACGGCAGATAGTTTGTTGTTGAGATGATTTTCTGCGATGGATGGTAGTCTCTTAATTATGGGAGATAGTTTATTGTTTAGATGTTTTACTCTGATGGATGGTAGTCTCTTCATTATGGGAGATAATTTGTTGTTAATATGTTTTACTCCAATGGATGGTAGTCTCTTCTTTATAGGAGATAGTTCATTGTTAAGATGTTTTACTTCGATGGATGGTAGTATATTCATTAAGGGAGATAGTTCGTTGCTGAGGTATTACTCCGATGGATGGTAGTCTCTATATTATGGGAGATAGTCAGTTGGTTAGTTTTACTACATAGGATGGTAGTCTCTTCATTATGGGCAATAGTTCGTTGTTCAGATGATTTACTCTGATGGATGGTAGTGTCTTCATTAAGGGAGATAGTTTGTTGCTTAGGTTTTACTCCGATAGATGGTAGTCTCTTCATTATGGGAGATAGTTCGTTATTGGGGTTTTACTCTGATGGACGGTAGTCTCTTCATTATAAGAGATAGTTCGTTGTTGATATGTTTTAGTCAGATGGATGGTAGTCTCTTCATTAGGGGAGATAGTTCTTTGTTGAGGTTTTAATCCGATGGATGGTAGTCTCTTTATTATAGAAGATAGTTCGTTGTTGAAATGTTTCACTCCCATAGATGGTAGTCTCTTATTTATGGGAGATACTTTGTTGTTGAGATGCTTTACTCCGATGGATGGTAGTCTCTTCATTATGGGAGATAATCCGGTGTTGAGATGTTTAACTCTAATGGATGGTATTCTCTTTATTATGGGAGAAAGTTTGTTGTTCAGATGTTTTACTCTGATGGATGGTAGTCTCCTCATTAAGGGAGATAGTTCGTTGCAGAGGTTTTACTCCGATGGATGGTAGTCTCTTCATTATAGGAGATAGGTCGTTGTTAAGATGTTTTACTCTGATGGAGGGTAGTATCTTCATTAAGGGAGATAGTTCATTGCTGACGTTTTACTCTGATGGATGGTAGTCTCTATATTATGGGAGATAGTTTGTTTGTTTGGTTTTACTCCAATTGATGGTAGACTCTTCATTATGGGTGATAGTTCATTATTCAAATGTTTTACTATGATGGATGGTAGGGTCTTCATTAAGGGAGAGAAATTGTTGCTTAGGTTTTACTCCGATGGATGGTAGTTTCTTCATTATGGGAGATAGTTCATTGTTGAGGTTTTACTCTGACGGATGGTAGTCTCTTAATTATAGGAGATGGTTCGTTGTTGAGATGTTTTACTATGATGGATGGTAGTCTCTTCATTAACGGAGATAGTTTGTTGTTGACGTTTTACTCTGATGGATGGTAGTATCTTCATTATAAGAGATAGTTTGTTGTTGAGATGTTCTACTCCCATACGGTAGTCTCTTCATTATGGGAGATAGTTTTTTATTGATATGTCTTACTCCGATGGATGGTAGTCTCTTCATTATGGGAGATAGTTAGTTGTTGAGATGTTTTACTCCAATGGATGGTATTCTCTTCATTATGGGAGATAGTTTGTAGTTGATGTTATACTCCGATGCATGGTAGTCTCTTCATTATGGGAGATAATTTGTTGTTAAGGTGTTTTACTCCAATGGATGGTAGTCTCTTCTTTATAGGTGATACTTCATTGTTAAGATGTTTAACTCTGATGCATGGTAGTATCTTCATTAAGGGAGATAGTTCATTGTTGAGTTATTACTCCGATGGATGGTAGTCTCTATATTATGGGAGATAGTAAGTTGGTTAAGTTTTACTACATAGGATGGTAGTCTCTTCATTATGGGTGATAGTTCGTTGTTCAGATGTTTTACTCTGATGGATGGTAGTGTCTTCATAAGGGATATAGTTTGTTGCTTACGTTTTACTCCGATGGATGGTAGTCTCTTCATTATGGGAGATAGTTCGTTATTGAGGTGTTACTCTGATGGACGGTAGTCTCTTCATTATAAGTGGTAGTTTGTTGTTGATATGTGAAATTCTGGCAACAAATACTTAATGTCAAAGTGATTGTTATGACACCGTATCTGACAAATTATACACAAACCAAACAGTAATTTAAAAGACAGTAAAGAACACAATCAATTGTTAACCTAGTTCAGTGTATAACAACACCTACATCTGGGGTCTACCAAGCCAGGGAGGAAATTCACTATAAGAGGTATTAATTTAGGAATAAACCAACCAGTTTATCTCCTTCACTTAAGACCTACCCAATGCAACTTCAATCTAAGTCCTACTTAAACCTAAGTTCCTACTCACTCCCCCTCAATCACAGTAGTGATACTAATCTACTGATTAATAAGATAATGAAGACATTCTTCAATACACACGCTTGATTTTGCTTCAAAGCATTAATCAAGAGACACAACACTCGTGCTTCAACGCTTTGAGTGATAAACAAACCTTACAACCAAATCCTACTCCAATTCACTTATCAAGTGATAATTGCTTGGCTCACAGTAATTACTAAAACTATCACAACTACAAAATGCCTTATTGATCTTCTCTAAAAGCGCTGCACACCATTAGGATTCGTGAGAAATATATATGCATTTTATTCTTCATTTTGGGCTTCCATAAAAATAGCTAGGGTTAACCAAAGTTAACCTAGAGAATTGGTCTTGGGATTTCATAATAACAGATTAGGGTTAAGCAAGGTTAACCTAATATCCACGTGAGTATCTGATCTAGTCAATATACTTCAACTCAGAATAGCACACCAGATTCCTGAAAATTCTCAGGAACAATAAATCTGCACAACAACTGGATCAGTATAGGATGTCTTAACATTGGTTATGACATCATGTATCCTGCTCACAGATTTTGGTAGAATTAAGTACATATGATCATAGCTTAATCATCATGATATTCACTCATACTGAGTTGTTCCTGTAGAACATTCCTTCTGCAGAAATTGTCTTTAACCCAGAATGTTATGACATCAGTCATGACATTCGCAAATCTGGTTTTACCAAAAATTAATGCCAACAAGCAAACACTTACAATATGTTTTACTCCGATGGATGCTAGTCTCTTCATTATGGGTGATAGTTCGTTGTTCAGATGTTTTACTCTGATGGATGGTAGTGTCTTCATTACGGGAGATAGTTTGTTGCTTAGGTTTTACTCCGATGGATGATAGTCACTTCATTATGGGAGATAGTTCGTTATTGAGGTTTTAATATGATGGACAATAGTCTCTTCATTATAAGAGATAGTTCGTTGTTGATATGTTTTAATCCGATGGATGGTAGTCTCTTCATTAGGGGAGATAGTTCTTTGTTGAGGTTTTTCTCCGATGGATGGTAGTCTCTTCATTATAGGAGATAGTTCATTGTTGAGATGTCTTACTCCCATAGACGGTAGTCTCTTCATTATGGGAGATACTTCGTTGTTGAGATGCTTTACTCTAATGGATGGTAGTATCATCATTATGGGAGATAATTCAGTGTTAAGATGTTTAACTCTAATGGATGGTATTTTCTTTATTATGGGAGAAAGTTTGTCGTTCAAATGTTTTACTCTGATGGATGGTGGTCTCTTCATTAAGGGAAATAGTTCGTTGCAGAGGTTTTACTCTGATTGATGGTAGTCTCTTTATTATGGAAGATAGCTTGTTGTTGAGGTTTTACTCCGATGTATGGTAGTCTCTTCATTATGGGAGATAGTTCGTTGTTAATATGTTTTACTCTAATGGATGGTAGTCTCTTTATTAAGGGAGATATTTCATTGCTGAGGTTTTACTCTGATGGATGGTAGTCTCTATATTATGGGAGATAGTTGTTTGTTTGGTTTTACTCCAATTGATGGAAGACTCTTCATTATGGGTGATAGTTCGTTGTTTAGATGTTTTACTCTGATGGATCGTAGGGTCTTCATTAAGGGAGAGAGTTTGTTGCTTAGGTTTTACTCCGATGGATGGTAGTCTCTTCATTATAGGAGATAGTTCGTTGTTGAGGTTTTACTCTGACGGATGGTAGTCTCTTAATTATAGGAGATGGTTCGTTGTTGAGATGTTTTACTATGTTGGATGGTAGTCTCTTCATTAGCGGAGATAGTTTGTTGTTGACGTTTTAATCCGATGGATGGTAGTATCTTCATTATAAGAGATAGTATGTTATTGAGATGTTTTACTCCCATACGGTAGTATCTTCATTATAGGAGATAGTTCTTTGTTGAGATGTCTTACTTCGATGGATGGTAGTCTCTTCATTATGGGAGATATTTAGTTGTTGAGAAGTTTTACTGCAATGGATGGTATTCTCTTCATTATGGGAGATAGTTTTTATTAAGTTGTTTTAGTCTGAAGGATGGTAGTCTCTTCTTTAAGGGAAATAGTTTTTTGCTCAGGTTTTACCCTAGTGGATGGTAGTCTCTTCATTACGGCAGATAGTTTGTTGTTGATATGATTTTCTGCGATGGATGGTAGTCTCTTAATTATGGGAGATAGTTCGTTGTTTAGATGTTTTACTCTGATGGATGGTAGTCTCTTCATTATGGGAGATAGTTTTTTGTTGAGGTTTTACTCCGATGGATGGGAGTCTCTTCATTATGGGAGATAATTTGTTGTTAATATGTTTTACTCCAATGGATGGTAGTCTCTTCTTTATAGGAGATAGTTCATTGTTAAGATGTTTTACTTCGATGGATGGTAGTATATTCATTAAGGGAGATAGTTCGTTGCTGAGGTATTACTCCGATGGATGGTAGTCTCTATATTATAGGAGATAGTCAGTTGGTTAGTTTTACTACATAGGATGTTAGTCTCTTCATTATGGGTAATAGTTCGTTGTTCAGATGATTTACTCTGATGGATGGTAGTGTCTTCATTAAGGGAGATAGTTTGTTGCTTAGGTTTTACTCCGATAGATGGTAGTCTCTTCATTATGGGAGATAGTTCGTTATTGGGGTTTTACTCTGATGGACGGTAGTCTCTTCATTATAAGAGATAGTTCGTTGTTGATATGTTTTAGTCAGATGGATGGTAGTCTCTTCATTAGGGGAGATAGTTCTTTGTTGAGGTTTTAATCCGATGGATGGTAGTCTCTTTATTATAGAAGATAGTTCGTTGTTGAGATGTTTCACTCCCATAGATGGTAGTCTCTTATTTATGGGAGATACTTCGTTGTTGAGATGCTTTACTCCGATGGATGGTAGTCTCTTCATTATGGGAGATAATTCGGTGTTGAGATGTTTAACTCTAATGGATGGTATTCTCTTTATTATGGGAGAAAGTTTGTTGTTCAGATGTTTTACTTTGATGGATGGTAGTCTCCTCATTAAGGGAGATAGTTCGTTGCATAGGTTTTACTCCGATGGATGGTAGTCTCTTGATTATGGGAGATAGGTCATTGTTAAGATGTTTTACTCTGATGGAGGGTAGTATCTTCATTAAGGGAGATAGTTCATTGCTAACGTTTTAATCTGATGGATGGTAGTCTCTATATTATGGGAGATAGTTTGTTTGTTTGGTTTTACTCCAATTGATGGTAGACTTTTCATTATGGGTGATAGTTCGTTGTTCAAATGTTTTACTATGATGGATGGTAGGGTCTTCATTAAGGGAGAGAAATTGTTGCTTAGGTTTTACTCCGATGGATGGTAGTTTCTTCATTATGGGAGATAGTTCATTGTTGAGGTTTTACTCTGACGGATGGTAGTCTCTTAATTATAGGAGATGGTTCGTTGTTGAGATGTTTTACTATGATGGATGGTAGTCTCTTCATTAACGGAGATAGTTTGTTGTTGACGTTTTACTCTGATGGATGGTAGTATCTTCATTATAAGAGATAGTTTGTTGTTGATATGTTCTACTCCCATAAAGTAGTCTCTTCATTATGGGAGATAGTTTTTTATTGATATGTCTTACTCCGATGGATGGTAGTCTCTTCATTATGGGAGATAGTTAGTTGTTGAGAAGTTTTACTCCAATGGATGGTATTCTCTTCATTATGGGAGAAGTTTTTATTAAGTTGTTTTACTCTGAAGGATGGTAGTCTCTTTTTTAAGGGAGATAGTTCGTTGCTGAGGTTTTACCCTAATGGATGGTAGTCTCTTCCTTACGGGAGATAGTTTGTTGTTGAGATGATTTTCTGCGATGGATGGTAGTCTCTTAATTATGGGATATATTTCGTTGTTCAGATGTTTTAATCTGATGGATGGTAGTCTCTTCCTTATGGGAGATAGTTTGTTGTTGAGGTTTTACTCCGATGGATGGGAGTCTCTTCATTATGGGAGATAATTTGTTGTTAATATGTTTTACTCCAATGGATGGTAGTCTCTTCTTTATAGGAGATAGTTCATTGTTTAGATGTTGTACTCCGATGGATGGTAGAATCTTTATTAAGGGAGATAGTTCGTTGCTGAGGTATTACTCCGATGGATGGTAGTCTCTATATTATGGGAGATAGTCAGTTGGTTAGGTTTTACTACATAGGACGATAGTCTCTTCATTATGGGTAATAGTTCGTTGTTCAAATGTTTTACTCTGATGGATGGTAGTGTCTTCATTAAGGGAGATAGTTTGTTGCTTAGGTTTTACTCCGATAGATGGTAGTCTCTTCATTATGGGAGATAGTTCGTTATTGGGGTTTTACTCTGATGGACGGTAGTCTCTTCATTATAAGAGATAGTTCGTTGTTGATATGTTTTAGTCAGATGGATGGTAGTCTCTTCATTAGGGGAGATAGTTCTTTGTTGAGGTTTTAATCCGATGGATGGTAGTCTCTTTATTATAGAAGATAGTTCGTTGTTGAGATGTTTCACTCCCATAGATGGTAGTCTCTTATTTATGGGAGATACTTCGTTGTTGAGATGCTTTACTCCGATGGATGGTAGTCTCTTCATTATGGGAGATAATTCGGTGTTGAGATGTTTAACTCTAATGGATGGTATTCTCTTTATTATGGGAGAAAGTTTGTTGTTCAGATGTTTTACTTTGATGGATGGTAGTCTCCTCATTAAGGGAGATAGTTCGTTGCATAGGTTTTACTCCGATGGATGGTAGTCTCTTGATTATGGGAGATAGGTCATTGTTAAGATGTTTTACTCTGATGGAGGGTAGTATCTTCATTAAGGGAGATAGTTCATTGCTAACGTTTTAATCTGATGGATGGTAGTCTCTATATTATGGGAGATAGTTTGTTTGTTTGGTTTTACTCCAATTGATGGTAGACTTTTCATTATGGGTGATAGTTCGTTGTTCAAATGTTTTACTATGATGGATGGTAGGGTCTTCATTAAGGGAGAGAAATTGTTGCTTAGGTTTTACTCCGATGGATGGTAGTTTCTTCATTATGGGAGATAGTTCATTGTTGAGGTTTTACTCTGACGGATGGTAGTCTCTTAATTATAGGAGATGGTTCGTTGTTGAGATGTTTTACTATGATGGATGGTAGTCTCTTCATTAACGGAGATAGTTTGTTGTTGACATTTTACTCTGATGGATGGTAGTATCTTCATTATAAGAGATAGTTTGTTGTTGATATGTTCTACTCCCATAAAGTAGTCTCTTCATTATGGGAGATAGTTTTTTATTGATATGTCTTACTCCGATGGATGGTAGTCTCTTCATTATGGGAGATAGTTAGTTGTTGAGAAGTTTTACTCCAATGGATGGTATTCTCTTCATTATGGGAGATAGTTTTTATTAAGTTGTTTTACTCTGAAGGATGGTAGTCTCTTTTTTAAGGGAGATGGTTCGTTGCTGAGGTTTTACCCTAATGGATGGTAGTCTCTTCCTTAAGGGAGATAGTTTGTTGTTGAGATGATTTTCTGCGATGGATGGTAGTCTCTTAATTATGGGATATATTTCGTTGTTCAGATGTTTTAATCTGATGGATGGTAGTCTCTTCCTTATGGGAGATAGTTTGTTGTTGAGGTTTTACTCCGATGGATGGGAGTCTCTTCATTATGGGAGATAATTTGTTGTTAATATGTTTTACTCCAATGGATGGTAGTCTCTTCTTTATAGGAGATAGTTCATTGTTTAGATGTTGTACTCCGATGGATGGTAGAATCTTTATTAAGGGAGATAGTTCGTTGCTGAGGTATTACTCCGATGGATGGTAGTCTCTATATTATGGGAGATAGTCAGTTGGTTAGGTTTTACTACATAGGACGATAGTCTCTTCATTATGGGTAATAGTTCGTTGTTCAAATGTTTTACTCTGATGGATGGTAGTGTCTTCATTAAGGGAGATAGTTTGTTGCTTAGGTTTTACTCCGATAGATGGTAGTGTCTTCATTATGGGAGATAGTTCGTTATTGAGGTTTTACTCTGATGGACGGTAGTCTCTTCATTATAAGAGATAGTTCATTGTTGATATGTTTTACTCCGATGGATGGTAGTCTCTTCATTAGGGAAGATAGTTCTTTGTTGAGGTTTTAATCTGATGGGTGGTAGTCTCTTTATTATAGGAGATAGCTCGTTGTTGAGATGTTTTACTCCCATAGATGGTAGTCTCTTTGTTATGAGAGATACTTTGTTGTTGAGATGCTTTACTCCGATGGATGGTAGTCTCTTCATTATGGGAGATAATTCGGTGTTGAGATGTTTAACTCTAATGGATGGTATTCTCTTTATTATGGGAGAAAGTTTGTTGTTCAGATGTTTTACTCTGATGGATGGTAGTCTCCTCATTAAGGGAGATAGTTCGTTGCATAGGTTTTACTCCGATGGATGGTAGTCTCTTGATTATAGGAGATAGGTCATTGTTAAGATGTTTTTCTCTGATGGAGGGTAGTATCTTCATTAAGGGAGATAGTTCATTGCTGACGTTTTAATCTGATGGATGGTAGTCTCTATATTATGGGAGATAGTTTGTTTGTTTGGTTTTACTCCAATTGATGGTAGACTCTTCATTATGGGTGATAGTTCGTTGTTCAGATGTTTTACTCTGATGGATGGTAGGGTATTCATTAAGGGAGAGAGTTTGTTGCTTAGGTTTTACTCCGATGGATAGTAGTCTCTTCATTATAGGAGATAGTTCGTTGTTGAGGTTTTACTCTGACGGATGGTAGTCTCTTAATTATAGGAGATGGTTCGTTGTTGAGATGTTTTACTATGTTGGATGGTAGTCTCTTCATTAGCGGAGATAGTTTGTTGTTGACGTTTTAATCCGATGGATGGTAGTATCTTCATTATAAGAGATAGTATGTTATTGAGATGTTTTACTCCCATACGGTAGTATCTTCATTATAGGAGATAGTTCTTTGTTGAGATGTCTTACTCCGATGGATGGTAGTCTCTTCATTATGGGAGATATTTAGTTGTTGAGAAGTTTTTCTGCAATGGATGGTATTCTCTTCATTATGGGAGATAGTTTTTATTAAGTTGTTTTAGTCTGAAGGATGGTAGTCTGTTCTTTAAGGGAAATAGTTTTTTGCTCAGGTTTTACCCTAGTGGATGGTAGTCTCTTCATTACGCAGATAGTTTGTTGTTGATATGATTTTCTGCGATGGATGGTCGTCTCTTAATTATGGGAGATAGTTCGTTGTTCAGATGTTTTAATCTGATGGATGGTAGTCTCTTCCTTATGGGAGATAGTTTGTTGTTGAGGTTTTACTCCGATGGATGGGAGTCTATTCATTATGGGAGATAATTTGTTGTTAATATGTTTTACTCCAATGGATGGTAGTCTCTTCTTTATAGGAGATAGTTCATTGTTTAGATGTTGTACTCTGATGGATGGTAGAATCTTTATTAAGGGAGATAGTTCGTTGCTGAGGTATTACTCCGATGGATGGTAGTCTCTATATTATGGGAGATAGTCAGTTGGTTAGGTTTTACTACATAGGACGATAGTCTCTTCATTATGGGTAATAGTTCGTTGTTCAAATGTTTTACTCTGATGGATGGTAGTGTCTTCATTAAGGGAGATAGTTTGTTGCTTAGGTTTTACTCCGATAGATCGTAGTCTCTTCATTATGGGAGATAGTTCGTTATTGAGGTTTTACTCTGATGGACGGTAGTCTCTTCATTATAAGAGATAGTTCATTGTTGATATGTTTTACTCCGATGGATGGTAGTCTCTTCATTAGGGAAGATAGTTCTTTGTTGAGGTTTTAATCTGATGGATGGTAGTCTCTTTATTATAGGAGATAGCTCGTTGTTGAGATGTTTTACTCCCATAGATGGTAGTCTCTTTGTTATGAGAGATACTTCGTTGTTGAGATGCTTTACTCCGATGGATGGTAGTCTCTTCATCATGGGAGATAATTCGGTGTTGAGATGTTTAACTCTAATGGATGGTATTCTCTTTATTATGGGAGAAAGTTTGTTGTTCAGATGTTTTACTCTGATGGATGGTAGTCTCCTCATTAAGGGAGATAGTTAGTTGCAGAGGTTTTACTCCGATGGATGGTAGTCTCTTCATTATGGGAGATAGTTCGTTATTAAGATGTTTTACTCTGATGGAGGGTAGTATCTTCATTAAGGGAGATAGTTCATTGTTGACGTTTTACTCTGATGGATGGTAGTCTCTATATTATGGGAGATAGTTTGTTTGTTAGGATTTACTCCAATTGATGGTAGTCTCTTCATTGTGGGTGATAGTTCGATGTTCAGATGTTTTACTCTGATGGATGGTAGGGTCTTCATTTAGGGAGAGATTTTGTTGCTTAGGTTTTACTCCGATGGATGGTAGTCTCTTCATTATGGGAGATAGTTCGTTGTTGAGGTTTTACTCTTATGGATGGTAGTCTCTTAATTATAGGAGATGGTTCGTTGTTGAGATGTTTTACTCTGATGGATGGTAGTCTCTTCATTAGTGGAGATAGTTCGTTGTTAAGATGCTTTAATCTAATGGATGGGAGTCTCTTCATTAAGGGATATAATTCATTGCTTAGGCTTTACTCTGATGGATGCTAGTCTCTTCATTATGGGAGATAGTTTCTTATTGAGATGATTTTCTGTGATGGATGGTAGTCTCTTAATTATGGGAGATATTTAGTTGTTCAGATGTTTTACTCTGATGGATGGTAGTCTCTTAATTATGGGAGATAGTTCGTTGTTCAGATGTTTTACTCTGATGGATGGTAGTCTCTTCATTACGGGAGATATTTTGTAGTTGAGGTTTTACTCCAATGGATGGTAGTCTCTTCATTATGGGAGATAATTTGTTGTTAAGATGTTTTACTCCAATGGATGGTAGTCTCTTCTTTATAGGTGATACTTCATTGTTAAGATGTTTTACTCTTATGGATGGTAGTATCTTCATTAAGGGAGATAGTTCATTGCTGAGGTATTACTCCGATGGATGGTAGTCTCTATATTATGGGAGATAGTAAGTTGGTTAGGTTTTACGACATAGGATGGTAGTATCTTCATTATGGGTGACAGTTCGTTGTTCAGATGTTTTACTCTGATGGATGGTAGTGTCTTCATTAAGGGAGAGAAATTGTTGCTTAGGTTTTACTCCGATGGATGGTAGTTTCTTCATTATGGGAGATAGTTCATTGTTGAGGTTTTACTCTGACGGATGGTAGTCTCTTAATTATAGGAGATGGTTCGTTGTTGAGATGTTTTACTATGATGGATGGTAGTCTCTTCATTAACGGAGATAGTTTGTTGTTGACGTTTTACTATGATGGATGGTAGTATCTTCATTATAAGAGATAGTTTGTTGTTGATATGTTCTACTCCCATAAAGTAGTCTCTTCATTATGGGAGATAGTTTTTTATTGATATGTCTTACTCCGATGGATGGTAGTCTCTTCATTATGGGAGATAGTTAGTTGTTGAGAAGTTTTACTCCAATGGATGGTATTCTCTTCATTATGGGAGATAGTTTTTATTAAGTTGTTTTACTCTGAAGGATGGTAGTCTCTTTTTTAAGGGAGATAGTTTGTTGCTGAGGTTTTACCCTAATGGATGGTAGTCTCTTCCTTACGGGAGATAGTTTGTTGTTGAGATGATTTTCTGCGATGGATGGTAGTCTCTTAATTATGGGAGATATTTCGTTGTTCAGATGTTATAATCTGATGGATGGTAGTCTCTTCCTTATGGGAGATAGTTTGTTGTTGAGGTTTTACTCCGATGGATGAGAGTCTCTTCATTATGGGAGATAATTTGTTGTTAATATGTTTTACTCCAATGGATGGTAGTCTCTTCTTTATAGGAGATAGTTCATTGTTTAGATGTTGTACTCCGATGGATGGTAGAATCTTTATTAAGGGAGATAGTTCGTTGCTGAGGTATTACTCCGATGGATGGTAGTCTCTATATTATGGGAGATAGTCAGTTGGTTAGGTTTTACTACATAGGACGATAGTCTCTTCATTATGGGTAATAGTTCGTTGTTCAAATGTTTTACTCTGATGGATGGTAGTGTCTTCATTAAGGGAGATAGTTTGTTGCTTAGGTTTTACTCCGATAGATCGTAGTCTCTTCATTATGGGAGATAGTTCGTTATTGAGGTTTTACTCTGATGGACGGTAGTCTCTTCATTATAAGAGATAGTTCATTGTTGATATGTTTTACTCCGATGGATGGTAGTCTCTTCATTAGGGAAGATAGTTCTTTGTTGAGGTTTTAATCTGATGGATGGTAGTCTCTTTATTATAGGAGATAGCTCGTTGTTGAGATGTTTTACTCCCATAGATGGTAGTCTCTTTGTTATGAGAGATACTTCGTTGTTGAGATGCTTTACTCCGATGGATGGTAGTCTCTTCATCATGGGAGATAATTCGGTGTTGAGATGTTTAACTCTAATGGATGGTATTCTCTTTATTATGGGAGAAAGTTTGTTGTTCAGATGTTTTACTCTGATGGATGGTAGTCTCCTCATTAAGGGAGATAGTTAGTTGCAGAGGTTTTACTCCGATGGATGGTAGTCTCTTCATTATGGGAGATAGTTCGTTGTTAAGATGTTTTACTCTGATGGAGGGTAGTATCTTCATTAAGGGAGATAGTTCATTGTTGACGTTTTACTCTGATGGATGGTAGTCTCTATATTATGGGAGATAGTTTGTTTGTTAGGATTTACTCCAATTGATGGTAGTCTCTTCATTGTGGGTGATAGTTCGATGTTCAGATGTTTTACTCTGATGGATGGTAGGGTCTTCATTTAGGGAGAGATTTTGTTGCTTAGGTTTTACTCCGATGGATGGTAGTCTCTTCATTATGGGAGATAGTTCGTTGTTGAGGTTTTACTCTGATGGATGGTAGTCTCTTAATTATAGGAGATGGTTCGTTGTTGAGATGTTTTACTCTGATGGATGGTAGTCTCTTCATTAGTGGAGATAGTTCGTTGTTAAGATGTTTTAATCTAATGGATGGCAGTCTCTTCATTAAGGGATATAATTCATTGCTTAGGCTTTACTCTGATGGATGGTAGTCTCTTCATTATGGGAGATAGTTTCTTATTGAGATGATTTTCTGTGATGGATGGTAGTCTCTTAATTATGGGAGATATTTAGTTGTTCAGATGTTTTACTCTGATGGATGGTAGTCTCTTAATTATGGGAGATAGTTCGTTGTTCAGATGTTTTACTCTGATGGATGGTAGTCTCTTCATTACGGGAGATATTTTGTAGTTGAGGTTTTACTCCAATGGATGGTAGTCTCTTCATTATGGGAGATAATTTGTTGTTAAGATGTTTTACTCCAATGGATGGTAGTCTCTTCTTTATAGGTGATACTTCATTGTTAAGATGTTTTACTCTTATGGATGGTAGTATCTTCATTAAGGGAGATAGTTCATTGCTGAGGTATTACTCCGATGGATGGTAGTCTCTATATTATGGGAGATAGTAAGTTGGTTAGGTATTACGACATAGGATGGTAGTATCTTCATTATGGGTGACAGTTCGTTGTTCAGATGTTTTACTCTGATGGATGGTAGTGTCTTCATTAAGGGATATAATTTGTTACTTATGTTTTACTCCGATGGATGGTAGTCTCCATTATGGGAGATATTTCGTTATTGAGATTTTACTCTGATGGATGGTAGTCTCTTAATTATTAGAGATAGTTCGTTGTTGATATGTTTTACTCCGATGTATGGTAGTCTCTTCATTAGGGGAGATTGTTCTTTGTTGAGGTTTTACCCTAATGAATGGTAGTCTCTTCATTATAGGAGATAGTTTGTTGTTGAGATGTTTTACTCTCATACGGTAGTCTCTTCATTATGGGAGATAGTTCGTTGTTGAGATGTTTTACTTCGATGGATGCTAGTCTCTTCATTATGGGTGATAGTTCGTTGTTCAGATGTTTTACTCTGATGGATGGTAGTGTCTTCATTACGGGAGATAGTTTGTTGCTTAGGTTTTACTCCGATGGATGATTGTCTCTTCATTATGGGAGATAGTTCGTTATTAAGGTTTTACTATGATGCACAATAGTCTCTTCATTATAAGAGATAGTTCATTGTTGATATGTTTTACTCCGATGGATGGTAGTCTCTTCATTAGGGGAGACAGTTCTTTATTGAGGTTTTTCTCCGATGGATGGTAGTCTCTTCATTATAGGAGATAGTTCATTGTTGAGATGTTTTACTCCCACAGACGGTAGCCTCTTCATTATGGGAGATACTTCGTTGTTGAGATGCTTTACTCTGATGGATGGTAGTCTCATCATTAAGGGAGATAATTCGGTGTTGAGATGTTTAACTCTAATGGATGGTATTTTCTTTATTATGGGAGAAAGTTTGTTGCTCAAATGTTTTACTCTGATGGATCGTAGTCTCTTCATTAAGGGAAATAGTTCGTTGCAGAGGTTTTACTCCGATGGATGGTAGTCTCTTTAATATGGAATATAGTTTGTTGTTGAGGTTTTACTCCGATGGATGGTAGTCTCTTCATTATGGGAGATAGTTCGTTGTTAAGATGTTTTACTCTAATTGATGGTAGTCTCTTCATTAAGGGAGATAGTTCATTACTGAGGTTTTACTCTGATGGATGGTAGTCTCTATATTATGGGAGATAGTTTGTTTGTTAGGCTTTAATCCAATTGATGGTAGACTCTTCATTATGGGTGTTAGTTCGTTGTTCAAATGTTTTACTCTGATGGATGGTAGGGTCTTCATTAAGGTAGAGAGTTTTTTTCTTAGGCTTTACTCCGATGGATGGTAGTCTCTTCATTATGGGAGATAGTTCGTTGTTGAGGTTTTACTTTGACGGATTCTTAATTATAGGAGATGGTTCGTTGTTGAGATGTTTTACTACGATGGATGGTAGTCTCTTCATTAGCGGAGATAGTTTGTTGTTGAGGTTTAACTCCGATGGATGGTAGTATCTTCATTATAAGAGATAGTTTGTTGTTGAGATGTTTTACTCCCATACGATAGTCTCTTCATTATGGGAGATAGTTCTTTGTTGAGATGTTTTACTCCGATGGATGGTAGTCTCTTCATTATGGGAGATAGTTAGTTGTTGAGAAGTTTTACTCCAATGGATGTTATTATCTTCATTGTGGGAGATAGTTTTTGTTAAGTTGTTTTACTCTGAAGGATGGTAGTCTATTCTTTAAGGGAGATAGTTCGTTGCTGAGGTTTTACCCTAATGGATGGTAGTCTCTTCATTACGGGAGATAGTTTGATGTTGAGATGATTTTCAGCGATGGATGGTAGTCTCTTAATTATGGGAGTTAGTTCGTTGTTCAGATGTTTTACTCAAATGGATGGTAGTTTCTTCATTATGGGAGATAATTTGTTGTTAATATGTTTTACTCCAATGGATGGTAGTCTCTTCTTTATAGGAGATAGTTCATTGTTAAGATGTTTTACTCCGATGGATGTTAGTATCTTCATTAAGGGAGATAATTCGTTGCTGAGGTATTACTCCGATGGATGGTAGTCTCTATTGTTAGAACATAGTTTGATTCTACAACCCTTGATTAAAGTTTTGATGATAACAAAATACAAAGAATAAAATAAATTCAAAGATATATATATAGAACAAATATGCTTCTTAAAATTGTATTTTGTATTTACAGAAGTTCTGATGGAATCAGCATCAGAAGATCAGTTATATGTCAGCATTAGAAGATCAATAGCATGTGCTACACGCTGAAGCTACCAAATCATACGCTGAAGCTTGATGACCAGAATCTGCGCATAAAATACTCTAACTGTGATCAAAGGTCTTTACCAAGTCATCAACACTCAGAAGCGTCAGCATAAGTTTAAAGCAGAAGACTCTGAAGCGTTACTATGTATTCAAGACAGATTAATTACCAACGGCTTTATCCAAGACAAGATCTTCTCAATAAGTAAAGAACGTTATTATCATTGAAAGTGCTTTATGGACAACAACGTATCTTTGACTTGGCTATATATACTAGTCTGTATGAGAAAAGATGCACGCATATACACGCCTACGAAAACGCACGCACTCATACATTTTGCTAAGTCTTCAAACCAAGCCTACGCAAAAGCATTAGCAATTCAGTTTTTATTCTAAGCTTAAATTTATGTATTATCACAGTTGTGATATATAGTTTTGTTAGAAAACATTAGCACACATCATCGTTCAATTATCTGTAAAGAGATTCCCTTGAGATAAACCGGTTTGTGGTCATACTCAAGAAGGCTTTAACAGTTGTTAAAGTAGTCTGTTGTAATCCTATTGAATATAGTGGATTAAGACCTCGTTGGAGAGAGGAGAAATCACCTTGACGGGTGGACTGGAGTAGTTTGAGATCAAACGAACCAGGATAAAAATACAGTGTTGTCTTAGCTTTTAATTTAAGTTTTACAATTCAACCCCCCTTCTTGTGTTTTTCACATCTTCAATTGGCATCAGAGCGCCTGGTTCTGAGCTTATAACACTTAACTGTGTCAATACAAGATCCAGCGTTAGAAAAACACAATGGCAGGACCACATCAAAACATCAGCAATGACAACAATGAAGAAAGAGACAGATTTAGTGGCAAACCTCCAGTCTTTGATGGAGAGAACTTTGACTACTGGAAAGACAGAATTGAAAGTTTCTTTCTGGCCCATGATGCTGATCTGTGGGACATGGTGACTGATGGATACACGCACCCAGTGGATGGAAGTGGTCAGAAGATTGATAGGAAAACAATGTCTGATCAACAAAAGCGTGATTTCAGAAATCATCACAAGGCCAGAACAATTCTTCTCAGCGCCATCTCTTATTCAGAATATGAGAAGATATCAAACAGAGACACTGCAAAGAATATGTTTGACTCTCTGAGAATGACGCATGAAGGAAAAATTCAAGTCAAAGAAACCAAAGCCCTTGCAATCATTCAGAAGTATGAGGCATTCAAGATGGAAGAGAGTGAATCAATAGAAGCTATGTTTTCAAGATTTCAAATTCTTGTTGCTGGTCTTAAAGTTCTTGACAAAGGGTATTCTACTGCTGATCACGTTAAGAAGATCATCAGATGCTTGCCAAAACAATGGAGGCCAATGGTCACAACACTTAAGCTAGCCAAGGATCTCAACAAAATCTCTCCGGAGGAACTTGTCAGCTCCCTCAAAAGTCACGAGATAGAGCTAGAAGCAGATGAACCTCAAAAGCAAGGTAAGCCATTAGCTTTAAAATCTAACAGAAAATATGACTCTAAAGTTTTGCAGGCTGTGGAAGAAACCTCTGATGGGTCATCATCAGAAGAATATGAACTATCTCTCCTCTCCAGAAGGGTGAACCAATTATGGAAGCAGAGGCAAAGAAAGTTCAGGAATCCCAGAAGATCAGAAAATCAGAATGAATCCTTCTCCAGATACAGAAGGTCAGAATCCTCCTCTGGACACAGAAGATCTGAAGGTTCTTCAGGAAACAGAAAGCCAAAGAACAAAGACATCATCTTCTATGAATGTAACGAGCAATGGCACTACAAAAGTGACTTCCCAAAGCTTCTGAAAGAAAAGCCCAAAAGGAAGTTTGGCAAGGAAAAGAAGAAAAGTCTCATGGCTACATGGGATGATTCTGACACATATGAAGCTGACTCAGAATCAGGTGATGAAAGAGCAAACATAGCTCTCATGGCAAACATAACAGAAGACAGTGAAGCTTCTGAGTCAGAATCTGAATCAGATACAGAAGAGGTATTTCCTGACTTTGCTATAAACTTTACTAAGGCTGAACTAGCTGAAAGCCTTATGAAATTCTGTAAAGATATCAGCAGATCAGAGTCAAATTCAGAAACCTGAAAAGGAATCTTGCTTCTGACTCTGATAGCACTGAGAGTCTCAAATTGGAGAATTCTGAGTTAAAAGATAAAATTTCAAAATTATAAAATCTATTGCAAAACTCTCAGAAGGAAACAATCCCTGAAACTCCCAACAGTGATGATGAGATCATCAAGGAGTATGATCACAACTTTCAGAAGTTTCTAGCTAAAAACATAGATAGAAGCAAAATGGCTTCAATGATCTATGGAGTTAGCAGAAATGGAAGAAAGGGAATAGGATACCAAGGCAAGGTACCTACACAAAAAACTGCCATGGATTTAGTTATAAAATGTACTCCACTTGATTCAAACTTTATATCTGGGAACACACATGACATAAAATATACTAGTAGTGATTACTCTGTCAAACCAAAATTTAACCAGAGTTTTGGTAAAACTAACAAATCAGGACCCAAGAAAATATGGGTACCTAAGGATAAAATAATACATGTGGTAGATATCTTTAGCAGCAAAGCAGAAACACCAATCATGGTACCTGGACTCTGGCTGCTCACGACACATGATGGGAAGAAGGCATATGTTCCAAAGCCTGGAACTTAAGCCTAGAGGCCACGTAGGTTTTGGAGGCAATCAAAGAGGAAAAATCATTGGCTCTGGAACAGTAGGTAATGGAAATCATCCCTCTATAAGTAATGTTTTATTAGTAGATGGGTTAATGCATAACCTGTTATCCATAAGTCAATTAAGTGATAACGGTTATGATATAATCTTTAATCAAAACTCATGCAAAGCTGTTAGTCAGAAAGATGGGACTATCCTATTTAATGGAAAGAGGAAAAACAACATTTATAAAATCAAACTTTTTGAACTGAAAAGTCAGAATGTAAAGTGTCTTCTGTCTGTTAACAACGAGCAATGGATCTGGCACAGAAGATTGGGACATGTTAGTATGAGAAGAATATCTCAGATTAACAAACTCAATCTGGTCAGAGGACTTCCTAACCTGAAGTTCAATTCAGATGCTCTGTGTGAAGCATGTCAGAAAGGCAAGTTTGCAAAACAAGCTTTCAAATCCAAAAATGTTGTTTCCACCTCCAAGCCATTAGAACTTCTGCACATTGACTTATTTGGACCAGTTAAAACTGCTTCAGTCAGTGGAAAGAAGTATGGGTTAGTAATCGTAGATGACTATAGCAGATGGACATAGGTAAAGTTCTTAAGGCACAAAGGACGAGTCACACTCTGTGTTTGTTACCTTCTGCAACCAAGTTCAGAATGAAAAGGATCTTAGAATCGTCAAAGTCAGAAGTGATCATGGTGGAGAATTTGAAAATAAAGACTTTGAGTTATTCTTTAATGACAAAGGCATTCTGCATGATTTCTCTTGTCCTATAACTCCCCAGCAAAATGGAGTTGCAGAACGAAAGAACAGAACATTGCAAGAAATGGCCAGAACCATGATCAACGAGACTAACGTTGCTAAGATCTTCTGGGCAGAGGCAATAAACACAACGTGTTACATTCAGAATAGAATCTCCATAAGACCTATTCTGGAAAAGACTCCATATGAATTGTGGAAGAACAGAAAGCCCAACATTTCCTATTTTCATCCATTTGGATGTACATGTTTTATTCTGAATATAAAAAATTATTTGAACAAGTTTGACTCTAAAGCACAAAAGTTTATTATGTTAGGATACTTGAATGCTCAAGAGGGTACAGAGTATACAATACAGAAACACAGATTGTGGAAGAGTCAATCAGTGTTCGTTTTGATGATAAGCTTGACTCTCAAAATTCAAAGCAGAATGAATTCCTTGCAGGTATGGAAGTTGAACTCACAGGTACTGAAGACAAACCATCAGAAGCTCTGAACAGAGACACTCCCTCAACATCAGAAAGAGTGACTACAAGCAATCCAGCACCTTCTGTTGATCAACTCCAGAAAAGTCTATCCAGAAGTAGCTTGGATCACCCAGAAGAAACAATCTTAGGAAGAAAGGAAGATCCAATCAGAACAAGATCTAGCTTCAGAAACTCTGAAGAATCCCTTTTGGGACTTGTTTCTCTAATTGAACCAACAACAATTGATGAAGCACTTATGGACAATGACTGGATTCTAGCAATGAAAGAGGAGCTAAATCAATTCACAAGAAATGACGTATGGGACCTAGTTCCAAAACCAAAAGGATTCAACATCATTGGTACAAAATGGGTGTTCAGAAACAAACTCAACGAACAAGGTGAAGTCATCAGAAACAAAGCAAGACTGGTAGCACAAAGTTATAGTTAGCAAGAGGGGATAAACTATACAGAAACCTTTGCTCCAGTCACCAGGTTAGAATCTATCAGACTTTTAATCTCATTTTCTGTTAATAAAGGCATCACTCTATATCAGATGGATGTTAAGAGTGCATTCTTAAATGGCTATATAGAAGAAGAGGTATATGTGCACCAACCTCCTGGTTTTGAAAGTTCCAAAAATTCAGAATATGTTTTCAAACTAAAGAAGTCACTCTATGGTCTGAAACAAGCTCCCAGAGCTTGGTATGAAAGACTAAGTAACTTCCTGTTAGAAAAGGAATTCACCAGAGGGAAAGTGGACACAACCTTGTTCTGTAAGACAGTTAAGAATGACATTTTAGTATGTCAGATTTATGTTGATGACATCATATTTGGATCTACTAAACCCTCTCTGGGAAGAAAGTTTGCTAAGTGTATGCAGGCAGAATTTGAGATGAGCCTAATGGGGGAACTAAAATTCTTTCTAGGCATTCAGATCAATCAAACTCCAGAAGGAACTTACATTCATCATAGCAAATATGTCAGAGAACTTCTGAAGAAATTTGATCTCTCAGAATGTAAGCCATTAAAGATTCCAATGCATCCCACGTGCATTCTAGAAAGAGAAGAGGTAAGTAAAAAGGTAGAACAAAAAGTCTACAGAGGTATGATTGGTTCTCTTCTATATCTGACGACTTCAAGGCCTGACATTTTATTCAGTGTTTTCATTTGTGCTAGATTCTAATCAGATCCTAGAGAATCTCACTTAACAGCAAATAAGCGAATTTTCAAGTATCTGAAAGGTACTACTAATCTGGGTTTGTTTTATAGAAAATCAAGTGATTACAGCTTAATAGGTTACTGTGATGCTGATTTCGCTGGAGACAGAGTAGAACGTAAAAGTACTTCTAGAAGCTGCCAGTTTCTGGGAGAAAATATGATCTCATGGTCCAGCAAAAGACAATCCACAATTGCTCTATCAACAGCAGAAGCTGAATACATAGCAGCAGCTGGATGCAGCACACAAATGCTCTGGATGAAAAGTCAACTTGAGGACTTCCAGATATTTGAGAGTAACATCCTTATCCTCTGTGACAATACTTCTTCTATTTGCTTAAGTAAAAATCCCATTTTGCATTCTAGGGCTAAGCATATAGAAATAAAACATCATTTTATTAGGGACTATATTCAGAAAGGGATTTTAAATTTTAAATTTATTAACACAGACCATCAATGGGCTGATATTTTTACAAAACCTCTTTCTGAAGATAGGTTCAACTTCATTCTGAAACATCTCAGCATGAAGCTCTGCCCAGAATAAAATTGTTTTGATTTTATATCTTAACCTTCAGAACTTTGTTTATTTTTCTGTGAACTACTGATCAATCTTTCTTTAGATCTTTAGAAGTACAGATTGTATCAGAATCTATCCATGAAGATCTGAGCGTTTCATGTCAAGGATAGAAATGTGCTGTTCACTCAAGCAAACAAGTGTCATCCAGTCATCAGCCATTTTCTGAGGCTGAACACGCGTTCGTGTTTCTGAAAAGGCAAAAGCGCTGATTGGATGCATTGAGACACATGTCATGGGTAACCGTTCCAAATATCTTTCTGAATCCCCTAATATCAGCTATCATTAAATGCTAATAATCATTACTAATTTCTCTCTCTTGCCGTTTATGTTTTCAAAACCTTTTAGAAATCTATTTAAACACACTTCACACCATTTACACTATTTTACCTTCACTTTCATTGTCTCTAAATATTTCTGATTTCAGTTTGCATATTTTCTCCAAAACCCTTTCATTTTCTACACAAAAACCTTCGTGTGAACATGGCTTCCTCCAGCATTCCTACTTCAAGCTCTCAAAAATCAGACTCAACTAAACAGTACGAAGAACCTCACAGAACGCTTCTCACTCCAATCAAAAATCTAGAGGTTATGTCAGAATTAATAGTGGATTTCAACAGTCTTCAGGAGAATGGGTTTGATCTCTCTGAAGATGTTAAAACTCAAGGCTGGGAAAAGTATTTTGATCGTCTGGTGGGTCCAATATTCCCTATTGTGGTAAAGGAATTTTGGATTCACGCTTCTTCTTCAAACCATCAAGTTACGTCCTACATCATGGGGAAGAAGATTGTTATTACTGAGGACCTGATTGCAAGACTTATAGGGTACAATGGTGGTGGTGTTCGCTGCATTGACATGGCAGAAAGGTGTGCTGATGCTGCCCTAATTGCAAGGGAAATCTTCACTCTGGGGCTTCCTCCAGCAAGATAAGGGATTTAAAGGACAAACACATAATTTGGGCCAAGATCATTCTGGGATGCTTTAACCACAGGAAGCCTACCATCTCTCCTGATTACATTAATATTGATAAACAATTTCCGATCTATTTTATCTCTCAGAAGGTCAAGATAAATCTGGATCATCTGCTGTTCAACCATCTCAGAACAAGTGTCAAGGAAACAAGAGAAGATGAACGTACAAAAAGGGATTGGATACCCTTAGGAAGACTGGTATCAGATATTCTAACAGAGAATAAGCTGATTGATCATCTGACAGAGGCTCAGGAAATCAACACTCTGGAAGCTACTGTTGGCAAACAACTGAATGCCAAAAATCTGAAGAAAATGAAGTTGATTGAGAACATCAAGAAGGAGCCCATTGTCACTCCTTTTGCTGCAATCTCCAGCAGAAGAGTCCCTCTGGATGACTTTCCTCTGTTCTCAAAGATTGACTCTAAACTAGATATAATTATGAGATATCTGGATGCTTGTAAAGCTGATGGTACAACACCAAATCTAAACATCCAGGATCTGCAGAAGAAGGATCCAGAAGTTGTTCTGAAGAAGACCAAGAAAAGGAAGGCTGAAGCAAAAGGATCATATCAGCGGACTCCTAAAAAGAAAGGTAATCCTTCATCTGTAACTGTTTTAGATTCAATTGCTGTATCAACATCTATCCCAATTTCCACTCCATCTGAAAACCAAACAACACAAACTTTTGATGATTTTGACCTTGAATTTGATCCCTCTGAATCATTAACCCTTAGAAGATCTCGCTCCCAACCTCAAAATCCAAATACTGAAGCCATACCAGAACAAGAACTTGCAAAAGTTCTATCTGATATAGATACTTTGCTCCCATACCAGAAAATCCAAACCCTGAAACCCACACAGAACCACAACCAGAAATTCCCCTCTCACCAATACCAGAAATTCCCCTTTCTCCAGAACCAGAAATCCCACAACCTTCATCTCCTCAACCAGAAATTAATCCACCCTCTCCTCAACCTGAACAATCTCCACAACCCGAGATTCAAACCTCTGAGGCTCAACCATCTGAATCCCCTGAACCAGTACCTCTGGCCATTCGTTTTCCCCTTGGTACCATTGTGAATATTCCCCAACTTCCCTCTTCACCAGAATTAACTCCACAAAATTCCCCATCAAGTCCAATCATAATTCCTGACTCTCCCACTCCGTCACCAAAAGACAATTCAGATGACCACAGCAAGACTATCATTGATTTAATAGTCTTTGAACGCCTTGTTGCAATAACCAAAAAAACTGCTATCCCTAAACCAAAACATCCAGATGTTGGTACCAACATACTGAACTTTGAAACAGAAGTACAGAAGTGGATCACTTCTCTTAAACAAGCGAGTCTTGAACTGGTTGATCCTGCTGCATCAGACTACCTCTGGACAAAGTTCAGAAGATGGGTATGCTCTGAATCCTTTAAGTTGCAAGAACAGAGTTATGGACAGGCTCAACAGAACTTCAGCAATCTGCTGAAAGAAATTGAAGGTCCAGTTCTGAGCAAGCTGCTTAAGGAAGAAGTTCTCCATCTGGACATTTCTCCTTGGTCTGAACAGCGTCCAGCATCCAAAGTTCAACCTACTGAATATCAGATGATTCCTGCTGAAGAGCAAGGTCAAGAAGAAGATATTGAAGAAAGCTCTGAGAAGCATCCTGTCTCTGAAGATCCTTAAGCTTCCTCCCTTGACAGGAAGACTCTAGAAGATCTAAAAAGATCTGATATGCTAATACAAGAAAGAATGGATAAGCAGGACACTAAAATTGATGCACTTGCAAACATGTTAACTCAGCAACAGGAAACCATCACTCAAATCAAGAGCATGTTGGGAGATCTGTTCACACGTCTTCCACCTCCCTCTTAGAATTTCCTTATTTCTTTTACATGTTTGTCTGTAATATTTTTTCATTGTTCTGAATGTATCATTGCTTCTGTTTCTCAATATAAATGCATTTTTAGCTCTGATTATTTGTGCTTTTTGATAACGAACAAAAAGGGGGAGAAAGAATGATGTTTTTCAATAACGGATTACTGAGGCATAAGTCTCAAACATTCTGATCTATGTAAATTTCTTTCTTCTGATAAGCTTACAGGTACAAAATTCTGATTAAAGATACAGTAAAGTACAATAAAGCACTGATGCTCAAAGACTCGTGGAATTAAAGGGAAGTAATCAACTCAGGGGGAGTTTTCTCTTCCTAGCTCTGATACCTTTTATTCTTTATCTTTAATCTCTGATACCTATTATTATTTATTTTCAAATTGAAAAAATCTGGTTTTTGTCATCATCTAAAAGGGGGAGATTGTTAGAACATAGTTTGATTCTACAACCCTTGATTAAAGTTTTGATGATAACAAAATACAAAGAATAAAATAAATTCAAAGATATATATATATATAACAAATATGCTGCTTAAAATTTTATTTTGTATTTACAGAAGTTCTGATGGAATCAACATCAGAAGATCAGTTATATGTCAGCATCAGAAGATCAATCGCATGTGCTACACGCTGAAGCTACCAGATCATACGCTGAAGCTTGATGACCAGAATCTGCGCATAAAATACTCTGACTCTGATCAAATATCTTTACCAAGTCATCATCACTCAGAAGCGTCAGCTTAAGTTTAAAGCAGAAGACTCTGAAGCGTTACTATGTATTCAAGACAGATTAATTACCAACGGCTTTATCCAAGACAAGATCTTCTCAATAAGGAAAGAACGTTATTATCATTGAAAGTGCTTTATGGACAACAATGTATCTTTGCCTTGGCTATATATACAAGTCTGTATGAGAAAAGATGCACGCATATACACGCCTACGAAAACGCACGCACTCATACATTTTGCTAAGTCTTCAAACCACGCCTACGCAAAAGCATTAGCAATTCAATTTTTATTCTAAGCTTAAATTTGTGTATTATCACAGTTGTGATATATAGTTTTGTTAGAAAACATTAGCACACATCATCGTTCAATTATCTGTAAAGAGATTCCCTTAAGATAAATCGATTTGTGGTCATACTCAAGAAGGCTTTAACAGTTGTTAAAGTAGTCTGTTGTAATCCTATTGAATATAGTGGATTTAGACTTCGTTGGAGAGAGGCGAAATCACCTTGACGGGTGGACTGGAGTAGTTTGAGATCAAATGAACCAGGATAAAAATATAGTGTTGACTTAGCTTTTAATTTAAGTTTTACAATTCAACCCCCCTTCTTGTGTTTTTAACATCTTCAATTGGCATCAGAGCGCCTGGTTCTGATGGATGGTAGTCTCTTCATTATGAAAGATAGGAGGTTGTTGAGGTTTTACTCCGATGGATGGTAGTCTCTTCTTTATAGGAGATTGTTCATTGTTAAGATGTTTTACTCCGATGGATGGTATTATCTTCATTAAGGGAGATAGTTCTTTCCTATGGTATTACTCTGATGGATGGTAGTCTCTGTATTATGGGACATAGTTAGTTGGTTAGGTTTTACTACATAGGATGGTAGTCTCTTCATTATGAGTGATAGTTCGTTGTTTAAATGTTTTACTCTGATGGATGGTAGTGTCTTCATTAAGGGAGATAGTTTGTTGCTTACGTTTACTCCGATGGATGGTAATCTTTTCATTATTGGAAATAGTTCGTTATTGAGGTTTTACTCTGATGGACGGTAGTCTCTTCATTATAAGAGACAGTTCGTTGTTGATATGTTTTACTCTGATGGATGGTAGTCTCTTTATTAGGGGAGATAGTTCTTTGTTGAGGTTTTACCTCGATGGATGGTAGTCTCTTCATTATAGGAGATAGTTCGTTGTTGAGATGTTTTACTCCCATAGACGGTAGTCTCTTCATTATGGGAGATACTTCGTTGTTGAGATGTTTAACTCTAATGGATGGTATTCTCATTATTATGGGAGAAAGTTTGTTGTTCAGATGTTTTACTCAGATGGATGGTAGTCTCCTCATTAAGGGATATAGTTCGTTGTAGAGGTTTTACTCTGATGGATGGTAGTCTCTTTATTATGGAAGATAGTTTGTTGTTGAGGTTTTACTCCGATGGATGGTAGTCTCTTCATTATGGGATATAGTTCGTTGTTAGATGTTTTACTCTGATGGATGGTAGTCTGTTTATTAAGGGAGATAGTTCATTGCTGAGGTTTTACTCTGATTGATGGTAGTCTCTATATTATGGGAGATAGTTTCTTTGTTAGGTTTTACTACAATTGATGGTAGTCTCTTCTTTATGGGTGATAGTTCGATGTTCAGATGTTTTACTCTGATGGATGGTAGGGTCTTCATTAAGGGAGAGTGTTTGTTGCTTAGGGTTTACTCCGATCGGTGGTAGTCTCTTCATTATGGGAGATAGTTCGTTGTTGAGGTTTTACTCTGATGGATGGTAGTCTCTTAATTATAGGAGATGGTTCGTTGTTGAGATGTTTTACTCCGATGGATGGTAGTCTTTTCATTAGAGGAGATAGTTTGTTGTTGAGGTTTTACTCTGATGGATGATAGTCTCTTCATTACAGGAGATAGTTTGTTGTTGAGATGTTTTACTCCTATACGGTAGTCTCTTCATTATGGGAGATAGTTCGTTGTTGAGATGTTTTACTCCAATGGATGTTAGTCTCTTTATTATGGGAGATAGTTTGTTGTTAAGATGTTTTAGTCTGATGGATGGTAGTCTCTTAATTATGAAAGATAGGAGGTTGTTGAGGTGTTACTCATATGGAGGTTAGTGTCTTCAATATAGGAGATAGTTCGTTTTTTAGGTTTTACTCCGATGGATGGCATTCTCTTCATAATGGGACATGCTTCGTTGTTCAGATGGTTTACTCTGATGGATGGTAGTCTCTTCATTATGGGAGATAGTTTGATGTTGACGTTTTACTCCGATGGATGGTAGTCTCTTCATTGTGGGAGTTAATTTGTTGTTAATATGTTTTACTCCAATAGATGGTGGTCTCTTCTTTATTGGAGATAATTCATTGTTAAGATGTTTTACTCTGATGGATGTTAGTCTCTTCATTAAGGGAGATAGTTTGCTGATGAGGTATTACTCCGATGGATGGTAGTCTCTATATTATGGGAGATATTCAGTTGGTTAGGTTTTACTACATAGGATGGTAGTCTCTTCATTATGGGTGATAGTTCGTTGTTCAGATGTTTTACTCTGATGGATGGTAGTGTCTTTATTAAGGGAGATAGTTTGTTGCTTAGGTTTTACTCCAATTGATGGTAGTCTCTTCATTATGGGAGATAGTTCGTTATTGAAGTTTTACTCTGATGGACGGTAGTCTCTTCATTATAAGAGATAGTTCGTTGTTGATATGTTTTACTCCGATGGATGGTTTTCTTTTCATTAGGGGAGATAGTTCTTTGTTGAGGTTTTATTCTGATGGATGGTAGTGTTTTCATTATAGGAGATAGTTTGTTGTTGAGATGTTTTACTCCCATACGGTAGTCTCTTCATTATGGGATATAGTTCATTGTTGAGATGTTTTACTCTAATGGATGGTAGTCTCTTCATTATGGGAGATAATTAGTTGTTGAGATGTTTTACTCCAATGGATGGTATTCTCTTCATTAAGGGAGATAGTTTGTTGTAAATATGTTTTACTCTGATGGATGGTAGTCTCTTCGTTAAGGGAGATAGTTATTTCATATGGTATTACTCCGATGGATGGTAGTATCTGTATTATGGGACATAGTTAGTTGGTTAGGTTTTACTACATAGGATGGTAGTCTCTTCATTATGGGTGATAGTTCATTGTTTAAATGTTTTACTCTGATGGATGGTAGTGTCTTCATTAAGGGAGATAGTTTGTTGCTTAGGTTTTACTCCGATGGATGGTAGTCTCTTCATTATAAGAGATAGTTCGTTGTTGATATGTTTTACTCCGATGGATGGTAGTCTCTTCATCAGGGGAGATAGTTCTTTGTTGAGGTTTTACTTCGATGGATGGTAGTCTCTTCATTATAGGAGATAGTTCGTTGTTAAGATGTTTTACTCCCATAGACGGTAGTCTCTTCATTATGGGAGATACTTCGTTGTTGAGATGTTTAACTCTAATGGATGATATTCTCATTATTATGGGAGAAAGTTTGTTGTTCAGATGTTTTACTCTGATGGATGGTAGTCTCCTCATTAAGGGAGATAGTTCGTTGTAGAGGTTTTAATCTGATGGATGGTAGTCTCTTTATTATGGAAGATAGTTTGTTGTTGAGGTTTTACTCTGATGGATGGTAGTCTCTTCATTATGGGATATAGTTCGTTGTTAGATGTTTTACTCTGATGGATGGTAGTCTATTTATTTAGGGAGATAGTTCATTGATGAGGTTTTACTCTGATGGATGGTAGTCTATATATTATGGGAGATAGTTTGTTTGTTAGGTTTTACTACAATTGATGGTAGTCTCTTCATTATGGGTGATAGTTCGATGTTCAGATGTTTTACTCTGATGGATGGTAGGGTCTTCATTAAGGGAGAGTGTTTGTTGCTTAGGGTTTACTCCGATTGATGGTAGTCTCTTCATTATGAGAGATAGTTCGTTGTTGAGGTTTTACTATGATGGATGGTAGTCTCTTAATTATAGGAGATGGTTCGTTGTTGAGAGGTTTTACTCTGATGGATGGTAGTCTCTTCATTGTAGGAGATAGTTTGTTATTGAGATGTTTCACTCCCATACGGTAGTCTCTTCATTATGGGAGATAGTTCATTGTTGAGATGTTTTACTCCAATGGATGGTAGTCTCTTCATTATGGGAGATAGTTTGTTGTTAAGATGTTTCACTCTAATGGATGGTAGTCACTTCATTACTAGAGATAGTTTGATGTTGAGATGATTTTCTGTGATGGATGGTAGTCTCTTAATTATGGGAGATAGTTCGTTGTTCACATGTTTTGCTCTGATGGATGGTAGTCTCTTCATTACGGGAGATAGTTTTTTGTTGAGGTTTTACTCCGGTGGATGGTAGTCTCTTCTTTATAGGAGATAGTTCATTGTTAAGATGTTTTACTCTGATGGATGGTAGTATGTTCATTAAGGGAGATAGTTCATTGCTGAGGTATTACTCCGATGGATGGTAGTCTCTGTATTATAGGACATAGTTAGTTGGTTAGGTTTTACTACATAGGATGGTAGTCTCTTCATTATGGGTGATAGTTCGTAGTTTAAATGTTTTACTCTGATGGATGGTAGTGTCTTTATTAAGGGAGATAGTTTGTTGCTTACATTTTAATCCGATGGATGGTAATCTCTTCATTATTGGAGATAGTTCGTTATTGAGGTTTTACTCTGATGGACGGTAGTCTCTTGATTATAAGAGATAGTTCGTTGTTGATATGTTATACTCCGATGGATGGTAGTCTCTTCATTAGGGGAGATAAATCTTTGTTGAGGTTTTACTCCGATGGATGCTAGTCTCTTCATTATAGGAGATAGTTCATTGTTGAGATGTTTTACTCCCATAGACGGTAGTCTCTTCATTATGGGTGATACTTCGTTGTTGAGATGTTTTACTCTGATGGAAGGTAGTCTCTTCATTATGGGAGATAATTCGGTGTTGAGATGTTTAACTCTAATGGATGGTATTCTCTTTATTATTGGAGAAAGTTTTTTGTTCAGATGTTTTACTCTGATGGATGGTAGTCTCTTTATTGAGGGAGATAGTTCATTGCAGAGGTTTTACTCCGATGGATGGTAGTCTCTTTATTATGGAAGATAGTTTGTTGTTGAGGTTTTACTCCCGTGGATGGTAGTCTCTTCATTATGGGAGATATTGTTAGAATAAAGATTGATTCTACAACCCTTGGTTAGAGTTTTGAAGATAACAAATACAAAGAATAAATAAATAAAAAGAATAAATACAAAGAACAAATATGTTCCTTAAAAATATGTTTTATGTATGCAGAAGTTCTGATCAGATCAACATCAGAAGATAAGCCATAAAGTATTACACGCTGAAGCAATCAGATTATACACTGAAGATTGGTGACAAGAACCTGCGCTTAATTACAATAAACTCTGATTCTAAACAAAGACATATCAACCAAGTCATCAATATTCTGAAGCGTCATCAGCAGTAAGGAAAGAAGATTCTGAAGCGTTACTGAACATTCAAGACAGAATTAATGCCAACCTCTTTCTTCAGACAAGATCTTCTCCAAAAAGAAAGTGTTTTAATAACATTAAACTTGCTTTATGGACAAAGTCATTACATTGCCTATATAACCAAGTCAGCTTGCAAAAAGAAGCACGTATGTACACACAACAATTTTCTAAGATTATCATCCACGCATATTTAAGCTCAAGCAAATTAATTCTTTATTCTAAGCTACACCTGTGTAATTTATCACAGTTGTGATAAACCGTTTTTTGTTAGAAAAACAATAACACAGTTTGTTTTATCATATTGTAACTAAAGAAGACTTTAACAGTTGTTAAAGTAACTTTTGTAATCTTGTTGAGATTAGTGGATTAAGACCTCGTTGGAGAGAGGCAAAATCATCTTGACAGGTGGAATGGAGTAGTTTGAGATCAAACGAACCAGGATAAAAATATTGTGTCATTAAGCTGTTTTAGATCCTAGTTTTCAATTCAAACCCCCCCCCTCCCCCCCCCCCCCCTTCTTGTGTTTTTCACATCTTTAATTGGTATCAGAGCGCCTGATTCTGAGCTTAAACACTTAACCGTGTCAGTACAAGATCCAAGCATCAGAAAAACACTATGGTGGGATCAAGCCAAAACATCAGCCATGAAAACAATGAAGATAGAGACAGATTCGGTGGTAAACCTTCAGTCTTTGATGGAGAAAACTTTGACTACTGGAAAGATAGAATTGAGAGTTTCTTTCTAGCACATGATGCTGATCTGTGGGACATCGTGACTGATGGATACACACATCCTATGGATGGACGTGGTCAGAAGATAGACAGGAAAATGATGTTTGATCAGCAAAAGCGTGAATTCAGAAACCACCACAAGTCCAGAACAATTCTCCTCAGCGCCATCTCATATTCAGAATATGAGAAAATATCAAATAGAGAAACTGCCAAGAATATGTTTGACTCTCTGAGAATGACTCATGAAGGCAACATTCAAGTCAAAGAAACCAAGACCCTTGTGCTCATTCAGAAGTATGAGGCATTCAAGATGGAAGATAGTGAATCAATATAAACTATGTTTTCAAGATTTCAAATTCTTGTTGCTGGACTAAAAGTTCTTGACAAAGGGTATTCTACTACTGATCACGTTAAGAAGATCATCAGAAGCTTGCCCAAACAGTGGAGGCCAATGGTCACAACACTTAAGCTAGCCAAATATCTCAACAAAATCTCTCTGGAAGAACTTGTTAGCTCCCTCAAAAGTCACGAGATAGAGATAGAAGAAGATGAACCTCAAAAGAAAGGTAAGCCATTAGCCTTAAAATCTAACAGAAAATCTGACCTCAAAGTTTTGTAGGCTGTGGAAGAAACCTCTGATGGATCCTCATTAGAGGAAGATGAACTGTCTCTCCTCTCCATAAGGGTGAATCAAATGTGGAAGCAAAGACAAAGGAATTTTACAAATCCCAAAAGATCAGAAAATCAGAATGAATCCTCATCTAGATACAGAAGGTCAGAATCCTCCTCTGGACATTGAAGATCTAAAGGTTCGTCAGGATACAGAAAGCCAAACAACAAAGACATCATCTGCTATGAATGGAACGAGCAAGGGCACTATAAAAGTGACTGACCAAAGCTTCAGAAGGAGAAGCCCAAAAAGAAGTTTATCAAGGAAAAGAAGAAAAGCCTCATGGCTACATGGGATGATTCTGACACATCTGAAGTTGACTCAGAATCATATGATGAAAGAGCAAACATAGATCTCATGGTAAATGTATCAGAAGACAGTGAAGCTTCTGGTTCAGACTCAGAATCAGACACTGAAGGTGTATTCCCTGACTTTACCATAAACTTTACTAAGGTTGAACTTATTGAAAGCCTAAATGAAATTCTGGAAAGGTATCAGCATATCAGAGTCAAATTCAGAAACCTGAAAAGGAATCTTGCTTCTGACTTTGATAAGACTGAGAGTCTCAGATTGGAGAATTCTAAGTTAAGAGAAAAAGTTTCAAAATTAGAAAACCAGTTGCATAATTCTCAGAAGGAAACAATCTCTGAAACTCCCAGCAATGCTGATGAGATCATCAAAGAGTATGATCACATCTTTCAGAAATTTCTAGCTAAAAACATACACAGAAGCAAGATGGCTTCAATGATCTATGAAGTTAGAAGAAATGGCAGAAAAGGGATAGGATATCAAGGTAAGGTACCTACACCAAAAAATGCCATGGACTTAGTTATAAAATGCACACCACTCAATTCACATTTCATATATGGGCACACACATGACATAAATTACACAAGTAGTGATTATTTTGTCAAACCAAAATTTAACCATAATTTTGGTAAAACTAACAAATCAGGACCCAAGAAAATGTGGGTACCTAAGGATAAAATCATACATGTGGTAGATATCTTTAGCAGCAAGGCTAAGACACCAATCATGGTACCTGGACTCTGGCTGCTTACGACACATGACGGGAAGAAGGCATATATTCCAAAGCCTGGAAATTAAGCCTGGAGGCCACGTGGGCTTTGGAGGCAATCAGAGAGGAAAGATCATTGGCTCTGGAACAGTAGGTAATGGAAATCTTTCCTCTATAAGCAATGTTTTATTAGTTGATGAATTAATGCATAACCTGTTATCCATAAGTCAATTAATTGATAATGGTTATGATATAATCTTCAATCAAAATTCATGCAAAGCTGTTAGTCAGAAAGATAGGACTATCCTATTTAATGGAAAGAGGAAAAACAACATTTATAAAATAAAACTTTCTGAACTAAAGAGTCAGAATGTAAAATGTCTACTGTCTGTTAACAACGAGCAATGGATCTGGCAGAGAAGATTGGGACATGTTAGTATGAGAAGAATATCTCAGATTAACAAACTTAATCTGGTCAGAGGACTTCCTAACTTGAAGTTCAATTCAGATGCTCTGTGTGAAGCATGTCAGAAAGGCAAGTTTGCAAAACCTGCTTTCAAATCCAAAAATGTTGTATCTACATCTAAGCCATTAGAACTTATGCACATTGACTTATTTGGACCAGTAAAAATTGCTTCAGTCAGTGGTAAGAAGTATGGGTTAGTAATCGTAGATGACTATAGCAGATGGACATGGGTAAAGTTCTTAAGACACAAGGATGAGTCACACTCTGTGTTTGTTACCTTCTGCAACCAAGTTCAGAATGAAAAGGATCTTAGAATTGTCAAAGTCAGAAGTGATCATGGTGGAGAATTTGAAAATAAATATTTTGAATTATTCTCTAATGAAAAAGGCATTCTGCATGATTTCTCTTGTCCTAGAACTCCCCAGCAAAATGGAGTTGTAGAACGAAAGAACAGAACATTGCAAGAAATGGCCAGAACCATGATTAACGAGACTAACGTTGCTAAGATCTTCTGGGCAGAGGCAATAAACACAGTGTGTTACATTCAAAATAGAATCTCCATAAGACCTATTCTGGAAAAGACTCCATATGAATTGTGGAAGAAAAAAAAGCCCAACATTTCTTATTTTCATCCATTTGGATGCACATGTTTTATTCTGAATACAAAAAATTATTTGAACAAGTTTGACTCTAAAGCATAAAAGTGTATTATGTTAGGATACTCTGAACACTCGAGAGGGTACAGAGTATACAATATAGAAACACAAATTGTTGAAGAGTCAATCAGTGTTAGGTTTGATGATAAGCTTGACTCTCAAAAGTAAAAGCAGAACGAATTCCTTGCAGGTATGAAAGTTGAACTCATAGGTACTAAAGACAACTCATCATAGGCTCTCAACATAGACACTCCCTCAATAGTAGAAAGAGTTACTACAAGCAATCCAGCACCTTCTATTGATCAACTCCAGAAAAGACTATCCAGAAGCAGCATTGATCACCCAGAAGATACAATTTTGGGAAGGAAGGAAGATCCAATCAGAACAAGATCAACTTTCAGAAACTCTGAAGAATCCCTCATGGGACTGATTTCTCTGATTGAACCAACAACAATTTGATGAAGCACTTCTGGACAATGACTGGATTCTGGAAATGCAAGAGGAACTAAATCAATTCACCAGAAATGACGTATGGGATCTGGTTCCCAAACTAAAAGGGTTCAACGTCATTGGTACAAAACGGGTGTTCAGAAACAAACTGAACGAACAAGGTGAAGTCATCAGAAACAAAGCACGACTGGTAGCACAAGGTTATAGTCAGCAAGAGGGGATAAACTATACAGAAACCTTTGATCCAGTCGCCAGTTTAGAATCTATCAGACTCTTAATATCATTTGTTGTTAATAAAGGCATCACTCTGTATCAGATGGATGTCAAAAGTGCATTCTTAAATGGCTATATAGATGAAGAGGTACATGTGCACCAACCCCCTGGTTTTGAGAGTTCTAAAAATCCAGAATATGTTTTAAAACTAAAGAAGTCACTCTATGGTCTGAAACAAGCTCCCAGAGCTTGGTATGAAAGACTAAGTAACTTCCTGTTAGAAAAGGAATTCACTAGAGGGAAAGTGGACACAACCTTGTTCTGTAAGACAGTTAAGAATGACATGTTAGTTTGTCAGATTTATGTTGATGACATCATATTTGGATCTACTAAACCCTCTCTGGGAAGAGAATTTGCTAAATGTATGCAGGCAAAGTTTGAGATGAGCCTAATGGGGGAACTCAAATTCTTTCTGGGCATTCAGATAAATCAAACTCCAGAAGGAACTTACATTCATCAGAGCAAATATTTCAGAGAACTTCTGAAGAAATTTGATCTCTCAGAATGTAAGCCCTCAAAGATTCCAATGCATCCCACGTGCATTCTGGAAAAAGAAGAGGTAAGTAAAAAGGTAAAACAGAAGGTCTACAGAGGTATGATTGGTTCTCTTCTCTATCTGACGGCTTCAAGGCCTGACATTTTATTCAGTGTTTGCATTTGTGCTAGATTCCAATCAGATCCTAGAGAATCTCACTTAACAGCAATTAAGCGAATTTTCAAGTATCTGAAAGGTACTGCTAATCTGGGTTTGTTTTATAGAAAATCAAATGATTACAGCTTAGTAGGATACTGTGATGCTGATTTTGTTGGAGACAGAGTAGAACGTAAAAGCACTTCTGGAAGCTGCCAGTTTCTGGGAGAAAATCTGATGTCATGGTCCAGCAAAAGACAATTCAGAATAGCACTATCAACAGCAGAAGCTGAATACATAGCAGCAGGTGGATGTAGTACGCAAATGCTCTGGATGAAAAGTCAACTTGAGGACTTCAATATACTTGAGAGTAACAACCCTATCCTTCGTGACAATACTTCTGCTATTTGTCTCAGTAAAAATCCTATTTTGCATTCTAGGGCTAAGCATATAGAAATAAATCATAATTTTATTAGGGACAATATTCACAAAGGGATTATTAACTTAAAATTCATTGACACGGACCATCAATGGGTTGATGTCTTTAAAAACCTCTTTCTAAAGATAAGTTTAACTTCATTCTGAAACATCTCAGTATGAAGCTTTGCCCATAATAAATTGTTTTATTTACATATCTTAACCTTCAGAATTTTAGTTATTTTCTGTGAACTACTGATAAATCCGCCTTTAGAATTTTAGAAGTACAGATTGTATCAAAATCTATCCATAAATATCTGAGCGTTTCATTTCAAGGATAGAAGTGTGTTGTTCATGTAAGCAAACAGTTGTCATCCATTCATCAGCTACCTTCTGAGGCTAAACACACGTTCACTTTTCTGAAAGGTTAAAAGCGCTGATTGGGTGCATTGAGACACACATCATGGGTAACCATTCCAATATCTTTCTGAATTCCCTAAAATCAGCTGTCATTAATGCTTATAATCATGACTAATTGTTTCTCTCTCTTACAATTTATGCTTTCAAAAATCTATTTAAACTCAAGTTTCACTCTTTACATTCTTTCACTTTTACTCTCTCAATACCTTATAATTGTTTTCAGTTAGTACTTTCGAAAACCCTTTCATCTTTCTCAAATTTCTTGTGCGAACATGGATTCTTCAAGCGTCCAAAACACCAGTTCTCAGGGAACTTATTCTATGGAACAATAGGAAGAACCATACAGAACTCTACTCACGCCCATTGACAACCTGGAAGTTCTTTCAGAACTGATTGTTGATTTTGAAAGTCTTCAAGAAAATGGCTTCAATCTCTCTGAAGAGGTCAATGCTCAAGGATGGAACATATATTTTGACCATCTTCTAGGGCCAACGTTTCCAATTCTTGTCAAAGAATTCTGGATTCATGCTTCCTCCTCAAACCATCAAGTTACCTCGTATGTTATGGGGAAGAAGATTGTCATTACTGAAGACCTAATTTCACGACTTATCGGTTACAATGGTGAAGGTGTCAGGTGTATAGACATGGCTGGAAGATGTTTTGATGTTGCTTCAATTTCAAGGGAAATATTCACTCTGGGTCTACCCTCCAGCAATATTAGGGATCCGAAGGATCATCATAGAATTTGGGCTAAGATGATTCTGGGATGCATCAACCACAGGAAGCCAACCAGCTCTCCTAATTACATAAACATTAATCAGTAGTTTCTGATATACTTTATCTCCAAGAAGACTAAGGTGAATCTCCCTCACTTGCTATTTAATCATCTGAGGACCAGTGTAAAGGAAACAAGGGAAGATGAGCATTCCAAAAGGGACTGGATACCCCTAGGAAGACTCATATCAGATATTCTGACAGAGAATAGGCTGATAGAGCATCTGATTGAAGCACAAGAAAATTAGCTCACTAGAAGCAACTGCTGGGAAGCCTCTGAATGCAAAGAATCTAAACAAGATGAAAATCATTGAGAACATCAAGAAGGAACCCAACATTACTTCTTTTGCAACCATAACCTCCAGAAGAATTCCTCTGGATGATTTTCCTCTATTCTTTGAGATTGACTCAAAGCCTGAGATAATTGTCAGATATATGGATGCATATAAGGAAGATGGCACTGCACCAGGGTTAAATATCCAGGACTTGCATCAGGTGGCTCCATAAGTTGTGTTGAAGAAGACCAAGAAAAGAAAGGCAGCAGCAGAAGGATCATCCCAAAGGACTCCAAAAGCTGCTAAAAAGAAAGGTAATCCTTCTTCTATTACTGTTTTAGAATCAATAACTATATCAACATCTGAACCCATAACTACCCAATCAGAACTTCCAACCCCACAAATGTTTGATGAATTTGACATAGGGTTTGATCCATTAGAAACTCTAAGTCTAAGAGAAACTCACTCCATTCCTATCAATCCAAATCCTGAACCAACTCAACCAGAACTTGCCAAAGTTCTTTCAGATATTGACTCTTTTGACCAAGTCATCTCAGCTCCCACACCACAAAATCCAAATCCTCAAATCCCTGATAATCCAAACTCGGAAACTAAAATAGATGTTCCACAACCAGATATTCCACTACCTCTCTCTCCACAACAAGATATTCCTCATCCACCATCACCTCAACCTGATCAATCACAACCAGAAGTTCAAACTTTTGAGAACCAACCATCTGAGACCTATGAACCAGAACCTCAAAATCCTACAACCAACCAATCTGAAGAACCTACTTCAGATTCAGATACAATCCTAATCCCAAGAATCACTGAACCACTTGCCATTCACATGCCTACCACCATCCTGGACATTCCACAAATTCCTTCTTCTCTGGAATCCACACCACCAAATTCCCCAACTAGTCCAATTATCATACCCGATTCTCCCTCTCCCTCACCCAAGAGCAATCCAACTGACAACGTAAAACTTTTCATTGATCTAACTGCATTGGAATGATTAGCTGCTATATCTCACAAAACTGCCATTCCTAAACCGAAACCAATTGAACCCACACCAGATGTTGGTACAAGTTTATTGATGTTTGAAATTGGAATGCAGAAATGGATAACCTCCTTGAAGCAAGCTAGTCTACAGATGACTAACCCTGCTACTTTTGATTATCTTTGGACAAGTTTCAGAAACTGGATAAGTTTTGAAACATTGGAGCTAAAAGAACAGAGCTATGAACAAGTTCAACAAAATTTCAGTGATATGCTAAAGGTTTTTGAAGACCAAGCTCTGAGCCATCTGCTCAAGAAGGAGATTCTCCCTCTAGATAATGCTCCCTGGTCAGAACATCGTCTCTCAGATGAAGTTCAACCAGAGTCAGAAGGTCTCACTCTGACTACTGCTATAGAAGAGATGATCTCAGCAGAGGAAATGGTTCGATGTGATCAAGTTACAGAATGCTCTGAGAAGCATCCAGATACTGAAGAATCTCCAGCTCCTTCCTATGACAGGAAAACTCTGGAAGAATTGAAGAGAGCAAATGATGTTATCCAGGAAAGGTTAGATAAGCAGGAGGACACTAACAAAGAAATCAAAAGCATTCTGAGCAAACAAGAGGAAACTAACACCCAGATCAAGGGCTTGTTGGAAGCTTTGTTCACATGCCTTCCTCCTCCCTCTTAGATTCTCTTCTGTTTTAAATCTGTTTATCTATAACGTTTGTTTTACATTGCTTCTATTCTGAACTACTTATCATTGTTTCTTGTTTTTTTAATATAAATCAATTTTTTTTGCTCTGATTATATTGCCTTTTGGATAACTGACAAAAAGGGGGAGAAAGTAAGATATTTTTAATAACGGTTTACTGAGACAGAAGTCTCAAAAATTCTAAACTACTTAACCTATATCTTCTGAAAAGCTTGAACAGGTACAAAACTCTGATAAAAGACGTAGTTAAACTCTGATGCTCAAAGACTTAAAGAACTTAAGGGAAGTAATCAACTCAGGGGGAGTTTTTCTTCTCTATTCTAAACCTTTTATTCTTTATTTTTTAATTGAAAAATCTGTTTTTTGTCATTGCAAAAAGGGGGAGATTGTTAGAACATAGTTTGATTCTACAACCCTTGGTTAGAGTTTTGATGATAACAAATACAAAGAATAAATAAATACAAAGAATAAATACAAAGAAAAAACATGCTCCTTAAAAATATGTTTTATGTATGCAGAAGTTCTGATCAGATCAGCATCAAAAGATAATCCATAAAGTATTACACGCCGAAGCAATCATATTATATGCTGAAGATTGGTAACTAGAACCTGCGCTCAATTACAATAAACTCTGATTCTGAACAAAGACATATCAACAAAGTCATCAATATTTTGAAGCGTCATCAGTAGTAAGGAAAGAAGATTCTAAAGCGTTATTGAACATTCAAGACATAATTAATGCCGACGGCTTTCTTCAGACAAGATCTTCTCCAAAAGGAAAGCGTGTTAATAACATTAAACTTTCTTTATGGACAATGTCATTACATTGCCGCTATAAACAAGTCATCTTGCAAAAATAAGCACGTACGTACACACAACAATTTGCTAAGATTATCATCCACGCATATTCAAGCTCAAGCAAATTCATTCTTTATTCTAAGCTAAACCTGTGTAATTTATCACAGTTGTGATAAACCATTTTTTATTAGAAAAACAACAACACATTGTGTTTTATAATATTGTAAAAGAGATCCTCGAGATTAACCGGATTGTGGTTGTACTTAAGAATACTTTAACAGTTGTTAAAGTAGCTTTTGTAATCTTGTTGAGATTAGTGGATTAAGACCTCGTTGCAAAGAGGTGAAATCACCTTGACGGGTGGGCTGGAGTAGTTTGAGATCAAACGAACCAGGATAAAAATACTGTGTCATTAAGCTATTTTAGATCCATGTTTTCAATTCAACCCCCCCTTCTTGTGTTTTTCACATCTTCAGATAGTTCATTGTTAAAATGTTTTACTCTGATGGATGGTAGTCTCTTCATTAAGGGAGATAGTTCATTGCTGAGGTTTTACTCTGATGGATGGTAGTCTCTATATTATGGGAGTAGTTTGTTGTTGAGAAGTTGTACTCCCATACGGTAGTCTCTTCATTATGGGAGATAGTTCTTTTTTAAGATGTTTTACTCCGATGGATGGTGGTCTCTTCATTATGGGAGATAATTAGTTGTAGAGATGTTTTTCTCCGATGGATAGTAGTCTCTTAATTATATGAGATGGTTAGTTGTTGAGATGTTTTACTCTGATGGATGGTAGTCTCTTCATTAGAGGAGATAGTTCGTTGTTGAGGTTTTACTCCGATGGATGATAGTCTCTTTATTAGAGGAGATAGTTTGTTGTTGAGATGTTTTACTCCCATATGGTAGTCTCTTATTTATGGGAGATAGTTCACTGTTGAGATGTTTTACTCTGATGGATGGTAGTCTCTTCATTATGGGAGATAGTTAGTTGTAGATATGTTTTACTCCAATGGATGGTATTCTCTTCATTATGGGAGATAGTTTGTTGTTAAGATGTTTTACTCTGATGGATGGTAGTCTCTTCATTAAGGGATATAGTTCATTGCGGAGGTTTTTTTCCGATGGATGTTAGTCTCTTCATTACGGGAGATAGTTTGTTGTTAAGATGTTTTTCTGCGATGGATGATAGTCTCTTAATTATGGGAGATAGTTCGTTGTTCAGATGTTTTACTCTAATGGATGGTAGTCTCTTCATTATGGGAGATAGTTTGTTGTTCAGGTTTTACTACGATGGATGGTAGTCTCTTCATTATGGGAGATAATTTGTTGTTAAGATGTTTAACTCCAATGGATGGTAGTCTCTTCTTTATAGGAGATAGTTCATTGTTAAGATGTTTTACTATGATGGATCGTAGTATCTTCATTAAGGGAGATAGTTCGTTGCTGAGGTATTACTCCGATGGATGGTAGTCTCTATATATTGTGGGAGATAGTCAGTTGGTTTGGTTTTACTACATAGGAGGATAGTCTCTTCATTATGGGTGATAGTTCGTTGTTCATATGTTTTACTCTGATGGATGGTAGTGTCTTTCATTAAGGGAGAAAGTTTGTTACTTAGATTTTACTCTGATGGATGGTAGTCTCTTCATTATGGGGGATAGTTCATGATTGAGGTTTTAATTTGATGGATGGTAGTCTCTTCATTATAAGAGATATTTTGTTGTTGATATGTTTTACTCCAATGGATGGTAGTCTCTTCATTATGGGAGATAGTTCTTTGTTAAGGTTTTACTCTGATGGATGATAGTCTCTTCATTATAGGAGATAGTTCGTTGTTGAGATGTTTTACTCCCATAGACGGTACTCTCTTCTTTATGGGAGATAGTTTGTTGTTGAGGTTTTACTACGATGGATGGTAGTCTCTTCATTATGGGAGATAATTTGTTGTTAAGATGTTTAACTCCAATGGATGGTAGTCTCTTCTTTATAGGAGATAGTTCATTGTTAAGATGTTTTACTATGATGGATCGTAGTATCTTCATTAAGGGAGATAGTTCGTTGCTGAGGTATTACTCCGATGGATGGTAGTCTCTATATATTGTGGGAGATAGTCAGTTGGTTTGGTTTTACTACATAGGAGGATAGTCTCTTCATTATGGGTGATAGTTCGTTGTTCATATGTTTTACTCTGATGGATGGTAGTGTCTTTCATTAAGGGAGAAAGTTTGTTACTTAGATTTTACTCTGATGGATGGTAGTCTCTTCATTATGGGGGATAGTTCATGATTGAGGTTTTACTTTGATGGATGGTAGTCTCTTCATTATAAGAGATATTTTGTTGTTGATATGTTTTACTCCAATGGATGGTAGTCTCTTCATTATGGGAGATAGTTCTTTGTTAAGGTTTTACTCTGATGGATGATAGTCTCTTCATTATAGGAGATAGTTCGTTGTTGAGATGTTTTACTCCCATAGACGGTACTCTCTTCATTATGGGAGATACTTTGTTGTTGAAATGCTTTACTCTGATGGGTGGCAGTCTCTTCATTATGGGAGATAGTTACTTTTTGATATGTTTTACTCCAACGGATGGTATTCTCTTCATTATGGGAGATAGTTTGTTGTTAAGATGTTTTACTCTGATGGATGGTAATCTCTTCATTAAAGGAGATAGTTCGTTGCTGAGGTTTTACTTTGATGGATGGTAGTCTCTTCATTATGGGAGATAGTTTGTTGTTGAGATGTTTTTCTATGATGGATGGTAGTCTCTTTTTTATGGAACGTAGTTTGTTGTTGAGGTTTTACTCTAATGGGTGGTAGTCTCTTCATTATGAGAGATAGTTTGTTGTTAAGATGTTTTACTCTGAGGGATGATTGTCTCTTCATTAAGGGAGATAGTTCATTGTTTAGGTTTTACTCTGATAGATGGTAGTCTCTATATTATGGGAGATAGTTTGTTGGTTAGGTTTTACTCCAATTGATGGTAGTCTCTTTATTATAGGTGACAGTTCGTTGTTCAGATGTTTTACTCTGATGGATGGTAGGGTCTTCATTAAGGGAGAGAGTTTGTTGATTAGGTTTTACTCTGATGGATGGCAGTCTCTTCATTATGGGAGATAGTTCGTTGTTGAGGTTTTACTCTGATGGATGGTAGTCTCTTAATTATAGCAGATGGTTCGTTGTTGAGATGTTTTACTCTGATGGATGTTAGTCTCTTCATTAGCAGAGATAGTTTGTTGTTGAGGTTTTACTCCGATGGATGGTAGTCTCTTCATTATGGGAGATAGTTCGTTGTTGATATGTTTTCATCCGATGGATGGTAGTATATTCATTATGGGAGATATTTAGTTTTTGAGATGTTTTACTCCAACAGATGGTATTCTCTTCATTATGGGAGATAGTTTGTTGTTAAGATGTTTTACTGTGATGGATGGTAGTCTCTTCATTAAATGAGATAGGTCATTACTGAGGTTTTACTCCGATGGATTGTATTCTCTTAATTACGGGAGATAGTTTATTGTTGAGATGTTTTTCTACGATGGATGGTAGTCTCTTAATTATGGGAGATTGTTCGTGCAGCGGTAGAAATGTTCAAGACTAAGCCATAAGATTGACTAGACTTTATACAAATAAAAATAAAAATCACCACCGCACTTTATTGTTTCCAATGGAATGGGAAAAGAGCGAATAAACCAAAAAGATGGGGCAAGATTCAAGGTAAGGGGGTTGGTTATGCAAAGGGAAGGTATTAGCACCCTAAACATCTATGGTACTCCGCATGAACCTCTTTGAAAAATCTGTATATCTTGGCTATAATACGTGTTGTATATAAAATGGATGGTGGAGGTGAGAAAAGAAATATATTTTATATGATTTTTGCACCCGCCGGGGTTGTGAACCTTTAGTTCCTATGTGCCACCTTTCATGCAATAGGGGATCAGGGTACACGTAGTTTCTCCTTTAAAAAATTTGAAACACAAGTGTGTTGGTTGATTTTAAGAGATAAGACATCATCGTCATTGTCCGTGTGGAAAACATACTTACTACCCACAATCATGAGAAAGGAGAATTGTCATCATCTCAAAGTGGAGGATATGGCTAAGATTTTAAAATCAACAATGCCCCACTCAACACCCAAGTGGAAAATATCTCACTTCACTACATATTGTAGAAGTATAGTTGTTTGCATCACTACAAGGATTGATAAGAGTCTAACCTTTTGAGAAAAGTTTAAAGATAAAAGCCAAAATGGAAAAATGGTTTGAAATGAGATTGATTGACTTTTAGTCTTCTCACAAAAAAATGTCAAGGTATTATTAAATTGATTGAAGTTTATTTATGAAAATGTTTTGAAAATGTATGGACCTAAGTCCAAGTTTATTGTGAAAGTGGTTCAAGTTTCAAAACAAGAAGAGTTTTCGAAAGGAGGAAGAAGATTTTTGAAATTGAAGAAGATGGGAGGAGAAGAAGAGACTATCATAAAGCATAAGGTAAAAGATAAGGGGAAGAACTATCTAACCAAAAAGAAGCCAATACTTGACATTATGAGTCAAGATAGAATTCCCATTCTTTGGATTGAAACCAAGCGAGAAAAGATACTAGACCTCTTGAGAGAACCAAACTTCAAGTGTATTAAGTCTTCCCAAAAATTGGGCAGAGTAACGGTTGTATACGGGTGAATTCCAGATTACAAACAAAGAATATAATCACAAAAACCTGCACACAAAAAAAAAATAAGCAACCCAATTTCTTGAGGTAAACCTCAAGAACTCCAGACAAAATAATCAGATAAGATCACAAGGTCTCCAAGATAGGCCAAGGTTTCTAATCTTAAGTCCAAGAAAAAGTCCCATGCTCCATAATGCCAAGGAAAGTAACCAAATAGTCAAAGTACCATTAAGAATTTTTTAGGGTTTATGTTGATTATTATTTATCTTAGGAAAAGAAAAAGAAAAGCTCAAGTGAGCAAAAAATAAAAAATGGCAAGAAGATAAATGCTCAAATGAGCAAAGATGAAAATGGCGTGAAATGAAAAATGCTAAAAAATAAATAGTACATAAAGCATAAATTAAACAAGTCAATAATTAGTGGTTAGTTGGATGACCATCTTGAAACTTGCATTTGGAACTCATTAGAGGATTGGTAGAACCAAAGCCTCCACACAACAAGTTGCATTTTCTTTTTGTCAAGTATATCATCCATTTGGAATTCTCATAAGTACCGTTTAATGTTCAACGATATTTAAGTGATCCGCGTTGACCAAAGGTGTTGTAGATCCATTAGAGGATTGGTAGAACCAAAGCCTCCACATAATGAATCTCAAAGTTATTGGATCAAAGAGATCAAATTAACATACTTGGGCTTGCAATCATAAGTTTGGGCCACGAATGATCATTTATTCGAATCGGGACAAAATTTTATGTTATGTTAAGCAATCTTAATTAGACTTATATAGAAGTCGCACCTATTTTGAGGTTGGTCATTAGCAATCTATGCACCATTTTTTTTGAGACATGATATAAAGATCATGCTCCAACAACATTTAGTGCAATGAGAAGGGAATGAGATGAAGAGGATTAGGGAAAAAGATGAATAAACCACTTTTGAATTAAAAATTTAATCAAACTATTATTAAAATCAATTATCCATTTTTGTGGAGTTAAACTCAACACCATGGATCCAATGATGTTAATAAAGTCATGATCAAAAAATCAACCCAAGACAGCCAGAAAATATTCACAAAATAATAATGTATTTAATATATACATTAAAAGGTTTTAAAAATGTTTTTAAAAAAAGGAAAATAATGAGGAAAATATCAATTATATTCAAATTAATCAAGAAATGAAAAATAAGACCATAGAAAAATCAGAAAAGAAGCCAAGTAATTTTACAAAATTTTTGGTAATTTTTAAAAGTCAGAAACTATTTTTAAAAATTAAAATAAATGGGTAAAAGAAACAAAAATAGTAAAAAATAGTAAAGTCAGAAACAAAAATAAAATAAGGTCACCAATATTTGTTACCATATCATTGAATCATTCCATAATTTTTTCAGAATTTAAAAATGTATAAAAGTATTTTTAAACATTTTAAACAAATCAAATAAGTGTAAAATTCATAAAAAATACCAAAACACAAAATTAAATTGTGAAAAAATAAAAATCAGAAAGAGAATAATCAAAAATATTTTTCAAAAATTTTCACATTTTTTGGACTAAAAATGAATTTTCTATTATTTTTTTGAAATTTAAAACAATTAAAATATAAAAATCAGAAAAAGAAAATAATATTAAAAGATGTGGACCATTGGATGAGAGTCAAAACGCGTTAGTAATCAAATCCAAGGGATCTGGAACACTGTGCATATCATGGTCATTAATGAATAATGTACATAATCAGTAATAAATTAGATTTTTGAAAAACACAAATGACACGCCATCATTGGTTGGAAGATGATACGTAGGTCATATTCAATCTCCAGCCAACGTGATTTGCAGGTCTCTCAAACTGTAAAATCAGAAGCTCAGACCTATGCCAATCGTTTCGTCACTTCAAGACGAAAACAAACACACCCTCGCGCCAAATTTATATAAACTGTAGCTCAAGCAATTTGGAAGGAAAGTTTTGAAAAGGGATTTGAAAATTCATGGTCAAAACATGCTCCCAGTGAAATGTAAGTGTTGCGACTAGAACCATGGCAATGAGAGCAACATAATGATATCATAGTTTTGAAGAATTGATAAAGGAATCTACCTATTGAAGTTGAGTTGCACAGCTCTGAAACTGGACTTCTATGGAGCAGTATAGGGCACAATTCTTGAATGTAATTATATGGTTAGCTTCAGGGAAGATCAAGGAAGGTGAATTGAGGGAAAAAATGGATTGCAAAAGGCTTGAGAATAGATTTCGAAGTTGCTGAATTCTGGGTTGTGAAGCAAGTTTGGCAGGGTGATTCTGGCTATCTAAGCTTGGGAAATTGAATGGGGGATGACCCTATATTTATAGGGAAGAAAAAGTGATCAAAAGGAATATTAAATGATGCGTTTTGGAGGGAATTCATGTTGGTCTGCATCATGAAAAAAATGTGACTCAAACATGATCAAAACTCAGGAAAATCGTGTGTTTCATGATGTTAATCACTTCTGGCAAGTTGCTAAACATGATTAGAAACAAAAACGCATGGAAATCTTGTGATTATAAGCCAAAACAAAGATTTCAAAAATCCTGACTTTGTGCAAAATTCAGTTTCAAACTACCCAAATCAAATCCATGGCATTTCCACCTCAAGGGGTCTTAGGGCATAATTCATGATGCTTTGGAAAGATGAGGTTACAAGCTTTGCAATGGAAAAATGATGGAATCAAATGGATGCTTGAGCTGACAACTACATGGAGTAAAAGTTGAAGAAAAAGAGTTGACTTTCCATACTTAGAAATATTTCAAGTTCTTCTTTAAAAATGACCTATAATCTTTTGTATCCAAACATGGCATTCCACTTAGAATTTTATCTTGACCAAAAAATATGGAATGAAGTAGATCTCTTGAATGCCATTTTTCAATCTGAATCACTCAAAATCTCCAAAAATTGAGCAAGTTATGACTTGTTGAAGTTGGCAAAAAAATCATGAAATAACCTATAATCGTTTGCATTCTTAAGGCAAGTTCCATCCATTTTCTCACTTTTAACATAAAAGAAGGCATGAAGTACACGTATTTAATATCATCATGGAATAAGAATGGGCTCAAGGTCATAAAAATTGACCAAGTTATGACCATTTGAAGTCACATATGGAAAATTGGGGATTCATCTGAGTGACTTGTAATCTTTCTTCTTCACCAAGTTCCTTCCACATGAAAGCTCCTTGGAACTTTTGAAGTGATTTGTTGATAACCCTTTGAAGAGAAGTATGTTTTTGGAATCACTTAAAAATACCAAAAGATGAGCAAGATATGCTCCTTTGAAGTCCAAAACCCTAGCCTCTAGATCAAGAGAATGCTTTGAGGAACTTTGACAAGTTTGTACAAACTTCTTGTGCCAATATTATTGCTTTGTGAATAGAAGTTGTTGAGGATGATGATGAGGACTCGTAGCCACCAAAACCACTTCCTTGTTCTGAAATTTGAGAGAAATGTGCTCTTGTGACCAATAGGAACAAGACCTTATCCAATCATGACAACTTCTTTCCTTAACCCTTTGTACTTTTGAATCAATTTTGATAACTTTGAAATATGTTGAACCAAAATGATCCTTTTAATGCCCTTTCTTCCAAAATCACTCCAATAGTGAAGTTTGAAATTCTCAAGTTATTGACTAGGGCATGGAAATAAACTCATGAACGCATGAAGCAACTTGCTAAACCTCATTGCCTTTACCTACATTATTAACAAGTAAGACAAACCAATATTGTATTTTATTAATTAGAGAGAAAATCTAAGAAAAATATCCATGATCACAAAAGAAAACATATCAAGGTGCTTGGTAACTCCTCAAAAGAGCAAGGCGAAAGATAGGGAGAAGAACCAAAAACCCTAATGTGATCTTGTTGTGACTAAAACAATATGATGCAGGAATCTTAGGGGCAAAAATTGGGGTACAACAGCTGCCCTTATTTATGTTTCTTCTATCTGGAGATACGAAGGTTAAAAATCTTCGTGTCGACGTGATCGAAGATACTTAAATATAAAACAAACCTTATTTTTGGCCCTAAGATGCCATGAAAATGCTTATGCATATGAATGCATATGAACAGAACCTAGGAGACATAAAGTAACATTGGGGATGCAACAAAAATGAAGAAACAAAGAAGCAACCCCACCAAGAAAATAAATCACTGGTGAACCACAAGAACAGAATAAGAGAGGAAGATAATTAAGTATCGACGTTCACTGCCGATGTCCTACCAACGTTCACTGAAGGTAGCAAAAAGATAATAAACACCGACGTTCACTGCCAATGTCCTACCAATGTTCATGGAAGGTAGAAAGAGAAAATATATCATATCACTGCCGTTCACTAACAATGAACTATCAACATTCACTGAAGATGGAAAAAAGATAATAAATACAGACGTTTACTGCCGATGTCCTACCAACGTTCACTGAAGGTAGAAAGAGAAAATATATCATATCACCGCCGTTCACTGATGATGAACTATCAACATTCACTGAAGATAGCAAAAAGATAATAAACACCTACGTTCACTGCCGATGTCCTACCAACGTTCACTGAAGGTAGAAAGAGAAAGTATAACATATGACCGCCGTTCACTGATGATGAACTATCAACGTTCACTGAAGATAGAAAAAACATAATAAACACCAACGTTCAATGCCGATGGTCTACCAACGTTTACTGAAGGTAGAAAGAGAAAATATATCATATCACCTCCATTCACTAACGATGAACTATCAACGTTCACTGAAGATAGAAAAAAGATAATAAACACCAACGTTCACTGCCGATGGTCTACCAACGTTCACTGAAGGTAGAAAGAGAAAATATCATATCACCGCCGTTCATTGACGATGAACTATCAACATTCACTGAAGATGGCAAAAAGATAATAAACACCGACGTTCACTGTCGATGGTCTACCAACGTTCACTGAAGGTAGAAAGAGAAAATATATAATATCACCGCCGTTCACTGACGATGAACTATCAACGTTCACTAAAGATAGCAAAAAGATAATAATAACCGACATTCACTACCAATGTACTACCAACGTTCACAAGAGGTAGAAAGAGAAAATATATCATATCACCGCCGTTCACTGACGATGAACTATCAACGTTCACTGAAGATATCAAAAAGATAATAAACACCGACGTTCACTGTTGATGGTCTACCAACCTTCACTGAAGGTAGAAAGAGAAAATATATCATATCACCGCCGTTCACTGACGATGAACTATCAACGTTCACTGAAGATAGAAAAAAGATAATAAACACCGACGTTCACTGCCGATGGTCTACAAACATTCACTGAAGGTAGAAAGAGAAAATATATCATCAAGTTTTCCCCAAAATTCTGGTGTTTCACCTAGAACGGGTCTCAACTTCTTCTTTAACCAAGCAAATCTGCCTGGAAAAGATCAAACATAAGTTTTCTCAAATAAAGAGACTTGTTACTCATTGTCATGGGGAATTGCAAAGAGAAATGACTTTCTGGGGATAGAAATATGACTTCTCGGGGGAAATGCCATGATGTTCCTGCTAAGGAGATAAAGTCTTCCCGTGCAAAATAAATGCACAAACCAAAACTCAAAGTTTTCAGAAATCCAAAGTAAATAATATTGTCATGCAACCACAGATCCAAATCAAAAATAAATTGGAGCAAGACAGCCAATGAAGATACGTCCCTTGAGAAATAAACTCAAGAGGGAAAACCAAATTCAACTAAGCAAAGAGCGCAGCAGGAAGGTCAGAACACAATGTCAATGGACGATGGTTTTTAGCCATGCATGATGTATGTATGAAGGTATGAGTGCTATCGTGCATATGCTGATAAAAGGATACATAATCAGTACAAACAAACGAAACCGCCTCAGGTACTAACAACATTGGGCTAAACTTCAACCAGAAATATCATTCCAAGAAAGGTAAAACCAACTGGGGAAACCAAACCTATTGCCTGCCTTAACTTCACTGAGGAGAAACATAATCCGGATGTAGCCAAATCAAACAGATATCGGGATAGAATATCCTTCTTCCGGTTTCATCGGAGAAGCAGTTTTCCAAAAGCAACATGCCTACTGGAGATTGTAAGAACAACCTCAAATAAAGCAGACTGGCACCGACACAACCATACCTCACTGGGGGATTCAAGCCTACCTCCCTGCAGAAATAACTGCAGATTGCAAATTTTCATCACGAACACTCATTCCAACAAGAGATGCCATGGGATAACCTTCATGGGAAATAAAGAAGTCAACAGTAGTGCCAATACTGCAAAAAGAGTGACATCTCAGCACATCAAGGGAATAAAACCTTTCATCATATGAGGGAAGACTTCGCTGGGGAATCTGGGACGGAGGCTTCTGACCATGCAAACCCAAAATCAAAAGCGAACCAAGACTTGACTGAGGATAATGGGACCACAAACCCAAAATTGTACCTTGCACCCACTGATACCGTCTTTAACTATCTGAAAAACACACAAAGATTGTGCACATACCAGCAAAATGACTTGAGAAAACCTTCATGAAGCGAGTAAATCTACTTAAAACAACCGGAGTTTGTTCATTCTTGGGATCACCATTCTTGTTGTTATTGTTTCATCATAAATCCCAAAGTAAATTGAATTATAAAGATCTCTTTTTTTTTGAAAAGTCAATTTTGCTTTTTTAATCTTTTTGCTTTAACAATTATTATAAGTAATAAATGGAGTCTTTGCAAGATGAATAAAAATAAGAACACAAAATTGGGCAAAAGCTCGAATTTCATTAACAAAATGGTAGTTTGCGAATGGCGAGACTCCATGGATGATTACAAAGTTTGGGAAATGGTAATACATAATGAAAAAGATGCATTGATATACAATGACCACTATTCCCCCTAACAACTTTTGAAATCCCGAGCAGCAGCTTTTGTTGAAGTATGGTGAGGATCCGAGAAGATTGTTGCTTCAACGATCAAGTCTTGTCTGACGTAGTTACTTGCCAAGAAAATCCCTAACTTTTGCCTAAGCTGCCCTTGCGGGTTTTCAACTTAGCGGGAAATTTATTCTGTTTATGTGTCTAATTTTTTCCTAGACCTCCCTTTCGGGTTTTCGGCCTACCGAGACACTCCTTTTTTCCTAAGCCTCCCTTTCTAGTTTTTAACTTAGCGAGCTGTTCTTTAATTTCTTTAGGCAAAGTATTTCTTGACTGCGTCAGCATTCATGGGACGTGGGAACTCCTCGCCATCCATAGTTTCAAGAATTAATGCACCACCAGAGAAGGCTTTCTTGACATCATACGAGCCTTCAAAATTGGGAGTCCACTTGCCCCTAGAATCAGTGTTTAAAGACATGATCTTCTTGAGCACGAGGTCGCCTTCTCTGAATTCACGAGGTTTGACCTTTTTATCAAATGACTTCTTCATTCTTTTCTGATATAATTTCCCATGACATAAAGATGTCATCGTCTTCTCTTCAATCAAATTTAATTGGTAAAACCTGTTATGGACCCATTCAGCCTCTGTCAACTTGGTTTCCATTATCACATACAATGAGGGAATCTCTACCTCGACAGGGAGTACAACTTCCATTCCATAGACTAGGGAGAACGGGGTTACTCCTGTTGAAGTGCGAACAAATGTTCGATATCCATTTAGAGCAAAAGGGAGCATTTCATGCCAATCCTTATAAGTGACAACCATTTTCTGGATAATTCTCTTGATATTCTTATTAGTAGCTTCAACAGCCCCATTCATATTTGTCCTGTATGGAGATGAATTGTGATGGACAGTCTTGAATTCTTCACACAATTCTGTCATCATCTTGTTGTTCAAATTTGAGCCATTGTTAGTGATGATTCTGCTCGACATACCATACCGACATATAAGATTGTTTTTGAAGAAACGCACGACAACCTGTTTTGTAACATTGGCATATGAAGAAGCCTCTACCCATTTGGTAAAGTAGTCAATTGCTACCAAGATGAAACCGTGTTCATTCAAAGCTTTGGGTTCTATCATCTCGATCATGTCAATACCCCACATAGAGAAAGGACATGGGGAGGAAATCACATTGAGAAGTTTCAGAGGCACATGGATCTAATCTGCATAAATCTAGCATTTATGGCATTTCTTTGCAAATTTGTAACAGTCAGATTCCATTGTCAACCAATAATAACCTGCCCTTAGGATCTTTTTGGCCATCGAATGTTCATTAGCATGAGTGCCAAATGAACCTTCATGAATTTCATGCATCAATATGTCTGCTTCGTGTCTATCAACGCATCTGAGCAAGACCATGTCATAATTTCTCCTGTATAACACATTTTCACTGAGGAAGAAACTGCTTGCCAATCTTCTCAGTGTCTTTCTATCTTTCTTTGACGCACTAATTGGGTATTCCTGAGTCTGAAGAAAATGCTTGATATCATAATACCAAGGTTTTTCATCTGCTACCTCCTATGTCGTAAACACATGAGCAGGCCTATCTAGTCGTCAAATTGTAATTCGGGGTACATCATTCCAAATATTCACATGGTACATGGAAGCCAGAGTTGCCAGAGCATCCGCCATCTGATTTTTATCTCTAGGAATGTGATGAAATTCAACTTTATTGAAGAAGGGTAGTAATCTTCTATAATAATCTTTGTAAGGGATCAAGACAGGGTGACGAGTGTCTCATTCTCCTTTAATATGATTTATTACCAAATCTGAATCGCCATACACATATAGAATTTTGATTCTGAGATTAATAGCTTCCTCAAGACCCACGATGCAAGCCTCATAGTATGCCATATTATTAGTGCAATCAAATGTTAACCTTGCGGTAAAAGGAATATATGATCCATGAGGAGTAACAATCACAACACAAATTCCTTTACCATAATCATTCACAACTCCATCAAATATCATACTCCAACGAGATTCAGGGTCGGGGCCCTCCTTAGGCAATGGTTCATCACAATCTTTCACTTTCAGGAACATCACATCCTCATTAAGGAATTCATAATCTACAGACTGATGATCCTCCACCGGCTGGTGAGCAAGGTAATTCGCCAACAAACTACTTTTAATAGCCTTTTGAGTGCGGTATTCAATATCATATTCATAAACAACATCTTCCAGCGGGCAATTCTTCCAGTAAGAGCAGGCTTTTCAAAAATATACTTGATTGGATCCATTTTGGAGATCAACCAAGTGGTATGATTCAACATATACTGCCGCAAACGCTTTTCCACCCAGGCCAAAGCGCAACATGTCTTTTCTAGCGTGGAATACCGCGAATCACAATCAGTGAAGTTTTTGCTAAGATAATAAATGGGGAACTCTTTCTTTCATGTTTCATCCTGTTGTCCCAGAATACAACCCATGGATTTATCTAATACTGTTAGATACATAATCAACGGTCTTCCTTCTACGGGAGGGAGCAAGATAGGAGGTTCAAGCAGATATTCTTTAATAGTCTCAAATGCCCTTTGGCAGTCATCCATCCATACAAAACCTGGATCTTTCTTTAACAACTTAAAGATCGGTTCACACGTTGTAGTCATGTGGGAAATAAATCTGGAGATATAATTCAAACGCCCGAGGAAACCCCTGACTTGCTTTTCAGTTCATGGTGCTGGCATTTCTAGAATTGCTTTGAATTTATTAGGGTTAACTTCAATTCCTTTCTAGCTAACAATAAAACCCAACAATTTCCCCGATCTAACTCCGATGGTGCACTTATTTGGATTCAAGCAGAGACGATACTTCCTCTAACGCTGAAATAACTTTAACAAATCCTCTATATGCCCTTCTTCACTTTAGGATTTAGCAATCATATCATCAACATATACTTCGATTTCTTTGTGTAACAAAACATGGAATAGGGTTGTCATAACCCTCTGGTACGTTGCACCAGCGTTCTTCAACCCGAAGGGCATCACTCTGTACTAGAATGTTCCCCAGGGTGTGATAAACGTTGTTTTTTCCATGTCCTCTAGAGCCATTCTTATTTGATTATACCCGGAAAATACATCCATGAACGAGAATACCTTGAATTTTGATGTGTTGTCCACTAACATGTCGATGTGGGGCAATGGAAAATCATCTTTTGGACTAGCTTTATTTAGATCTCTGTAATCTATGCACATGCAGAGTTTTCCGTCTTTTTTCAGTACTGGGACAATATTGGAAATCCATTGAGGATACACTGACGTCACAAGAAAACTAGCATTAATCTGCTTTAGGACCTCCTCTTTGATCTTTACTGCCATATCCGGGTGGTTTCTTCTCAACTTTGGTTTATGTGGCGGACACTCTGGCTTCAACGACAAACGATGCTCGACAATGTCTGTATCTAGACCAGGCATATCTTAATAAGACCAAGAAAAATATCCACATACTCTTTCAACATCTCCATCAACCCGCTCTTTACATCAGGATGCAACGATGCTCCAATCTTGACTTCCTTCGGATCTTCTTCTGAACCCAAATTAATCACTTCCAAAGGCTCCTTATATGGCTGAATGGAATTTTCCTCGTGCTCAAGCAACCGTGAGACCTCTATGGAATCTCATCATAATCTTCTTCTTCAGCCCCAAACACAGGACAATCAAAGATGGGAGAGGGTGCAGGGTCATTGTATTCAACAGTTTTTTTTAAAATTAATCTGCACATATGATTTATGATTGCTTTTATAAACTGACACATATAACAAGTGATCATGAAGATTAATTTTCAGTTATTATTTATTTTGAAAGGTTTTTTTTAATTATTATTACCATTTCCCAAGAAAAAAACAGAAAATAAAAGACATAATTTTGGAAGCAAAGACAACTTTTATTGATGATCTTAAAAGTTATAGCAAACAGATAAGCCCTGCAACATTAATACTTACACCTTGGGCAGAGTGAAAGCTTTTCAAAAGAAAGAAACATATTAACAAAAAAATTACTTTGAAACATGTATGCAAGAAGGAACATCAATGGTGACCCAGTTCTGAACTCGGATTCCATGCGTCACATAATTCGGTACTTCTTGCTCTGCTTCGTCCTCTTCAACAACATTAATTCCAGAACCAATTGGATGGAGGTAGCCTCCGTTGCGGAAAACATCATGATAACTTTTCACAGAAGATTTTGACTTCAAATTTCCGTCTTTGTCATTCCTCGAAGAGAAACCGAAACCAGCTTTGTTTTTGTTCACGGGTGGATCCACAAGTCGTCCCCAAAATGCATTATGACCATTGCGCACAACCTGTTACGCGTCCTTCAGGGAAAACACAAAATTTTCATTCCTCCTTATGTTGTCAATGGATAGGGCTTGGAAATGGGTTCCAATAGCAACCTCATCCGCTTCTACAATATTGAAAGAGGATAGATGGGATATCAATAACGCCTTCTCCCCATTTATGATCACTACCTTCCCTTCACGCACAAATTTTAGCTTCTGATGCAGAGTTTAAGTGACATCCCCTACTTCCTGTATCCATGGTCGTCCTAGCAAACAACTATATGTGGGAATAATGTCCATGACCTGGAAGGTTATCAAGAACAAATGTGATCCTATATGGATGGGCAAGTCCACTTCACTGATGACATATTTCCTCGACCCATCAAAAGCCTTCACAATGATGCCACTCGGGTGCATAGGTGTTCCCTAATACTTTAACTTCATGATGCAACAATCACACACAAGATCACACATATAAGGTTCATAGGTTTAACGTCACGAGCATGAGGTCAAAGGTACTACCCACAATGTGTTGGTCTAAAAAGTTATCACCTGCTGAACAAGGTTCTAGAGGTTCCCAAAGTCTACATCCTTCCTTCGGATATTACCAACTTCCCGATTAACTCGGTAATTAGTAATATTCTCAAGAAAGACTCGTCCGAGCATAGTATCGCGTGACAACTATTTCAGGATTACTCCGTCAAATCTTTCGCACTACACCTAAAAGGCCAAGATGGGTTAGGTATTCTACGGTCCTCAGTTTCAGCAGGCTCCCAGGTCGAAAACAGTACGTCTTCCCAATTACTCGGTAAACGACACTACAGTCAAAGGGGCCTCCATTGAGTGGGGGATCTCATGCCTCCTTTTTTGGGATTACTCCCTCAAATTTAACATGACTATACCGCCCATCCTATCTTAAAGTTTGCCCAAGTACGGGTATAGGACTTATGAGTAATCACCAAGCACCCTGAAAACAAGGAAAATCCAGACAAACATATATACAAATTATAACACATAAACAACAATAGCATATATACATATATAAACAAAGATAGGATGAACCCACTTAGGGATGGACCAGAAAGAGGTCAATCTTTCCCCAATGAAGTCGCTATTTTTTCTGTAGCGATAGAAACGTTCAAGACTAAGCCATTGGATTGACTAGACTTTATACAAATCAGAATAAAAATTGCCATCGCGCTTTATTATTTCCAAAGGAATGGGAAAAGAGAGAATAACCCAAAAAGATGGGGAAATATTCAAGGTAAGGGGGTTGGTTATGCAAAGGGAAGGTATTAGGACCCTAAACGTCTACGGTACTCCGTAGGAACCTCTTTGAAAAATCTGTATATTTTGGCTATAAAATGTGTTGTATATAAAATGGATGGTGGAGGTGAGAAAAGAAATATATTTTTTATGATTTTTGCACCCGCCACGGTTGCGAATCTTTAGTGCCTACGTACCACCTTTCGTGTAATAGGGGATCAAGGTACACGTAGTTCCTCTTTTAAAAAATTTAAAACACAAGTGTGTTGGTTGATTTTAAGAGATAAGACATCATCGCCATTGTCCGTGTGGAAAACATAATTACTACCCACAATCATGAGAAAGGAGAATTTTTATCATCTCAAAGTGGAGGATATGGCTTGGATTTTAAAATCAACAATGCCTCACTCAACACCCAAGTGGAAAATATCTCACTTCACTACATATTGTAGAAGTATAGTTGTTTGCAGCACTACAAGGATTGACAAGAGTCTATCCTTTTGAGAAAAGTTTAAAGATAAAAGCCAAAATGGAAAAATTGTTTGAAATGAGATTGATTGACTTTTAGTTTTCTTACAAAAAAATGTCAAGGTATTATTAAATTGATTGAAGTTTATTTATGAAAATGTTTTGAAAATGCATGGACCTAAGTCCAAGTTTATTGTGAAAGTGGTTCAAGTTTCAAAACAAGAAGAGTTTTCAAAAGGAGGAAGAAGATTTTTGAAATTTAAGAAGATGGGAGGATAAGAAGAGACTATCCTAAAGCATAAGGTACAAGATAAGGGGGAGAACTATCTAACCAAAAAGAAACCAAAACTTGACATGATGAGTCAAGATAGAATTCCCATTCTTTAGATTGAAACCAAGCGAGCAAAGATATTAGACTTCTTGAGAGAACCAAACTTCAAGTGTATTATGTCTTCACAAAAATTGGGCTGAGTAACGGCTGTATACGGGTGAATTCCAGATTACAAACAAAGAATGTAATCACAAAAACCTGCACACAAAAACAAACAAGCAACCCAATGTCTTGAGGTAAACCTCAAGAACTCCAAACAAAATAATCAGATAAGATCACAAGGTCTCCAAGATAGGCCAAGGATTCTAATCCTAAGTCCAAGAAAAAGTCCCATGCTCCATAATGCCAAGGATAGTAACCAAATTATCCAAGTACCATTAAGAATTTTTTAGGGTTTATGTTGATTATTAAGTATCTTAGGAAAATAAAAAGAAAATCTCAAGTGAGCAAAAAATAAAAAATGGCAAGAAGATAAATGCTGAAATGAGCAAAGATGAAAATGTCATGAAATTTAAAAAATACTAAAAAATAAATAGTACATAAAGAATAAAGGAATAAAAGCATAAATTAAACAAAACAATAATTAGTGGTTAGTTGGATGACCATCTTGAAACTTACATTTGGAACTCATTAGAGGATTGGTAGAACCAAAGCCTCCACACAACAAGTTTCATTTGCTTTTTGTCAAGTATATCATCCATTTGGAATTCTCATAAGTATCATTTCATGATCAACAATGTTTAAGTGATCCGCGTTGACCAAAGGTGTTGTAGATCCATTAGAGGATTGGTAGAACCAAAGCCTCCACACAATGTATCTCAAAGTTATTGGATCAAAGAGATCAAATTAACATACTTGGGCTTGCAATCATAAGTTTGGGCCACGAATGATCATTTATTCGAATCGGGATAAAATTTAGCGCTAAGTTAACCAATCGTAAGTGGACTTATATATAAGTCGCACCTATTTTGAGGCCGGTCAATAGCAATCTATGCACCATTTGTTTTGAGACATGATATAGAGATCATGCTCCAACAACATTTAGTGCAATGAGAAGGGAATGAGATGAAGAGGATTAGGGCAAAAGATGAATAAACCACTTTTGAATTAAAAATTTAATCAAACTATTATTAACATCATTCATCCATTTTTGTGGAGTTAAATTCAACCCCATGGATCCAATGATGTTAATAAAGTCATGATCAAAAAATCAACCCAAGACAGCCAGAAAATATTCACAAAATAATAATGTATTTAATATATACATTAAAAGGTTTTAAAAATGTTTTTTTAAAAAAGGAAAATAATGAGGAAAATATCAATTATATTTAAATTAATCAAGAAATGAAAAATAAGACCATAGAAAAATCATAAAAGACGCCAAGTAATTTTACAAAATTTTTGGTAATTTTTAAAAGTCAGAAACTATTTTTAAAAATTAAAATAAATGGGTAAAATAAAAAAAAATAGTAAAAAAATAGTAAAGTCAGAAACAAAAATAAAATAAGGTCACCAATATTTGTCACCATATCATTGGGTCATTCCTTAATTTTTTCAGAATTTAAAAATGTATAAAATTATTTTTATACATTTTAAACAAATCAAATAAGTGTAAAATTCATAAAAAAATACCAAAACACAAAATTAAATTGTGAAAAAAATAAAAATCAGAAAGAGAATAATCAAAAATATTTTTCATAATTTTTTGATATTTTTTGGACTAAAAATGAATTTTCTATGATTTTTTTTGAAATTTAAAACAATTAAAATATAAAAATTAGAAAAAGAAAATAAAAGTAAAAGATGTGGACCATTGGATGAGAGTCAAAAAGTGTTAGTAATCAAATCCAAGGGATCTTGAGCGTTGTGCATATCATGGTCATTAATGAATAATGTACAGAATCAATAATAAATCAGATTTTTGAAAAACACAAATGGCACGCCATCATTGGTTGGAAGATGACACGTAGGTCATCTTCAACCTCCAGCCAACGTGATTTGTAGGTCTCTCAAACTGTAAAATAAGAAGCTCAGACCTATGCCAATCGCTTCGTCTCTTCAAGACGAAAACAAACACACCTTCGCGTCAAATTTATATAAACTGTAGCTCAAGCAATTTGGAAGGAATGTTTTGAAAAGGGATTTGAAAATTCATGGTCAAAACGTGCTCCCAGTGAAATGTAAGTGTTGCAACTAGAACCAGGACAATGAGAGCAATACAATGATATCAGAGTTTTGAAGAATTGATGAAGGAATCTACCTATTGAAGTTGAGTTGCAGAGCTCTGAAACTGGACTTCTATGGAGAAGTATAGGGCACGATTCTTGAATGTAATTATATGGTTAGTTTTAGGGAAGATTAAGGAAGGTGAATTGATGGAAAATGGATTGAAAAAGGCTTTAGAATAAATTTCGAAGTTGCTGAATTCTGGGTTGTGAAGCAAGTTTGGAAGGGTGATTCTGGCTATCTAAGCTTGGGAAATTGAATGGGGGATGACCCTCTATTTATAGGGAAGCAAAAGGGATCAAAAGGAATAACAAATGATGCATTTTGGAGGGAATTCGTGTGGGTCTGCATCATGAAGAAAGTGTGACTCAAACTTGATCAAAACTCAGCCAAATCGTGCGTTTCATGATGCTAATCACTTCTGGCAAGTTGCTAGACATGATTAGAAAAAAAAACTCGTGGAAATCTTGTGATTAGAAGTCAAAACAAAGACTTCAAAAATCTTGACTTTGTGCAAAATTCAGTTTCAAACTACCCAAATCAAATCCATGGCATTTCCACCTCAAGCGGTCTTAGGGCATAATTCTTGATGCTTTGGAAAGATGAGGTTACAAGCTTTGCAATGGAAAAAGGATGGAATCAAATGGATGCTTGAGCTGAAAGCTACATGGAGTCAAAATTGAAGAAAAAGAGTTGACTTTCCATAATTAAAAATATTTCAAGTTCTTCTTTAAAAATGACCTATAATCTTTTGTATCCAAGCATGGCCTTCCACTTATAATTTGATCTTGACCAAAAAAGATGGAATGAAGTAGATCTCTTGAGTTACATTTTGCAATTTGAATCCCTCAAAATATCCAAAAATTGAGCAAGTTATGACTTGTTGAATTTGTCCAAAAATGATGAAATAACCTATAATCTTTTGCATTCTTAAGGAAACTTCCATCCATTTTCTCACTTTGCACATAAAATAAGGCATGAAGTACACATATTTAAGATCATCATGGAAAAAGAATGGGCTCAACATGATAAAAATTGTCCAAGTTATGACCATTTGAAGTCACATATGGAAAATTGGGGATTCATCTGAGTGACTTGTAATCTTTCTTCATCACCAAGTTCCTTCCACATGAAAGCTCCTTGTAACTTTTGAAGTTATTTTTTGATAACCATTTGAAGAGAATGATGTCTTCAGAATCACTCAAAAATACCAAAAGATGAGCAAGATATGCTCCTTTGAAGTCCAAAACCCTAGCCTCTAGATCAAGAGAATGCTTTGAAGAACTTTGACAAGTTTGAACAAACTTCTTGTGCCGATATTCTTGCTTTGTGAATAGAAGTTGTTGAGGATGATGATGAGGACTCATAGCCACCAAAACCACTTCCAAGTCTTGAAATTTGAGAGAAATGTGCTCTTGTGACCAATAGGAACAAGACCTTGTCCAATCATGACAACTTCTTCCCTTAACCCTTTGTACTTTTGAATCAATTTTGAAAACTTTGAAATATGTTGAACCAAAATGAGCCTTGTCATGCCATTTCTTACAAAATCACTCCAATAGTGAAGTTTAAAATTCTCAAGCTATTGACTAAGGTATGGAAATAAACTCATGAACCCATGAAGCAACTTGCTAAACCTCATTACCTTTACCTACATTATTAACAAGTAAGACAAACCAATATTGTATTTTATTAATTAGAGAGAAAATCAAAGCAAAATATCCATGATAACAAAAGAAAACAAGTCAAGGTGCTTGGTAACTCCTCAAAATAGCAAGGCTAAAGATAGGGAGAAGAACGAAAAATCCTAATGTGATCTTGTTGTGACTGAAACAATATGGTTTGACACAGGAATCTTAGGGGAAAAAATTGGGGAACAACAGTTTGTTGTTCAAATTTATTACTCTGGTGGATGGTAGTCTCTTTATTATGGAGGATAGTTTGTTGTTGAGGTTTTACTCCGATGGTTGGTGTCTCTTCATTATGAGAGATAATTTGTTGTTAAGATATTTTACTCAAATGGATGTTAGTCTCTTCTTTATAGGAGATAGTTCATTGTTAAGATGTTTTACTCCGATGGATGGTAGTATCTTCATTAAGGGAGATATTTTGTTGCTGAGGTATTACTCCAATGAATGGTAGTCTCTATATTAAGGGAGATAGTCAGTTGGATAGGTTTTACTACATAGGATGGCAGTCTCTTCATTATGGGTGATAGTTCGTTGTTCATATATTTTACTCTGATGGATGGTAGTGTCTTCATTAAGGGAGATAGTTTGTTACTTAAGTTTTACTCCGATGAATGGTAGTCTCTTTATTATGGGGGATAATTCGTTATTGAGGTTTTACTCTGATGGACAGTAGTCTCTTCTTTATAAGAGATAGTTCTTTATTAATATGTTTTACTCCGATGGATGGTAGTCTCTTCATTAGGGGAGATAGTTCTTTGTTAAGGTTTTACTCCGATGGACGGTAGCATCTTTGTTATAGGAGATAGTTCGTTATTGAGATGTTTTACTCCCATAGACGGTAGTCTCTTCATTATGGGAGATACTTCGTTGTTGAGATGCTTTAATCTGATGGGTGGCAGTCTCTACATTATGGGAGATAATTCGGTGTTGAGATGTTTAACTCTAATGGATGGTATTCTCTTCATTATGGGTGAAAGTTTGTTGTTCAGATGTTTTACTCTGATGGATGGTAGTCCCTTCATTAAGGGATATAATTCGTTGTTGTGGTTTTACTCTGATGGATGGTAGTCTCTTTATTATGGAAGATAGTTTATTGTTGAGGTTTTACACCGATGGATGGTAGTCTATTCATTATGGGATATAATTTGTTGTTAAGATGTTTTACTCAAATGGATGGTAGTCTCTTCTTCATAGGAGATAGTTCATTGTTAAGATGTTTTACTTTGATGGTTGGTAGTATCTTCGTTAAGGAAGATAGTTTGTTGCTGAGGTATTACTCTGATGGATGGTAGTCTCTATATTATCGGAGAGATTCAGTTGGTTAGGTTTTACTACATAGGATGGTAGTCTCTTCATTATGGGTGATAGTTCGTTGTTCATATGTTTTACTCTGATGGATGGTAGTGTCTTCATTTAGGGAGATAGTTTGTTACTTAGGTTTTACTCTGATTGATGGATGTCTCTTCATTATGGGGGATAGTTCGTTATTGAGGTTTTACTCTGATGGACGGTAGTCTCTTCATTATAAGAGATACTTCGTTGTGGATATGTTTTACTCCGATGGATGGTAGTCTCTTCATTAGGGGAGATGGTTCTTTGTTAAGGTTTTACTCTGATGGATGGTAGTCTCTTCATTATAGGAGATAGTTCGTTATTGAGATGTTTTACTCCCATAGACGGTAGTCTCTTCATTATGGGAGATACTTCCTTGTTGAGATGATTTACTCTGATGGATGGCAGTCTCTTCATTCAGGGAAATAATTCGGTGTTGAGATGTTTAAGTCTAATGGATGGTATTCTCTTCATTATGGGAGAAAGTTTGTTGTTCATATGTTTTACTCTTATGGATGGTAGTCTCTTCATTAAGGGAGATAGTTCGTTGCAGAGGTTTTACTCCGATGGATGGTAGTCTCTTTATTATGGAAGATAGTTTGTTGTTGAGGTTTTACTCCGATGGATGGTAGTCTCTTCATTGTGGGAGATAGTTCGTCGTTAAGATATTTTACTCCGATGGATGGTAGTCTGTTCATTATGGGAGATAGGACGTTGTTAATATGTTTTACTCTGATGGATGGTAGTCTCTATATTATGGGAGACAATTTGTTGGTTAGGTTTTACTAAAATTGATGGTATTCTCTTCATCATGGGAGAAAGTTTGTTGTTCAGATGTTTTACTCTGAAGGATGTTAGTCTCTTCTTAAGGTAGATAGTTTGTTGTAGAGGTTTTACTCCGATGGATGGTAGTGTCTTTATTATGGAAGATAGTTTGTTGTTGAGGTTTTACTCTGATGGATGGTAGTCTCTTTATTATAGGAGATAGTTCGTTGTTAAGATGTTTTACTCTGATTGATGGTGGTCTCTTCATTAAGGGAGATAGTTCATTGTTGAGGTTTTACTCTAATGGAAGGTAGTCTCTATATTATGGGAGATAGTTTGTTGGTCAGGTTTTACTCCAATTGATGGTAGTGTCTTCATCATGGGTAATAGTTCTTTATTCAGATGTTTTACTATGATGGATGGTAGGGTCTTCATTAAGGGAGAGAGTTTGTTACTTAGGTTTTACTCTGTTGGATGGTAGTGTCTTCATTATGGGAGATAATTCATTGTTGAGGTTTTACTATGATGGATGGTAGTCTCTTAATTATAGGAGATGGTTCGTTATTGAGATGTTTTACTTCGATGGATGGTAGTCTCTTCATTAGCGGATATAGTTCATAGTTGAGGTTTTACTCTGATGGATGGTAGTCTCTTAATTATAGGAGATAGTTTGTTGTTGAGATGTTTTACTCCCGTACGATAGTCTCTTCATTATGGGAGATAGTTCATTGTTGAGATGTTTTACTCCGATGGATGGTAGTCTCTTCATTATGGGAGATAGTTAGTTTTTGAGATGTTTTACTCCAATGGATGGTATTCTCTTCATTATGGGAGATAGTTTGTTTTAAAGATGTTTTACTCTGATGGATGGTAGTCTCTTCATTAAAGGATATAGTTCGTTGTTGAGGTTTTACTCCGATGGATGGTAGTCTCTTCATTACGGGAGATAGTTTGTTGTTGAGATGTTTTTCTACGATGGATGGTAGTCTCCTAATTATGGGAGATAGTTCATTGTTCAGTTGTTTTACTCTGATGGATGGTAGTCTCTTCATTATGGGAGACAGTTTGTTGTTTAGGTTTTACTCCGATGGATGGTAGTCTCTTCATTATGGGCGATAATTTGTTGTTAAGATGTTTTACTCAAATGGATGGTAGTCTCTTCTTTATAGGAGATAGTTCATTGTTAAGATGTTTTATTCTTATGGATGTTAGTAATTTCATTAAGGGAGATAGTTTGTTGATGAGTTATTACTCTGATGGATGGTAGTCTTTATATTAAGGGAGATAGTCAGTTGGTTAGGTTTTACTACATAGGATGGTAGTCTCTTCATTATGGGTGATAGTTCGTTGTTCATATATTTTACTTTGATGGATGCTAGTGTCTTTGTTAAGGGAGATAGTTTGTTACTTAGGTTTTACTCTGATGTTTGGTAGTCTCTTCATTATGGGTGATACTTCGTTATTGAGGTTTTACTCTGATGGACGATAGTCTCTTCATTATAAAAGATAGTTAGTTGTTGATATGTTTTACTCCGATGGATGGTAGTCTCTTCATTAGGGGAGATAGTTCTTTGTTAAGGTTTTACTCTGATGGATGGTAGTCTCTTCATTATAGGAGATAGTTCGTTGTTGAGTTTTTTTACTCCCTTAGATGGTAGTCTCTTCATTATGGGAGATACTTCGTTGTTGAGATGCTTTACTCTGATGGATGGCAGTCTCTTCATTAGGGGAAATAATTTGGTGTTGAGATGTTTAACTCTAATGGATGGTATTCTCTTCATTATGAGAGAAAGTTTGTTGTTCATATGCTTTACTCTTATGGATGGTAGTCTCTTCATTAAGGGAGATAGTTAATTGTTGAGGTTTTACTCCGATGGATGGTAGTCTCTTCATTATGGGAGATAGTTCGTTGTTAATATGTTTTACTCTGATGGATGGTAGTCTCTTCATTATGGGAGATAGTTTGTTGTTAAGATGTTTTACTCTGGTGGATGGTAGTCTCTATATTATGGGAGATAGTTTATTGGTTAGGTTTTACTCCAATTGATGGTATTCTCTTCATTATGGGAGACAGTTTGTTCTTCATATGTTTTACGCTGATGGATAGTAGTCTCTTCATTAAGGGAGATAGTTTGTTACATAGATTTTACTCCGATGGGTGGTAGACTCTTTATTATGGAAGATAGTTTGTTGTTGAGGTTTGACTCCGATGGATGGTAGTATCTTCATTATAGGAGCTAGTTCGTTGTTGAGATGTTTTACTCCCATAGACGGTAGTCTCTTTATTATGGGAGATACTTCTTTTTTGAGATTCTTTACTTTGATGGATGGAAGTCTCTTCATTATGGGAATTAATTCGGTGATGAGATGTTTAACTCTAATGGATGGTATTAACTTCATTATGAGAGAAAGTTTGTAATTCAGATGTATTACTCTGATGGATGGTAGTCTCTTCATTAAGGGAGATAGTTCGTTTCAGAGGTTTTACTCTGATGGATGGTAGTCTCATTATTATGGAAGATAGTTTGTTTTTGAGGTTTTACTACGATGGATGGTAGACTCTTCATTATGGGAGATAGTTCGTTGTTAAGATGTTTTACTTTGACAGATGGTGGTCTCTTCATTAAGGGAGATAGTTTGTTGTTGATGTTTTACTCCGATGGATGGTAGTCTCTTTATTATGGGAGATAGTTTGTTGTTAAGATGTTTTACTCCAATTGATGGTAGTCTCTTCTTTATGGGAGATAGTTTGTTGTTAAGATGTTTTACTCCGATGGATGGTAGTGTCTTCATTAAGGGAGATAGTTCGTTGTTGAAGTTTTACTTTGATGGATGGTAGTCTCTTCATTATAGGAGATAGTTCGTTGTAGAGATGTTTTACTCTGATGGATGGTAGTCTCTTCATTAACGGAGATAGTTCGTTGTTGAGGTTTTACTCCGATGGATGGTATTCTCTTCATTATAGGAGATAGTTTTTTGTTGAGATGCTTTACTCCCATAGACGGTAGTCTCTTCATTATGGGAGATAGTTTGTTGTTGAGATATTTTACTCTGATGGATGGTAGTCTCTTTATTATGGGAGATAATTAGTTGTTGAGATGTTTTACTCCAACATATAGTATCCTCTTCATTTTGGGAGATAGTTTGTTGTTCAGATTTTTTACTCTTACGAATGGTAGTCTCTTCATTAAGGGAGATAGTTCGTTGTTGTGGTTTTACTCTGATGGATGGTAGTCTCTTCATTATCGGAGATAGTTTGTTGTTGAGATGTTTTTCCGCGATGGATTGTAGTCTATTCATTATGGGAGATAGTTCGTTGTTCAGATGTTTTACTCCGAAGGATGGTAGTCTCTTTATTATGGGAGATAATTTGTCGTTGAGGTTTTACTCCAATGGATGGTAGGGTCTTCATTAAGGGAGAGATGGTTTGTTGTTGAAATGTTTTACTCTGATGGATGGTAGTCTCTTCATTATTGGAGATAGTTCATTGTTGAGGTTTTACTCCGATGGATGGTAGTCTCTTAAATATAGGATATAGTTTGTTATTGAGATGTTTTACTCCCATACGATAGTCTCTTCATTATGGGAGATAGTTCGTTGTTGAGATGTTTTACTCCAATGGATGGTATTCTCTTCATTATGGGAGATACTTTGTTGTTAAGATGTTTTACACTGATGGATGGTAGTCTCTTCATTAAAGGAGCTAGTTTGTTGCTGAGGTTTTACTCTGATGGATGGTAGTCTCTTCATTAAAGGAGATAGTTCGTTGCTGAAGTTTTACTCCGATGGATGGTAGTCTCTTCATTATGGGAGATAGTTTGTTGTTGAGATGTTTTTCTGTGATGGATGATAGTCTCCTAATTATGGGAGATAGCTTGTTGTTGAGTTTTTACTTCGATGGATGGTAGTCTCTTCATTATGGGAGCTAATTTTTTTGAGATGTTTTATTCCTATACGGTAGTCTCTTCCTTATGGGAGATAGTTCGTTGTTGAGGTTTTACTCCGATGGATGGTAGTCACTTCATTATAGGAGATAGTTTGTTGTTGAGATGTTTTACTCCTATACGGTTGTCTCTTCATTATGGGAGATAGTTAGTTGTTGAGATGTTTTACTGCAAGGGATTGTATTCTCTTCATTATGGGAGATAGTTTGTTTTTAAGATGTTTTACTCTGATGGATGGTAGTTTCTTTATTAAAGGAGATAGTTCGTTGCTAAGGTTTTACTCCGATGGATGGTAGTCTCTTTATTACGGGATATAGTTTGTTATTAAGATGATTTTCTATGATGGACGGTAGTCTTTTAACTATGGGAGATAGTTCGTTGTTCTGATGTTTTACTCTGAAGGATGGTAGTCTCTTCATTATGGGAGATAGTTTATTGTTGAGGTTTTAATCCGATGGATGGTAGTCTCTTCATTATGGGAGATAGTTTATTGTTAAGATGATTTACTCCGATGGATGGTAGTATTTGTATTATGGGAGATAGTTTGTTGGTTAGGTTTTACTCCAATGGATGGTAGTCTCTTCATTATTGGTGATAATTCATTGTACAAATGTTTTACTCTGATGGATGGTAGTGTCTTCATTAAAGGAGATAGTTTGTTTCTTAGGTTTTACTCTTATGGATGATAGTCTCTTCATTATGGGAGATAGCTTGTTGTTGAGATGTTTTACTCCAATATATGGTAGTCTCTTCTTTATGGGAGATAGTTCGTTGTTAAGATGTTTTACTATAATGGATGGTAGTCTCTTCATTAAGGGAGATAGTTTGTTGCTGAGGTTTTACTCTGATGGATGGTAGTCTCTATATTATGGGAGATAGTTTGTTGGTTAGGTTTTACTTTAATGGATGGTAGTCTCTTTATTATGGGTGATGGTTGTTGTTGAGATGTTTTTCTCTGATGGATGGTAGTCTCTTCATTGCGAAATAGTTCGTTGTTTAGATGTTTTACACTGATGGATGGCAGTCTCTTCATTATGGGATATAATTTGTTTTTGTGGTTTCACTCTGATGGATGGTAGTCTCTTCATTATGGAAGATAGTTTGCTTTTGAAATGTTTTACTACAATGGATGGTAGTCTCTTCTTTATGGGAGATAGTCCGTTGTTAAGATGTTTTACTCCGATGGATGGTAGTCTCTTCATTAAGGGAGATGGTTCGTTGCTGAGGTTTTACTCTGATGGATGATAGTCTCTATATTATGGGAGGTAGTTAGTTGGTTAGTTTTTACTTCATAGGATGGTAGTCTATTCATAATGGGTGAAAGTTCGTTGTTCAGATGTTTTACTCTGCTGGATGGTAGTGTCTTCATTAAGGGAGATAGTTTGTTGCTTAGGTTTTACTCCGATGGATGGTAGTCTCCTCATTATGGGAGATAGGTTGTTATTGAGGTTTTAATCTGATGGACTGTAGTCTCTTTATTATAAGATAGTTCATTGTTGATATGTTTTACTCCGATGAATGGTAGTCTCTTCATTAGGGGAGATGGTTCTTTGTTGAGGTCTTACTCCGATGGATGGTAGTCTCTTCATTATGTGAGATAGTTTGTTGTTGAGATGTTTTATTTCCATAAATGGTAGTCTTCATTATGGGAGATACTTCGTTTTTGAGATGCTTTACTCTGATGGATGGTAGTCTCTTCATTATGGGAGATAATTCGGTGTTGAGATGTTTTACTCTATTGGATGGTATTCTCTTCATTATGGGAGAAAGTTTATTGTTCAGATGTTTTACTCCGATGGATGGTAGTATCTTCATTAAGGAATATAGTTTGTTTTTGAGGTTTTACTACGATGGATGGTAGACTCTTCATTATGGGAGATAATTCGTTGTTAAGATATTTTTCTCTGATGGATGGTAGTCTCTTCATTAAGGGAGATAGTTCATTGTTGAGGTTTTACTTCGATGTATGGTAGTCTCTATATTATGGGAGATAGTTTGTTGGTTAGGTTTTACTGTTAGAACATAGTTTAAGTCTACAACCCTTGATTAGAGTTTTGATGATAACAAATACAAAGAATAAATAAATACAAAGAATATATACAAGGAACAAATATGCACATTAAAAATATGTTTTATGTATGCAGAAGTTCTAATGGGATCAACATCAGAAGATAAGCTAAAGTATTACACGTTGAAGAAAAACAGTTTTTACGCTGAAGTTTGATGACCAGAATCTGCGCTTAAACAAATTAACTCTGACTCTGAATAAAGACATATCAACCAAGTCATCAACACTCTGAAGCATCATTAGCAGTTAAAGCAAAGAAAACTCTAAAGCGTTACTGATTATTCAAGATAGAATTAAATGCCAACGACTTTCTTCAGACAAGATCTTCTACATTAGGAAAGTGTGTTATTAACATTAAACTTGCTTTATGGACAACGTCTCTTGCTTGTCTATATAAAGAAGTCTGCATGAAAAAGAAGCACGTACGTACGCACACATCAATTTTCCAAACCACGCATATTCAAGCTCTAGCAAACTTATTCTATACCATAAGCTTAACCTGTGTAATTATCACAGTTGTGATAAACTGTTTTGTTAGAAAACAACAACACATTCTTGTTCAATTATTTGTAAAAGATTTCTTTGAGATTAACCGGTTTGTGGTTGTACTCAAGAAGACTTTAACAGTTGTTAAAGTAGCTGTTGTAATCTTTTGAGATTAGTGGATTAAGACCTCGTTGGAGAGAGGAGAAATCACCTTGACGGGTGGACTGGAGTATTTTGAGATCATACGATCCAGGATAAAAATAATGTGTCATTAAGCTGTTTTTGATCCAAGTTTTTCAATTCAACCCCCCCTTCTTGTGTTTTTCACATCTTCAATTGGCATCAGAGTGCCTGGTTCTGAGCTTAAACACTTAACTGTGTCAGTACAAGATCCAGCGTCAGAAAAACACAATGGCAGGACCAAGTCAAAACATCAGCAATGACAACAATGAAGAAAGGGACAGATTCAGCGGCAAAGCTCCAGTCTTTGATGGAGAGAACTTTGACTATTGGAAAGACAGAAGTGAGAGTTTATTTCTAGCCCATGATGCTTATCTGTGGGACATGGTGACTGACATATACACGCAACCAGTGGATCGATGTGGTCAGAAGATTGACAAGAAAAAGATGTCTGATCAGCAAAAGCGTGAGTTCAGAAATCATCAAAGGCCAGAACAATTCTTCTCAGCACAATCTCATACTCAGAATATGAGAAAATATCAAACAGAGAAACTGTTAAGAATATGTTTGATTCTCTGAGAATGACGCATGAAGGCAACATTCAAGTCAAAGATACCAAAGCCCTTGTGCTCATTCAGAAGTATGAGGCATTCAAGATGGAAGACAGTGAATCAATAGAAACTATGTTTTCAAGATTCCAAATTCTTGTTGCTGGTCTAAAAGTTCTTGACAAAGGGTATTCCACTGCTGATCACGTTAAGAAGATCATCAGAAGCTTGCCAAAAAAGTGGAGGCCAATGGTCACAGCGCTTAAGCTAGCCAAAGATCTCAACAAAATATCTCTGTAGGAACTTGTCATCTCCCTCAGAAGTCACGAGATAGAGCTAGAAGAAGACGAACCTCAAAAGCAAGGTAAGCCATTAGCTTTAAAATCTAACAAAAAATCTGACTCCAAAGTTTTGCAGGCTATTGAAGAAATCTCTGATGGATCCTCATCAGAAGAAGATGAACAGTCTCTCCTCTCCAAAAGGGTGAATCAACTGTGCAAGCAGAGGCAAAGAAATTTAAGGAATCCCAGAAGATCAGAAAATCAGAATGAATCATCCTCCAGATACAGAAGGTCAGAATCCTCCTCTGGACACAGAAGATCTGAAGGCTCTTCAGGATACAGAAAGCAACACAACAAAGACATCATCTGGTATGAATGTAACGAGCAAGGGCACTACAAAGGTGACTTCCCAAAACTTCAGAAGGAGAAGCCCAAAAAGAAGTTTATCAAGGAAAAGAATAAAAGCCTGATGGCTACATGGGATGATTCTGACACATCTGAAGCTGACTCAGAATCAGATGATGAAAGAGAAAACATAGCTCTCATGGCAAACGTATCTGAAGAAAGTGAAGCTTCTGGTTCAGACTCAGAATTAGACACTGAAGAGGTATTCCCTGACTTTACAATAAACTTTACTAAGGCTGAACTTGCTGAAAGCCTTAATGAAATTCTGGAAAGGTATCAGTAGATCAGAGTCAAATTCAGAAACCTGAAAAGGAATCTTGCTTCTGACTCTGATAAGACTGAGAGTCTCAGATTGGATAATTCTGAGTTAAAAGGAAAAATTTCAAAATTAGAAAACCAGTTGCAAAACTCTCAGAAGGAAACAATCCCTGAAACTCCCAGCAATGCTGATGAGATCATCAAAGAGTATGATCATATATTTCAGAAGTTTCTAGCTAAAAACATATACAGAAGCAAGATGGCTTCAATGATCTATGGAGTTGGCAGAAATGGCAGAAAAGGGATAGGATATCAAGGTAAGGTACCTACACCAAAAAATGCCATGGACTTAGTTATAAAACACACTCCACTTTATTCACACTTTACATATGGGCACACACATGACATAAAATACACGAGTAGTGATTATTTTGCCAAACCAAAATTCAATCAGAATTTTGGTAAAACTAACAAATTAGGACCCAAGAAAATATGGGTACCTAAGGATAAAATAATCCATGTGGCAGATATCTTTAGCAGCAAAGCAAAGACACCAATCATGGTACCTGGACTCTGGCTGCTCATGACACTTGACGGGAAGAATGCATATGTTCCAAAGCCTGGAACTTAAGCCTGGAGGCCACGTGGGCTTTGAAGGAAATCAGAGAGGAAAGATCATTGGCTCTGGAACAGTAGGTAATGGAAATTTTCCCTCTATAAGTATTGTTTTATTAGTTGATGGATTAATGCATAACCTGTTATCCATAAGTCAATTAAGTGATAACGATTATGATATAATCATCAATCAAAATTCATGTAAAGTTGTTGGTCAGAAAGATGGGACTATCCTATTTAATGGAAAGAGGAAAAACAAAATTTATAAAATAAAACTTTTTGAACTGAAAAGTCAGAATGTAAAATGTCTACTGTATGTTAACAACGAGCAATGGACCTGACACAGAAGATTGGGGCATGTTAGTATAATAAGAATATCTCAGATTAACAAAATCAATCTGGTCAGAGGAATTCCTAACCGGAAGTTCAATTCAGATGCTCTGTGTGAAGCATGTAAGAAAGGAAAGTTTGCAAAACCTTCTTTCAAATCCAAAAATGTTATTTCCACCTCTAAGCCATTAGAACTTCTACACATTGACTTATTTGGACCAGTAAAAACTACTTCAGTCAGTGGCAAGAAGTATGGGTTAGTAATCGTAGATGACTATAGCAGATGGACATGGGTAAGGTTCTTAAGACACAAGGACGAGTCACACTCTGTATTTGTTACCTTCTGCAACCAAGTTCAGAATGAAAAGGATCTTAGAATCGTCAAAGTCAGAAGTGATCATGGTGGAGAATTTGAAAATAAAAATTTTGAAATAATATTTAATGAAAAAGGCATTCTGCATGACCTCTCGTGTCCTAGAACACCCCAGCAAAATGGAGTTGTAGAACGAAAGAACAGAACATTGCAAGAAATGGCCAGAACCATGATCAACAAGACTAACGTTGCTAAGATCTTCTGGGCAGAGGCAATAAACACATTGTGTTATATTCAGAATAGAATCTCCATAAGACCTATTCTGGAAAAGACACCATATGAATTGTGGAAGAACAGAAACCCCAACAGTTCTTATTTTCATCCATTTGGATGTACATGTTTTATTTTGAATACAAAAAATTATTTGAACAAGTTTGACTCTAAAGCACAAAAGTGTATTATGTTAGGATACTCTGAATGCTCAAGAGGGTACAAAGTATACAATACAGAAACCCAGATTGTTGAAGAGTCAATCAGTGTTCAGTTTAATGATAAGCTTGACTCTCAAAAGTCAAAGCAGAATGAATTCCTTGCAGGTATGGAAGTTGAACTCACAGATACTAAAGAAAACTCATCAGAGGATCTCAATAGAGACACTCCCTCAACATCAGAAAGAGTCACTACAAGCAATCCAACACCTTCTTTTGATCAACTCCAGAAAAGACCATCCAGAAGCAGCATTGATCACCCAGAAGAAACAATTTTAGGAAGTAAGGAAGATCCAATCAGAACAAGATCTACCTTCAGAAACTCTGAAGAATCCCTCATGGGACTGGTTTCTCTGATTGAACCAACAACAATTGATGAAGCACTTCTGGACAATGACTGGATTCTGGGAATGGAAGAGGAGCTAAATCAATTCACAAGAAATGACGTATGGGATCTAGTTTTCAAACAAAAAGGATTCAACGTCATTGGTACAAAATGGGTGTTCAGAAACAAACTGAACGAACAAGGTGAAGTCATCAGAAACAAAGCACGACTGGTAGCACAAGGTTATAGTAAGCATGAGGGGATAGACTATACAAAAACCTTTGCTCCAGTCTCCAGGTTAGAATCTATCAGACTTTTAATATCTTTTGCTGTTAATAAAGGCATCACTCTGTATCAGATGGATGTCAAAAGTGCATTTTTAAATGGCTATATAGAGGAAGAGGTATATGTGCACCAACCCCCTGGTTTTGAAAGTTCCAAAAATCCAGAATATGTTTTCAACCTAAAGAAGTCACTCTATGGTCTGAAACAAACTCCCAGAGCTTGGTATGAAAGACTAAGTAACTCCCTGTTAGAAAAGGAATTCACCGGAGGGAAAGTGGACACAACCTTTTTCTGTAAGACAGTTAAGAATGACATATTAGTGTGTCAAATTTACGTTGATGACATCATATTTGGATCCACTAAACCCTATCTGGGAAGAGAGTTTGCTAAATGTATGCAGGAAGAATTTGAGATGAGCCTAATGGGGGAACTAAAATTCTTTCAGGGAATTCAAATAAATCAAACTCCAGAAGGAACTTACATTCATCAGAGAAAATATGTCAGAGAACTTTTGAAGAAATTTGATCTCTCAGTATGTAAGCGCTCAAGGATTCCAATGCATCCCACGTGAATTCTGGAAAAAGAAGAGGTAAGTAAAAAGGTAGAACAGAAGGTCTACAGAGGTATGATTGGTTCTCTTCTGTATCTGACAGCTTCAAGGCCTGACATTCTATTCAGTGTTTGCATTTGTGCTAGATTCCCATTAGATCCTAGAGAATCTCACTTAACAGCAGTTAAGCGAATTTTCAAGTATCTGCAAGGTAATGCTAATCTGGGTTTGTTTTATAGAAAATCAAATGATTACAGCTTAGTAGGATACTGTGATGCTAATTTTGTTGGAGACAAAGTAGAACATAAAAGCACTTCTGGAAGCTGCTAGTTTTTGGGAGAAAATATGATCTCATGGTCCAGCAAAAGACAATCCACAATAGCTCTATCAACAACAGAAGTTGAATACATAGCAGCAGTTGGATGCAGCATGCAAATGCTCTGGATGAAAAGTCAACTTGAGGACTTCAATATATTTGAGAGTAACATCCCTATCCTCTGTGACAATACTTCTTCTATTTGTCTCAGTAAAAATTCTATTTTGCATTCTAGGGCTAAGCATATAGAAATAAAACATCATATTATTAGGGACTATATTCAAAAAGGCTTCCTTAATTTAAAATTCATTGACATAAACCTTCAATGGGCTGATGTCTTTACAAAACCTCTTTCTAAAGATAGGTTTAACTTCATTCTGAAACATCTCAGCATGAAGCTTTGCCCAGAATAAACTATTTTATTTACATATCTTAATCTTCAGAATTTTGGTTATTTTCTGTGAACTAATGATCACTCTGCCTTCAGAATTATAGAAGTACAGATTGCATCAGAATATATCCATGAAGATCTGAGCGTTTCATTTCAAGGATAGATGTGTGCTGTTCACGCAAGCAAACAGTTGTCATCCATTCATCAGCTACCTTCTGAGGCTGAACACGTGTTCACCTTCCTAAAACCAAAAAAGCGCTGATTGGGTGCATTGAGACACATGTCATGGGTAATCGTTCCAATATCTTTCTGAATCCCCTAAAATCAGCTGTCATTAATGCTTATAATCATTACTAATTATTTCTCTCTCTTGCAGTTTATGTTTTCAAAAAATCTATTTAAACACAAATCTCACACTTTACACTCTTTCACTTTTACTCTCTCAATTAATTCTAATTGTTTTCTGTGTGTACATTAAAAACCCTTTCATTTTCTTCTAAAATTTCCTGTGTGAACATGGCTTCCTCAAGCATCCCAAATACCAGTACTCAGAGAACAGAATCTATGGAACAATATGAAGAACCGTTCAGAACTCTCCTCACTCCCATAGACAACCTAGAAGTGCTTTTAGAACTAATCGAGGATTTTGAAAGTCTTCAAGAAAATGGATTCAATCTTTCTGAAGAGGTAAAAGCTCAAGGATGGAACCAGTATTTTGACCGTCTTCTAGGTCCAATGTTTCCAATCCTTGTGAAGGAATTCTGGATTCATGCTTCATCCTCCAACCATCAAGTCACTTCGTATGTACTGGGGAAGAAGATAGTAATTACTGAAGACCTAATTTCAAGACTGATAGGTTCTAGTGGTGGTGGCGTAAGGTGTATAGACATGGCTGAAAGATGTGTTGATGTTGCTTCAATTGCAAGAGAATTTTTCACTCTAGATCTTCCCTCCAACAAGATAAGGGTTCTGAAGGATCATCACGGAATATGGGCTAAGATAATTCTGGGATGCATCAACCACAGGAAGCCAACCAGCTCTCCTGACTACATAAACATTGATCAGCAGTTTCTGATCTACTTTATCTCCCAGAAGACTAAGGTAAATCTGGCTCACTTGCTATTCAATCATCTGAGGACCAGTGTTAAGGAGACTAGAGAAGATGAGCGTAACAAAAGGGACTGGATACCCCTTGGAAGGCTAATATTAGATATTTTGACATAGAATAGGCTGATAGCGCATCTAACAGAAGCACAAGAAATCAGCTCTCTAGAGGCAACTGCTGGGAAGCCTTTGAATGCAAAGAATCTGAAAAAGATGAAAATTATTGAGAACATCAGAAAGGAACCCAATGTTACATCCTTTGCAACCATTACTTCCAGAAGAATCCCTCTGGATGATTTCCCTATGTTCTTAGAAATTGATTCCAAGCCTGAGATTATCATTAGATATTTGGATGCATGCAAGGAAGATGGCACTGCACCCGGGCTAAATATTCAGGACTTGCAGCAGGCGGCTCCAGAAGTTGTGTTGAAGAAGAACAAGAAAAGAAAGGCAGCAGCAGAAGGATCATCCCAGCGGACTCCAAAAGCTGCTAAAAGGAAAGGTAATCCTTCTTTTGTTAATGTTTTAGAATCAATATCTTTATCAACATTTGGACCCTTACCTATCCAATTAGAAATTCCTACCCCACAAACATTTGATGATTTTGACATAGGGTTTGACCCCTCAGAAACTCTAAGTCTTAGAGAAACTCACTCCCTTCCTATCAATCTAAATACTGAAACAACTCAACTAGAACTTACAAATGTTCTGTCAGACATTGAATTTTTTGACCAAAATATTTTTGCTACCACACCAGAAAATACAAACCCTCTAATCCCAGAAAATCCAAACTCAGAAGCTCCACAACTAGATATTCACATCTCTCCTCAACAAGACATTCATCCACCATCTCCACAACCTGAACAATCACAACCAGAAGTTAAAACTTCTGAGATCCAACCTTCTGAATCCTGTGAAACAGAACCTCACCATCTTACATCTAACCAATCTGAAGAACCTACTTCAAATTCAGATACAATTCCCATTCAAGGAATCACTGAACCTCTGGCCATCTATATGCCCCTCACCATTCTGGACATTCCCCAAATTCCCTCTTCACTAGAATTAACTCCACCAAATTCCCCAACCAGTCCAATAATTATACCAGACTCTCCCACTCCCTCACCAAAAAGCAATCCAGATGACAATGCTAAACTTGTCATTGACCTAACTATTTTTAAACGCCTTGCTGTCATAACTCACAAAACTGCCATTCCAAAACCAAAACCATATGAACCCACACCAGATGTTGGTACTAGTTTATTGATGTTTGAAACAGAAATGCAGAAATGGATAACCTCCCTAAAGCAAGCTAGTCTTGAGATGACCAATCCTGCTGCCTCAGATTATCTTTGGACAAGTTTCAGAAAATGGATAAGTTCTGAAACTCATAAGATGCAAGAACAGTGCTACGGACAAGTTCAATAGAATTTCAGTAATCTGCTAAAGGTATTTGAAGACCAAGTTCTGAGCCAACTGCTCAAGGAAGAGATTCTCCCTCTGGACAATGCTCCCTGGTCAGAACATCGTCCAGTAAACAATGTTCAACCAAAGTCAGAAGGTCTCACTCTGACTGTTGCTCCAGATGTGGTGATTTTTGTAGAGGAATTGGTTCAAAATGATCAAGTTGCAGAATGCTCTGAGAAGCTTCCAGTTTCTGAAGATTCTCAAGCTCCCTCCCATGACAGACAAACTCTGGAAGAACTGAAGAGAGCAGATATTATTATTCAGGAAAGGTTGAATAAACATGATGATACAATCAAGGAAATCAAGAGTATGTTAAGCAAGCAAGAGGAAACCAACAGCCAGATCAAAGGCTTGTTGGAAGCTTTGTTCACGCGCCTTCCTCCCCCCTCTTAGATTTTTCCCGTTTTTTTAAAATCTGTTTATCTGTAATATTTGTTCTACATTGCTGCTGTTCTGAACTTCTTATCATTGCTTCTTATTTTGAATATAAATCCTTTTTAGATATGATTATATAGCCTTTTTGATAACTGAAAAAAAGGGGGAGAAAGAATAAGATATTTTCAATAACGGATTACTGAGACAGAAGTCTCAAACATTCTGAGCTACTTAACTTCCTTCTTCTAAAAAGCTTGAACAGGTACAAAACTCTGATGAAAGACGTAGTCAAATTCTGAAGCTCAAGGACTCAAAGAATTTAAGGGAAGTAATCAACTCAGGGGGAGTTTTTCTTCTCAATTCCATACTTTTTATTCTTTATTTTTAATTTAAAAATCTGGTTTTTTTCATCATCAAAAAGGGGGAGATTGTTAGAACATAGTTTGAGTCTACAACCCTTGATTAGAGTTTTGATGATAACAAATACAAAGAATAAATAAATACAAAGAATATATACAACGAACAAATATGCACATTAAAAATATGTTTTATGTATGCAGAAGTTCTGATGGGATCAGCATCAGAAGATAAGCTAAAGTATTACTTGCTGAAGAAAAGCAGTTTTTTCGCTGAAGTTTGATGACCAGAATCTGCGCTTAAACAAATAAACTCCGACTCTGAACAAATACATATCAACCAAGTCATCAACACTCTGAAGCGTCATCAGTAGTTAAAGAAAAGAAGACTCTGAAGCGTTACTGATTATTCAAGATAGAATTAAATGCCAATGGCTTTCTTCAAACAAGATCTTCTACAAAAGGAAAGTGTGTTATTAACATTAAACTTGATTTATGGACAACGTCTGTTGCTTGTCTATATATAGAAGTATGCTTGCAAAAGAAGCACGTACGTACGCACACATCAATTTGCAGAGAATTCCAAACCACGCATATTCAAACTCTAGCAAACTTATTCTATACCATAAGCTTAACCTGTGTAATTATCACAGTTGTGATAAACTGTTTTGTTAGAAAACAACAACACATTCTTGTTCAATTATTTGTAAAAGATTTCCTTGAGATTAACCGGTTTGTGGTTGTACTCAAGAAGACTTTAACAGTTGTTAAAGCAGCTGTTGTAATCTTTTGAGATTAGTGGATTAAGACCTCGTTGGAGAGAGGCGAAATCACCTTGACGGGTGGACTGGAGTAGTTTGAGATCAAATGAACCAGGATAAAAATATTATGTCATTAAGCTGTTTTTGATCCAAGTTTTTCAATTCAACCCCCACTTCTTGTGTTTTTCACATCTTCATTTACTCCAATTGATTGTAGTCTCTTTATTACGGGTGATAGTTCGTTGTTCAGATGTTTTACTCTAATGGATGGTAGGGTATTTATTAAGGGAGAGATTTTTTTGCTTAGGTTTTACTCTGATGGATGGCGGTCTCTTCATTATGGGAGATAGTTCGTTGTTGAAGATTTACTCTGATGGATGGTAGTCTCTTAATTTTAGTAAGTGGTTCATTGTTTAGATGGTTTACTCTGATGGATGGTAGTATCTTCATTAACGGAGATACTTCGTTGTTGAGATGTTTTACTCCAATGGATGGTAGTCTCTTCATTATGGAAGATAGTCTGTTGAAGAGGCTTTACTCCAATGGATGGTAGTCTCTTCATTATGGAAGATAGTTTGCTGTTGAGGTTTCACTCTGATGAAGGGTAGTCTCTTCATTATGAGAGATAGTTTGTTGTTAATATGTTTTACTCTAATGGATGGTAGTCTCTCCATTAAGGGAGATAGTTCGTTGTTAAGGTTTTACTCCGATCGATGGTAGTCTCTATATTATGGGAGATATTTTGTTGGTTAGGTTTTACTCCAATTGATGGAAGTCTCTTCATTATGGGTGATAATTCGTTGTTCAGATGTTTTACTCTGATGGATGATAGGGTCTTCATTAAGGGAGAGAGTTTTTTTCTTAGGTTTTACTCCGATGGATGGTAGTCTCTTAATTATCCGAGATAGTTTGTGGTTGTGATGTTTTACTCCCATACAGTAGTCTCTTTATTATTGGAGATAGTTTTTTATTGAGATGTTTTTCTGCGATGGATGGTAGTCTCTTCATTATGGGAGATAGTTCGCTGCTAAGATGTTTTACTATGATGGATGGTAGTCTCTTCATTATTGGAGAGAGTTTGCTGTTGAGGTTTTACTCCGATGGATGGTAGTCTCTTTATTATGGGAGATAGTTTTTTGTTAAGATGTTTTACTCCAATGGATGGTAGTCTCTTCTTTATGGGAGATAGTTTGTTGTTAGGATGTTTTATTCCGATGGATGGTAGTGTCTTCATTAAGGGAGATAGTTCATTGTTGAAGTTTTACTTTGATGGATGGTAGTCTCTTCATTATAGGAGATAGGTCGTTGTAGAGATGTTTTACTCTAATGGATGGTAGTCTCTTCATTAGCGGAGATAGTTCGTTGTTGAGGTTTTACTCCGATGGATGGTATTCTCTTCATTATAGGAGATAGTTTTTTGTTGAGATGCTTTACTCCCATAGACGTTAGTCTATTCATTATGGGAGATAGTTTGTAGTTGAGATATTTTACTCTGATGGATGGTAGTCTCTTCATTACGGGAGATAGTTAGTTGTTGAGATGTTTTACTCCAACAGATAGTATCCTCTTCATTATGGGAGATAGTTTGTTGTTGAGATGTTTTTCCGCGATGGATTATAATATATTCATTATGGGAGATAGTTCGTTGTTCAAATGTTTTACTCCAATGGATGGTAGTCTATTTATTATGGGAGATAATTTTTTGTTGAGGTTTTACTCTGATGGATGGTAGTCTCTTTATTATAGGAGATAGTTCGTTGTTAAGATGTTTTACTCCCATAGACGGTAGTCTATTCATTACGGGAGATAGTTCGTTATTAAGATGTTTTATTCTAACTGATGGTATTCTCTTCATTATGGTAGATAGTTTGTTGTTCAGATGGTTTACTCAGATGGATGGTAGTCTGTTCATTAAGGGAGATAGTTTGTTGCAGAGGTTTTACTCCAATGGAAGGTAGTCTCTTCATTATGGAAGATAGTTTATTGTTGAGGTTTTACTCCAATGGAGGGTAGTCTCTTCATTATGGGAGATATTTTGTTATTGAGGTTATACTCCGACGGATGGTATTCTCTTCATTATGGGAGATAGTTTATTGTTCAGTAGTTTTACTCTTATGGATGGTAGTCTCTTCACAATGGGAGATAGTTAGTTGTTGAGGTTTTACCCCGATGGATGGTAGTCTTTTCATTATGAAAGCTAGTTCGTTGTTAAAATGTTTTACTCCAATGGATGGTAGTCTCTTAATTATGAAAGATAGTTCATTTTGCAGTTGTTTTACTCCGATGGATGGTATTCTCTTCATTTAGGGAGATAGTTCATTGTTGAGGTTTTACTCTGATGGATGGTAGTCTCTTCATTATGGGAGATAATTTTTTATTGACGTTTTAATCCGATGGATGGTAGTCTCTTCATTATGGGAGGTAGTTTGTTTTTGAGATTTTTTACTCCAATTGATGTTAGTCTCTTCTTTATGGGAGATTGTTCGTTGTTAAGATGTTTTACTCTGATGGATGGTAGTCTCTTCATTAAGGGAGATAGTTCGTTGCTGAGGTTTTATTCTGATGGATGGTAGTCTCTATATTATGGGAGATAGTTTGTTGCTTAGGTTTTACTCCAATGGATGGTAGTCTCTTCATCATGGGTGTAGTTTTTGTTGAGATGTTTTTCTATGATGGATGGCAGTCTCTTCATTATGCGAAATAGTTCGTTATTCAGATTATTTACTCTGATGGATGGTAGTCTCTTCATTATGGGAGATAGTTTGTTGTTGTGGTTTTACTCCAATGGATGGTAGTCTCTTCTTTATGGGAGATAGTTTGTTGTTGAGATGTTTTACTATGATGGATGGTAGTATTTTCATTAAGGGAGATAGTTCGTTGGTGATGTTTTACTCGGATGGATGGTAGTCTATATATTATGGGAGATAGTTTGTTGGTTAGGTTTTACTCCAATAGATGGTAGTCTCTTCATTATGGATATTATTTGTTGTTGATATGTTTTTCTCCGATGGATGGTAGTCTCTTCATTATGAGAAATAGTTTGTTATTCAGATGTTTTACTCTGATGGATGGTAGTCTCTTAATTATGGGAGATAGTTTGTTGTTGTGGTTTTACTCTGATGGATGATAGTCTCTACATTATGGGAAATAGTTTGTTGTTGAGATATTTTACTCCAATGGATGGAAGTCTCTTCTTTATTGGAAATTGTTCATTACTGAGGTTTTACTCTGATGGATGGTAGAGTCTATATTATGGGAGATAGTTTATTGGTTAGGTTTTACTCCAATGGATGGTAGTCTCTTCATTATGGGTGATAGTTGTTGTTGAGATGTTTTTCTCTTATGGATGGTAGTCTCTTCATTATGTCAAATAATTCGTTGTTCATATGTTACACTCTGATGAATCGTAATCTCTTCATTAAGGGAGATAGTTCATTGTTGAGGTTTTACTCTGATGGATGGTAGTCTCTATATTCTGGGAGATATTCTGTTGGTTAGGTTTTACTCCATAGGATGTAGTCTCTACATTATGGGTGATAGTTCGTTGTTCAGATGGTTTACTCTGATGGCTGGTAGTGTCTTCATTAAGGGAGATAGCTTGTTGCTTAGGTTTTACTCTGACGGATGGTAGTTTTTTCATTATGGGAGATAGTTCGTTATTGAGGTTTTACTATGATGGATGGTAATCTGTTCATTATTGGAGATAGTTCATTTTTTATATGTTTTAATCCGATGGATGGTAATCTCTTCATTAGGGGAGATAGTTCATTGTTGAGGTTTTACTTCGATGGATGGTAGTCTCTTCATTATAGGAGATAGTTTGTTGTTGAGATGTTTACTCTCTGTGACGGTAGTCTCTTAATTATGGGAGATACTTCGTTGTTGAGATGCTTCACTCTAATGGATGGTAGTCTCTTCATTGTGGGAAAAACTTTGTTGTTTTGATGTTTTACTTTAATGTATGGTAGTCTCCTCATTAAGGGAGATAGTTCATTGCAGAGCTTTTACTCCGATGGATGGTAGTCTCTTCATTATGGAAGATAATTTGTTGTTGAGGTTTTACTCTGATGGAGGGTAGTCTCTTCATTATGTGAGATAGTTTGTTGTTGAGGTTTTCCTACGACGGATGGTATTCTCTGCATAATGGGAGATAGTTTGTTGCTAAGATGTTTTACTCTGATGGATAGTTGTCTCTTCATAATGGGAGAATTTTTGTTGTTGAGGTTTTACCCCGATTGATGGTAGTCTCTTCATTATGGGAGATAGATTGTTGTTAAGATGTTTTTCTATGGTGGATTGTATTCTATTCATTATGGGAGATAGTTCATTGTTCAGATGTTTTACTCTGATGGGTGGTAGTCTCTTTATTATGGGAGATAATTCATTGTTGAGGTTTTACTCTGATGGATGGTAGTCTCTTCATTAAGGGAGATAGTTATTTGCTGAGGTTTTACTCTGATGGATGGTAGTCTCTATATTATGGGAGATAGTTTGTTGGTTAGGTTTTACTCCAATGGATGGTAGTCTCTTCATTATTGGTGTTATTTGTTATTGAGATGTTTTTCTCTGATGGATGGTAGTCTCTTTATTATGCGAAATAGTTCGTTGTTCAGATGTTTTCCTATGATGGATGTAGTCTCTTCATTATGGGAGATAGTTTGTTGTTGTGGTTTTAGTCTGATGGATTGTAGTCTCTTCATTATGGGAGATAATTTGTTGTTGATATGTTTTACTCGAATGGATGGTAGTCTTTTCTTTATGGGAGATAGTTTGTTTTTAAGATGTTTTACTCCGATGGATGTTAGTCTCTTCATTAAGGGAGATAGTTCATTGCTGAGGTTTTACTCTGATAGATGGTAGTCTCTATATTATGTGAGATATTATGTTGGTTAGGTTTTACTTCATAGGATGGTAGTCTCAACATTATGGGTGATAGTTCGTTGTTCAGATGTTTTACTCTGATGGATTGTAGTGTCTTTATTAAGGGAAATAGTTTGTTTCTTAGGTCTTACTCTGATGGATGGTGGTCTCTTCATTATAGGAGATAGTTTGTTATTGAGGTTTTACTATGGTGGATGGTAATCTCTTCATTATAGGAGATACTTCGTTATTGATATGTTTTATTCTGATGGATGGTAGTCTCTTCATTGGGGGAGATAGTTCTTTGTTGAGGTTTTACTTCGATGGATGGTAGTCTCTTCATTATAGTAGATAGTTCATTATTGAGATGTTTTACTCCCATTCAAGATAACCTTTTCATTATAGGAGTTACTTCGTTGTTGAGATGATTTACTCTAATGGATGGTACTCTCTTCATTATGGGAGATAGTTCGTTTTTAAGATGTTTTACTCTGATGGATGGTATTCTCTTCATTATGGGAGAAATTTTGTTGTTAAGATGTTTTACTATAATTGATGGTAATCGCTTCATTAAGGGATATAGTTCGTTGTAGAGGTTTTACTCTGATGGATGTTAGTCTCTTCATTATGGAAGATAGTTTGTTGTTGAGGTTTTACTCTGATGGCGGGTAGTCTCTTCATTATGGGATATAGTTTGTTGTAAAGGTTTTATGCTGACGAATGGTATTCTCTTTATTATGGGAGATAGTTTGTTTTTAAGATGTTTTACTCTAATGGATGGTAGTCTCTTCATAATGGGAGATAGTTCATTGTTGAGGTCTAACTCTGATGGATAGTAGTCTCTTTATTATAGGAGATAGTTCGTTATTGATATGTTTTACTTTGATGGATGGTAGTCTCTTCATTAGGGGATATGGTTCATTGTTGAGGTTTTACTCTGATGGATGGTAGTCTCTTCATTATTGGAGATACTTTATTGTTGAGATGTTTTACTCCCATAGACGGTAGTCTCTTCATTTTGGGAGATACTTCGTTATTGATATGATTTACTCCGATGGACGTTAGTCTCTTCTTTATGGGAGATAGTTCGTTGTTGAGATGTTTTATTCTAACAGATGTATTCTCTTCATTATGGGAGATAGTTTATTGTTTAGATGTTTTACTCTGATGGATGGTAGTCTCTACATTAAGGGAGATAGTTTGTTGCAGAGGTTTTACTCCGATGGATGGTAGTCTCTTCATTATAGAAGATAGTTTGTTGTTGAGGTTTTAATCTGATGGAGGGTAGTCTTTTCATTATGGGAGAATGTTTATTATTCAGATGTTTTACTCTGATGGATGGTAGTCTCTTAATTATGGGAAATAATTCATTGTTGTGGTTTTACTCTGATGGATGGTAGTCTCTTCATTATGGGAGATAGTTTGTTGTTGAGATGTTTTACTCCAATGGATGGTAGTCTTTTCTTTATGGGAGATAGTTTATTTTTAAGATGTTTTACTCCGATGGATGGTAGTCTCTTCATTAAGGGAGATAGTTCATTGCTGAGGTTTTACTCCGATATATGGTAGTCTCTATATTATGGGAGATATTATGTTGGTTAGGTTTTACTCCATAGGATGGTAGTCTCTAAATTATGGGTGATAGTTCGTTGTTCAGATGTTTTACTCTGATGGATTGTAGTGTCTTCATTAAGGGATATAGTTTGTTGCTTAGGTCTTACTCCGATGGATGGTGGTCTCTTCATTATGAGAGATAGGTCGTTATTGAGGTTTTACTCTGATGGATGGTAATCTCTTCATTATAGGAGATAGTTAGTTAGTGATATGTTTTATTCCGATGGATGGTAGTCTCTTCATTGGGGGAATAGTTCTTTGTTGAGGTTTTACTTTGATGGATGGTAGTCTCTTCATTATAGTAGATAATTCGTTATTGACATGTTTTACTCCCATTGGTGATACTCTCTTCATTATGGGAGATACTTCGTTGTTGAGATGCTTTACTCTAATAGATGGTAGTCTTTTCATTATGGGAGATAGTTCGTTGTTGAGATATTTTTCTCTAATGGATGTTATTCTCTTCATTATGGGAGAAATTTTGTTGTTCAGATGTTTTACTTTGATGGAGATAGTCTCTTCATTAAGCGAGATAGTTCGTTTTAGAGGTTTTACTCTGATGGATGGTAGTCTCTTCATTATGGATAATAGTTTGTTGTTGAGGTTTTACTCTGATGGAGGGTAGTCTCTTCATTATGGGATATAGTTTGTTGTTAAGGTTTTACACCGACGAATGGTATTATCTTCATTATCGGAGATAGTTTGTAGTTAAGATGTTTTACTCTAATGGGTGGTAGTCTCTTCATAATGGGAGATAGTTTGTTGTTGAGGTTTTACTCTGATGGATGGTAGTCTCTTCATTAGGGGATATGGTTTGTTGTTTAGGTTTCACTCTGATTGATGGTAGTTTCTTCATAATAGGAGATACTTCATTGTTGAGATGTTTTACTCCCATAGACGGTAGTCTCTTTATTCTGGGAGATACTTCGTTATTGATATGTTTTACTCCGAGGGACGATAGATTCTTCATTATGGGAGATAGTTAGTTGTTGAGATGTTTTATTCTAACAGATGGTATTCTCTTCATTATGGGAGATAGTTTATTATTCAGATGTTTTACTCTGATGGATGGTAGTCTCTTTATTATTGGAGATAATTCGTTGGTGAGGTTTTACTCTGATGGATGCTAGTCTCTTCATTATGGGAGATAGTTTGTTGTTGAGATGTTTTACTCCAATGGATGGTAGTCTTTTCTTTATGAGAGATTGTTTATTTTTAAGATATTTTACTCCGATGGATGGTAGTCTCTTCATTAAGGGAGATAGTTCGTTGCTGAGGCTTTACTCCGATATATGGTAGTCTTTATATTATGGGAGATATTATGTTGGTTAGGTTTTACTCCATAGGATGGTAGTCTCTACATTATGGGTTATAGTTCGTTGTTCAGATGTTTTACTCTGATGGATTGTAGTGTCTTCATTAAGGGAGATAGTTTGTTGCTTAGGTCTTACTCCGATGGATGGAGGTCTCTTCATTATGAGAGATAGTTCGTTATTGAGGTTTTACTCTGATGGATGGTAATCTCTTCATTATAGGAGATAATTAGTTATTGATATGTTTCATTCCGATGGATGATAGTCTCTTCATTGGGGGAGATAGTTCTTTGTTGAGGTTTTAATTTGATGGATGGTAGTCTCTTCATTATAGTAGATAGTTCGTTATTGACATGTTTTACTCCCATTGGCGATACTCTCTTCATTATGGGAGATACTTTGTTGTTGAGATGCTTTACTCTAATAGATGGTATTCTCTTCATTATGGGAGATAGTTTATTGTTCAGATGTGTTACTCTGATGGATGGTAGTCTCTTTATTATGGGAGATAATTTGTTATTGAGGTTTTACTCATATGGATGGTAGTCTCTTCATTAAGGGAGATAGTTCCTTGCTGAGGTTTTACTCTGATGGATGGTAGTCTCTATATTATTGGAGATAGTTTGTTGTTAAGATGTTTTACTCTGATGGATGGTAGTCTCTTCATTAAGGGAGATAGTTCGTTGCTAGAGTTTTACTCTGATGGATGGTAGTCTCTATATTATGGGAGATAGTTTATTGGTTAGGTTTTACTCCAATAGATGGTAGTCTCGTCGTTATGGATGATAGTTGTTGTTGATATGTTTTTCACCGATGGATGGTAGTCTCTTCATTATGCGAAATAGTTCGTTGTTTAGATGTTTTACTCCGATGGATGGTAGTATCTTCATTATGGGAGATATTTTGTTGTTGAGATGTTTTACTCAAATGGATGGTAGTCTCTTCGTTATGGGAGGTAGTTCGTTGTTAATATGTTTTACTCTGATGGATGGTAGTATCTTCAAGAAGGGAGATATTTCATTGATAAGGTTTTACTCCGATGAATGGTAGTCTGTATATTATGGGAGATAGTCTGTTGGTTAGGTTTTACTCCATAGGATGGTAGTCTCTTCATTATGGGTGATAGTTCGTTGTTCAAATGATTTACTATGATGAATGATAGTCTCTTCATTATGGGAAATAGTTTGTTGTTGAGGTTTTAATCCGATGGATGGTAATCTCTTCATAATGGGAGATAGTTTGTTGTTGAGATGTTTTACTCTAATGGAGTGTAGTCTCTTCTTTATGGGAGATACTTCGTTGTTAAGATGTTTTACTCCTATGGATGGTAGTCTCTTCATTAAGGGAGATAATTCGTTGCTGAGGTTTTACTCCGATAGATGGTAGTCTCTATATAATGGGAGATATTATGTTGGTTAGGTTTTACTCCATAGGATGGTAGTCTCTACATTATGGGTGATAGTTCGTGGTTCAGATGTTTTACTTTGATGGATTGTAGTGACTTTATTAAGGGAGATATTTTGTTGCTTAGGTCTTACTCTGATGGATGGCGGTCTCTTCATTATGGGAGATAGTTCGTTATTGAGGTTTTACTCTGATGGATGGTATTCTCTTCATAATGGGAGATAGTTTATTGTTAAGATGTTTTACTCTGATGGATTGTTGTCTCTTCATAATAGGATATTGTTTGGTGTTGAGGTTTTACCCCGATGGATGGTTGTCTCTTAATTATGGGAGATAGATTGTTGTTGTGATGTTTTTCTATGATGGATGGTAGTCTCTTCATTATGCGAAATAGTTCGTTGTTCAAATGTTTTACTCTGATGGATGATAGTCTTTTCATTATGGGAGATAGTTTGTTATTTTGGTTTTACTTCAATGGATGGTAGTATCTTCAATATGGGTGATAGTTTGTTGTTGAGATGTTTTACTCAAATGGATGGTAGTCTCTTTTTTATGGGAGTTAGTTCGTTGATAGTATGTTTTACTCTGATTGATTGTAGTCTCTTCATTAAGTGAGATACTTCATTGATATGGTTTTACTGTGATGGATGGTAGTCTCTATATTATGGGAGATAGTCTGTTGGTTAGGCTTTACTCCATAGGATGGTAGTCTCTTCATTATGGGTGATATTTTGTTTTTAAGATGTTTTACTCTGATGGATGGTAATCTCTTCATTAAGGGAGATAGTTCATTGCTGAGGTTTTATTCTGATGGATGGTAGTCTCTATATTATGGGAGATATTCTGTTGTTTAGGTTTTACTCCATAGGATGGTAGTCTCTACATTATGGGTGATAGTTCGTTGTTCAGATGGTTTACTCTGATGGCTGGTAGTGTGTTCATTAAGGAAGATAGTTTGTTGCTTAGGTTTTACTCTGATGGATGGTAGTCTCGTCATTATGGGAGATAGTTCGTTATTGAGGTTTTACTCTGATGGATGGTAATCTCTTCATTATTGGAGATAGTTCATTTTTTATATGTTTTAATTTAATGGATGGTTTTCTCTTCATTAGGGGAGACAGTTCGTTGTTGAGGTTTTACTTCGATGGATGGTAGTCTCTTCATTATAGGAGATAGTTCGTTGTTGAGATGTTTACTCTCATTGACGGTAGTCTCTTCATTATGGGAGATACTTCGTTGTTGAGATGCTTTACTCTAATGGATGGTAGTCTCTTCATTACGGGAGATAGTTTGTTGATGAGATGTTTTACTCTAATGGATGGTATTCTCTTCATTATGGGAGAAACTTTGTTGTTCAGATGTTTTACTTTGATGGATGGTAGTCTCATCATTAAGGGAGATAGTTCGTTGCAGAGGTTTTACTCTGATGGATGGTAGTCTCTTCATTATGGAATATAATTTGTTGTTGAGGTTTTACTCTGATGGAGGGTAGTCTCTTCATTATGTGAGATAGTTTGTTGTTGAGGTTTTACTTTGACGGATGGCATTCTCTTCATAATGGGAGATAGTTTGTTGTTAAGATGTTTTACTCTGATGGATTGTTGTCTCTTCATAATGGGGGATTGTTTGTTGTTAAGGTTTTACCCCGATGGATGGTAGTCTCTTAATTATGGGAGATAGATTGTTGTTGAGATGTTTTTCTGCGATAGATTGTAATTTATTCATTATGGGAGATAGTTCATTGTTTAGATGTTTTACTCCGATGGATGGTAGTCTCTTTATTATGGGAGATAATTTGTTGTTCAGGTTTTACTCTGATGGATGGTAGTCTCTATATTATGGGAGATAGTTTGTTTGTTAGATTTTACTCCAATGGATGGTAGTCTCTTCATTATGGGTGATATTTTTTGTTGAGATGTTTATTCTCTGATGGATTGTAGTCTCTTCATTATGAGAAATAGTTCGTTGTTAAGATGTTTTACTCTGGTGGAGGTAGTCTCTTCATTATGGGAGATATTTTGTTGTTGTGGTTTTACTCTGATGGATGGTAGTCTCTTCATTATGGAACATAGTTTGTTGTTGAGATGTTTTACCCCAATGGATGGTAGTCTTTTCTTTATGGGAGATAGTTTATTTTTAAGATGATTTACTCTGATGGATGGTAGTCTCTTCATTAAGGGAGATAGTTCATTGTTGAGGTTTTACTCCGATAGATGGTAGTCTCTATATTATGGGAGATATTATGTTGGTTAGGTTTTACTCCATAGGATGGTAGTCTCTACATTATGGGTGATAGTTCGTGGTTCAGATGTTTTACTTTGATGGATTGTAGTGACTTTATTAAGGGAGATATTTTGTTGCTTAGGTCTTACTCCGATGGACGGGGGTCTCTTCATTATGGGAGATAGTTCGTTATTGAGGTTTTACTCTGATGGATGGTATTCTCTTCATAATGGGAGATAGTTTATTGTTAAGATGTTTTACTCTGATGGATTGTTGTCTCTTCATAATAGGATATTGTTTGGTGTTGAGGTTTTACCCCGATGGATGGTTGTCTCTTAATTATGGGAGATAGATTGTTGTTGTGATGTTTTTCTATGATGGATGGTAGTCTCTTCATTATGCGAAATAGTTCGTTGTTCAAATGTTTTACTCTGATGGATGATAGTCTTTTCATTATGGGAGATAGTTTGTTATTTTGGTTTTACTTCAATGGATGGTAGTATCTTCAATATGGGTGATAGTTTGTTGTTGAGATGTTTTACTCAAATGGATGGTAGTCTCTTTTTTATGGGAGTTAGTTCGTTGATAGTATGTTTTACTCTGATTGATTGTAGTCTCTTCATTAAGTGAGATACTTCATTGATATGGTTTTACTGTGATGGATGGTAGTCTCTATATTATGGGAGATAGTCTGTTGGTTATGTTTTACTCCATAGGATGGTAGTCTCTTCATTATGGGTGATAGTTTGTTTTTAAGATGTTTTACTCTGATGGATGGTAATCTCTTCATTAAGGGAGATAGTTCATTGCTGAGGTTTTATTCTGATGGATGGTAGTCTCTATATTATGGGAGATATTCTGTTGTTTAGGTTTTACTCCATAGGATGGTAGTCTCTACATTATGGGTGATAGTTCGTTGTTCAGATGGTTTACTCTGATGGCTGGTAGTGTGTTCATTAAGGAAGATAGTTTGTTGCTTAGGTTTTACTCTGATGGATGGTAGTCTCGTCATTATGGGAGATAGTTCGTTATTGAGGTTTTACTCTGATGGATGGTAATCTCTTCATTATTGGAGATAGTTCATTTTTTATATGTTTTAATTTAATGGATGGTTTTCTCTTCATTAGGGGAGACAGTTCGTTGTTGAGGTTTTACTTCGATGGATGGTAGTCTCTTCATTATAGGAGATAGTTCGTTGTTGAGATGTTTACTCTCATTGACGGTAGTCTCTTCATTATGGGAGATACTTCGTTGTTGAGATGCTTTACTCTAATGGATGGTAGTCTCTTCATTACGGGAGATAGTTTGTTGATGAGATGTTTTACTCTAATGGATGGTATTCTCTTCATTATGGGAGAAACTTTGTTGTTCAGATGTTTTACTTTGATGGATGGTAGTCTCATCATTAAGGGAGATAGTTCGTTGCAGAGGTTTTACTCCGATGGATGGTAGTCTCTTCATTATGGAATATAATTTGTTGTTGAGGTTTTACTCTGATGGAGGGTAGTCTCTTCATTATGTGAGATAGTTTGTTGTTGAGGTTTTACTTTGACGGATGGCATTCTCTTCATAATGGGAGATAGTTTGTTGTTAAGATGTTTTACTCTGATGGATTGTTGTCTCTTCATAATGGGGGATTGTTTGTTGTTAAGGTTTTACCCCGATGGATGGTAGTCTCTTAATTATGGGAGATAGATTGTTGTTGAGATGTTTTTCTGCGATAGATTGTAATTTATTCATTATGGGAGATAGTTCATTGTTTAGATGTTTTACTCCGATGGATGGTAGTCTCTTTATTATGGGAGATAATTTGTTGTTCAGGTTTTACTCTGATGGATGGTAGTCTCTATATTATGGGAGATAGTTTGTTTGTTAGATTTTACTCCAATGGATGGTAGTCTCTTCATTATGGGTGATATTTTTTGTTGAGATGTTTATTCTCTGATGGATTGTAGTCTCTTCATTATGAGAAATAGTTCGTTGTTAAGATGTTTTACTCTGGTGGAGGTAGTCTCTTCATTATGGGAGATATTTTGTTGTTGTGGTTTTACTCTGATGGATGGTAGTCTCTTCATTATGGAACATAGTTTGTTGTTGAGATGTTTTACCCCAATGGATGGTAGTCTTTTCTTTATGGGAGATAGTTTATTTTTAAGATGATTTACTCTGATGGATGGTAGTCTCTTCATTAAGGGAGATAGTTCATTGTTGAGGTTTTACTCCGATAGATGGTAGTCTCTATATTATGGGAGATATTATGTTGGTTAGGTTTTACTCCATAGGATGGTAGTCTCTACATTATGGGTGATAGTTCGTTGTTCAGATGTTTTACTTTGATGGATTGTAGTTTCTTCATTAAGGAAGATAGTTTGTTGCTTAGGTCTTACTCCGATGGACGGGGGTCTCTTCATTATGGGAGATAGTTCGTTATTGAGGTTTTACTCTGATGGATGGTAATCTCTTCATTATAGGAGATAGTTCGTTATTGATATGTTTTATTCCGATTGATGGTAGTCTCTTCATTAGGGGAGATAGTTCTTTGTTGAGGTTTTACTTTGATGAATGGTAGTCTCTTCATTATAGTATATAGTTCGTTATTGATATATTTTACTCCCATTGACGATACTCTCTTCATTATGGGAGATACTTCGTTGTTGGGATGCTTTACTCTAATGGATGGTAGTCTCTTCTTTATGGGAGATAGTTTGTTATTGAGATGTTTTACTTTGATGGATGGTATTCTCTTCATTAAGGGAGATAGTTCGTTGTAGAGGTATTACTTTGATGGATGGTAGTTTCTTCATTATGGAAGATAGTTTGTTGTTGAGGTTTTACTCTAATGGAGGGTAGTCTCTTCATTATTGGAGATAGTTCATTTTTTATATGTTTTAATTTAATGGATGGTTTTCTCTTCATTAGGGGAGACAGTTCGTTGTTGAGGTTTTACTTTGATGGATGGTAGTCTCTTCATTATAGGAGATAGTTCGTTGTTGAGATGTTTACTCTCATTGACGGTAGTCTCTTCATTATGGGAGATACTTCGTTGTTGAGATGCTTTACTCTAATGGATGGTAGTCTCTTCATTACGGGAGATAGTTTGTTGATGAGATGTTTTACTCTAATGGATGGTATTCTCTTCATTATGGGAGAAACTTTTTGTTCAGATGTTTTACTTTGATGGATGGTAGTCTCATCATTAAGGGAGATAGTTCGTTGCAAAGGTTTTACTCTGATGGATGGTAGTCTCTTCATTATGGAATATAATTTGTTGTTGAGGTTTTACTCTGATGGAGGGTAGTCTCTTCATTATGTGAGATAGTTTGTTGTTGAGGTTTTACTTTGACGGATGGCATTCTCTTCATAATGGGAGATAGTTTGTTGTTAAGATGTTTTACTCTGATGGATTGTTGTCTCTTCCTAATGGGGGATTGTTTGTTGTTAAGGTTTTACCCCGATGGATGGTAGTCTCTTAATTATGGGAGATAGATTGTTGTTGAGATGTTTTTCTGCGATAGATTGTAATTTATTCATTATGGGAGATAGTTCATTGTTTAGATGTTTTACTCAGATGGATGGTAGTCTCTTTATTATGGGAGATAATTTGTTGTGCAGGTTTTACTCTGATGGATGGTAGTCTCTTCATTAAGGGAGATAGTTCATTGCTGAGGTTTTACTCTGATGGATGGTAGTCTCTATATTATGGGAGATAGTTTGTTTGTTAGATTTTACTCCAATGGATGGTAGTCTCTTCATTATGGGTGATATTTTTTGTTGAGATGTTTATTCTCTGATGGATTGTAGTCTCTTCATTATGAGAAATAGTTCGTTGTTAAGATGTTTTACTCTGGTGGAGGTAGTCTCTTCATTATGGGAGATATTTTGTTGTTGTGGTTTTACTCTGATGGATGGTAGTCTCTTCATTATGGAACATAGTTTGTTGTTGAGATGTTTTACCCCAATGGATGGTAGTCTTTTCTTTATGGGAGATAGTTTATTTTTAAGATGATTTACTCTGATGGATGGTAGTCTCTTCATTAAGGGAGATAGTTCATTGCTGAGGTTTTATTCTGATGGATGGTAGTCTCTATATTATGGGAGATATTCTGTTGTTTAGGTTTTACTCCATAGGATGGTAGTCTCTACATTATGGGTGATAGTTCGTTGTTCAAATGGTTTACTCTGATGGCTGGTAGTGTGTTCATTAAGGAAGATAGTTTGTTGCTTAGGTTTTACTCTGATGGATGGTAGTCTCGTCATTATGGGAGATAGTTCGTTATTGAGGTTTTACTCTGATGGATGGTAATCTCTTCATTATTGGAGATAGTTCATTTTTTATATGTTTTAATTTAATGGATGGTTTTCTCTTCATTAGGGGAGACAGTTCGTTGTTGAGGTTTTACTTTGATGGATGGTAGTCTCTTCATTATAGGAGATAGTTCGTTGTTGAGATGTTTACTCTCATTGACGGTAGTCTCTTCATTATGGGAGATACTTCGTTGTTGAGATGCTTTACTCTAATGGATGGTAGTCTCTTCATTACGGGAGATAGTTTGTTGATGAGATGTTTTACTCTAATGGATGGTATTCTCTTCATTATGGGAGAAACTTTTTGTTCAGATGTTTTACTTTGATGGATGGTAGTCTCATCATTAAGGGAGATAGTTCGTTGCAGAGGTTTTACTCTGATGGATGGTAGTCTCTTCATTATGGAATATAATTTGTTGTTGAGGTTTTACTCTGATGGAGGGTAGTCTCTTCATTATGTGAGATAGTTTGTTGTTGAGGTTTTACTTTGACGGATGGCATTCTCTTCATAATGGGAGATAGTTTGTTGTTAAGATGTTTTACTCTGATGGATTGTTGTCTCTTCCTAATGGGGGATTGTTTGTTGTTAAGGTTTTACCCCGATGGATGGTAGTCTCTTAATTATGGGAGATAGATTGTTGTTGAGATGTTTTTCTGCGATAGATTGTAATTTATTCATTATGGGAGATAGTTCATTGTTTAGATGTTTTACTCCGATGGATGGTAGTCTCTTTATTATGGGAGATAATTTGTTGTGCAGGTTTTACTCTGATGGATGGTAGTCTCTTCATTAAGGGAGATAGTTCATTGCTGAGGTTTTACTCTGATGGATGGTAGTCTCTATATTATGGGAGATAGTTTGTTTGTTAGATTTTACTCCAATGGATGGTAGTCTCTTCATTATGGGTGATATTTTTTGTTGAGATGTTTATTCTCTGATGGATTGTAGTCTCTTCATTATGAGAAATAGTTCGTTGTTAAGATGTTTTACTCTGGTGGAGGTAGTCTCTTCATTATGGGAGATATTTTGTTGTTGTGGTTTTACTCTGATGGATGGTAGTCTCTTCATTATGGAACATAGTTTGTTGTTGAGATGTTTTACCCCAATGGATGGTAGTCTTTTCTTTATGGGAGATAGTTTATTTTTAAGATGATTTAATCTGATGGATGGTAGTCTCTTCATTAAGGGAGATAGTTCATTGCTGAGGTTTTATTCTGATGGATGGTAGTCTCTATATTATGGGAGATATTCTGTTGTTTAGGTTTTACTCCATAGGATGGTAGTCTCTACATTATGGGTGATAGTTCGTTGTTCAAATGGTTTACTCTGATGGCTGGTAGTGTGTTCATTAAGGAAGATAGTTTGTTGCTTAGGTTTTACTCTGATGGATGGTAGTCTCGTCATTATGGGAGATAGTTCGTTATTGAGGTTTTACTCTGATGGATGGTAATCTCTTCATTATTGGAGATAGTTCATTTTTTATATGTTTTAATTTAATGGATGGTTTTCTCTTCATTAGGGGAGACAGTTCGTTGTTGAGGTTTTACTTTGATGGATGGTAGTCTCTTCATTATAGGAGATAGTTCGTTGTTGAGATGTTTACTCTCATTGACGGTAGTCTCTTCATTATGGGAGATACTTCGTTGTTGAGATGCTTTACTCTAATGGATGGTAGTCTCTTCATTACGGGAGATAGTTTGTTGATGAGATGTTTTACTCTAATGGATGGTATTCTCTTCATTATGGGAGAAACTTTGTTGTTCAGATGTTTTTCTTTGATGGATGGTAGTCTCATCATTAAGGGAGATAGTTCGTTGCAGAGGTTTTACTCCGATGGATGGTAGTCTCTTCATTATGGTATATAATTTGTTGTTGAGGTTTTACTCTGATGGAGGGTAGTCTCTTCATTATGTGAGGTAGTTTGTTGTTGAGGTTTTACTTTGACGGATGGCATTCTCTTCATAATGGGAGATAGTTTGTTGTTAAGATGTTTTACTCTGATGGATTGTTGTCTCTTCATAATGGGGGATTGTTTGTTGTTAAGGTTTTACCCCGATGGATGGTAGTCTCTTAATTATGGGAGATAGATTGTTGTTGAGATGTTTTTCTGCGATAGATTGTAATTTATTCATTATGGGAGATAGTTCATTGTTTAGATGTTTTACTCCAATGGATGGTAGTCTCTTTATTATGGGAGATAATTTGTTGTTCAGGTTTAACTCTGATGGATGGTAGTCTCTATATTATGGGAGATAGTTTGTTTGTTAGATTTTACTCCAATGGATGGTAGTCTCTTCATTATGGGTGATATTTTTTGTTGAGATGTTTATTCTCTGATGGATTGTAGTCTCTTCATTATGAGAAATAGTTCGTTGTTAAGATGTTTTACTCTGGTGGAGGTAGTCTCTTCATTATGGGAGATATTTTGTTATTGTGGTTTTACTCTGATGGATGGTAGTCTCTTCATTATGGAACATAGTTTGTTGTTGAGATGTTTTACCCCAATGGATGGTAGTCTTTTCTTTATGGGAGATAGTTTATTTTTAAGATGATTTACTCTGATGGATGGTAGTCTCTTCATTAAGGGAGATAGTTCATTGCTGAAATTCTGGCTGCAGATACTCAATGTCACGTTCAATGTTATGACACCGTATCTGACTTACTATATGACAGTAAATACAAAAGCAGTAAATAACACAGTCAATTGTTTACCCAGTTCAGTGTGCAACAACACCTACTCTGGGGGCTACCAAGCCAGGGAGAGAAACCACTATAAGAGATGTTAATTCAGGAATAAACCAACCAGTTTATCTCCTTCACTTAAGACCTACCCAATGCAATTCTAATCTAAGTACGACTTAAACCTGAGTTCCTACTCACTCCCCCTCAATCACAGCAGTGATACATAAACCAATTTGACTTAAGAATTGATGAAGACACTCTTCAAAAACACACACTTGATTAAGCTTCACAGCTTTTTAATCAAGTAACACAATCACTCGTGCTTCACAGCTTTGAGTGATGTACACAACTAACTTGACTCTGCTTCACAGCTTTAGTCAAGGAACATTCAAACACTCTTGCTTCAAAGCTTTGAGTGCTACACAACCCTTACAAATAGAAACCTATTCCAAGGCACTTATCACAATGATAATTGCTTGGAGTACAATAAACAAATCTATACAGATTACAAAATGATCTTCTAATCAATCCGCAGGGATCCTTGAAAAACAGCAGCTCTGTTGAATATATAGCAGCTGCAACTTCAGTTAGGGTTTCCAAAAACCTAGGGTTAATTCCGTTTGACCTAAAGACCAGGTCACAGGACTTTATTAACCAGGTTAGGGTTGAGCTAGGTTACCCCTCAGAAAACGCAGGATTCTGTTTAGAAAGGACTGAGTTATTTCCTGAAAAAACTCAGACTTATCCAATCCTGCAAACCTGTTAGTTCAGAACAGGATGTCATAACATCTGTTATGACATCTGAGAAAACCTGTCTACTGATTTAGCAAAATGTGATCATTTTGCAAAAATGCTCAGATACACACTTATAAACATCAGTATTTGAATTACAATATTTTTCTGCAAATGTACCTAATGAGTTAGTACAACCTGAACTAGAATGTTATGACATCAGTCATGACATTCACACATACACTTGGGATTTACCAAAAATGCAAGCCAATACCTAAACACCTACAAACTCCCCCTTTGGCAGATTTTTGGCTAAAGACCCTAAACAATCAGAGATAGATAGCAGCAGAAATAAGTGACAGCAGCAGAAAAATAGAACACAGAATGTCAAGTACTAATTGAGCAAGTACCAAAATATTCTCCCCCTCTTTAGCCACAAATGGGCCAAATATACATGTTCAGAAAATTTTACAGTTATCCAAAACAAAATAATAAGATCAGCAGCAGACAACAACAAAACATACTTCCAAACTCCACCAGCAACACCACCAAGCAACAATCAACCTTCAAGCACTGTCATCAGACTTAGAGGAGCTAGTTTCTACACCTTATTCCCTTCTGCTTTCTTCAGCTTCCTCCTTTTCTAGCCTGGCAATTAGAACTTCTAGGGTCCTTTTTCTAGCATCCAGATCTTTGCAAGTTTCTTTTAAGACAGCTATGACATCTGATGTCTTGGACTGGGTCTTTACAGATGATGTCTCAGCTGATGTTATGACAATGTCTGGAGCATGAGATCCCTGAAACAGTTTGTAGTGCAGGCCAAGGGCAGGAGCTCTTTTGCAGACTGTATCTCTTGCTTCAAGGATATCAGGGTATTGTGCAAGGATGATTCCACAAAGGAGGGAGGGAAAGGCAATTGGTCCCTTGACAGCATAACTGCCAGCATGCTTTAAAGTTTGTTCAAAGATGTACCTTCCATAGTCAAAGGCAGTCTTGGTTCCTACAACATAGATAAATCTCCCCAATCCTGTGGAGATAGTTGATTTGTGATTTGTAGGCACCCAGTTTGCTGCACCTATTTTATGCAAGATGGCAAATTTCATGCTGAGTTTACTAGCATTCAGCTTCCCTTTCAATGGCCAGCACTTTACTTGCCTGGCTGTGATGGTTAGACACACTTCATTGTCAGTTGCCTCTAGATCAGGACAGTCCTTATTTGTTCTTCCAAGAAACTTGTTGATTTCTGATGGAGAGAACTTGACCCTTCTTCCTCTAACAAACACACTCTCAAAGTCAGCTGACCTTCCATCAGCACAATCATTTGACAAGTTCACTACAAACTCCTTAACCAGATTTTCATAACATTTGTTAAACTTTATCACTGTCTTCATTAGCCCAGCATTCTTGATCAGATCCATGATGTCTTTGCACTCCAAGGCATCGTTGTTGAGTTCTCTCTCCAAGTCTATTCTCTTTAAGCAAACATACTTCCATCTGTTTGCATTGTCAGGATGATGAAAGGAGATGTTGTCTGTTGGCACTTCAGGCACTCTAGCAAACTTGCTGGAGGGGAGCTTCCTTCTGATGGGAGTTTCTTCAATATCAATCTCAAATTCTGATTCATCATCAGAATCAGAAGTTTCAGGTTCTTTACTTTTCTTAGAGATTGGTTGTCTAGCAGTCTGCACCTGTGCCTTCTTCCCTTTTGTCTGAATACTTTTCTCAGCCATCCCTTCAGCCTTGGATTTCTTAGCATCAGGTTTAACATTCTGACTACTCTTTCTTTTCATCAATCTCCTAGCAATGCTAGGGTTCACATTAGCAATCAGTTCATTATCTGAGTAATCTTCATCCACATCAATGATAGGTGGATCAACAGCCTTTTCAGAGGGGTTCTGAATGTTGTCTTTTGGTGTCACAACATCCTCAGTGACATCTACATTTTCAGAAACTTCCACATTTGGACTTTCTGATTGATTTAAAGGGATAGAAATCCCCGGTACAGATTGGTTGCCACTCAGAATGCTAGTAACCAGCCTAGCAATAGCTTGGTGTACTTGAATTGATCCTTCTCTATTAGGTACAGAAGACGAAGGATGAGAAGCATTACCAGAGGTTGTAGCTTGAGCTCTTCCTGCATGTCTGGTTCTGAGCTTTTTGACTCTGGCTGGGTCAGTTGCCATCTCCCTGAGAGGAGTGACCTCAAGAACTTCAGATTCTATGCATGTAGTGATTGCCCTAGAATCTTGATCAGATGATGCCGATGATGAGGAAGACGAAGCCGCCATGGTGGAAGACGATGTCTGAGACATTTTGATTGACTTTGAGTAATAGTAGCAGTTTGAAAAAAATCTTTAATTGGGAGGAGGAAACAGGTTGCAAGGATGAGGGAGATAGGGGGTAAAAGGGAGTCTCTTCAACTTCTTAAAGCTTTTGAAGGAATTGTGAAAGAATATGATTAATCCACTAAATATAGACTTAATAAAATTAATCCCTTCAACCCTTGTTTTAAGCAAAATTAATTGCTAGAATTTCTCATGTTGGTGAATACCCAACCTGCCCCTCAAATTTTCAAGTTTATTTCCAACAAAAGCCTTGGTAGAAGAATCAGTTAGCTGAAGCTTAGAGAAACTATGTTCCAGTTTAAATGACTTCTTCTCTTCAAAGTCAATAGGGTTCAAGGAAATGTTGATTGTTTTCAGATTGTCACAACACAATGTCACAACATCTTATGTAACATTGTACTCAGGGAGCATCTGTTTTGACCAGAATTTATTAGACTTGTTATTTCCAACATCCTTGTCAAGATGACTTAAGGTTCTGACAACACATTCTTCTTCAAGTTTATTTGCCACATCACATATGTTATCAGCCTGTAGTTTTGGAATTCTTCTGACAGCTTCCATAGCTTTTTTCATTCTTCCAAGCTTATGTTGCCACAGTTTCACCTCTTTTTCTTCTTTGATGATTTGACACATAGTGGAGATATCAGTGTTCTCAGGCTGCCACACGTAACAGTTATCTTTGGATTTGACTCCTCTCATTACAACATCTAGTTTTTCATTAAATACTAGACATTCAGATCTTGAGAAGTTGACCATGAATCCTAGATCACATAATTGACTGATACTAATGAGATTAGTAGTCAACCCTTTTACCAGCAGTACGTTATTCAGACTTGGAACTCCAGGGCAGTCCAGATTACCAACTCCTTTGACTTCACCTTTAGCACCATCTCCAAAGGTCACAAAACTGGTGGTGTGAGGCATAACATTATTGAGGAGATTTTTGAATCCAGTCATGTGTCTGGAACATCCACTGTCAAAGTACCAATCTTCCTTTGCAGAGATCCTTAGGGAAGTGTGAGCTATCAGTGCAACAGCCTTTTTCTTCCATTTAGGAACATGAAGTACCTTTTTAGACTTAGGTTTGACACCTGAGTTCTGATTAGGATATCCATGTAGTCTGAAGCAGAAGGGCTTTATGTGACCATATCTCCCACAATGATGACATTTCCATCTTTGGTACCTCTTCTTCACATGTCTCTGTCCCTGATGTTGAGAGTTGTGTTGAGACATCTGTTTTGACATTTGCTTACCAGTACCAGATTTCTTTGCTTCCACAAATCCTAGTCCAGATTTATTTCCCATATTTTGTCCAGCCTGAAGGATCTCTTCCAATTTGTCTGTTCCATTGGTCAACATCTTGACAGATTTGGTCATTTGATTCAGTTGTGAGTTCAGCAATTGAACTTCTCCTTCTAGATGACTTATAGTTTCAAGATTCGCCCTTTTTTCAGCCTCCAGTTTGACAATGAGTTTTGATTGTTTCTCATTCTGCACACAGACTTCAGCACTTCTGATACACAATTTCTTGTAGGTATCAGCCAGTTCTTCAAATGTTACTTCTTCATCACTAGTATCACTTTCAGAAGTACAAACACTAGTTAGGGCAGTAACTAGTTTGGCAGATTCTTCTTCAGAATTACTTTCTGAATCATAGTCAGACCAAGTAACAGTCATTCCTTTCTTTTGCTTCTTAAGAAAGGTAGGACATTCAGCTCGAATATGTCCATATCCTTCACAACCATGGCATTGAATACCTCTGCCTTGGTTTCCCTTATCTTCTGACCTTGGTCTTCTGCTGGAATTGTCAATGTCAGAGGGAATGTTATGAACATTAGACCTTGACTTTGGGTCTATCCTTTTGATGAGCCAGTTGAATTGTCTTCCAAGCATGGCAATAGCTTCAGATATGTTTTCTTCTTCATCCTCCTTGTATTCAACATCAGTGTTGGATACAAGTGTTATGCTTTTGTTCTTCTTGTCACCATTATCAGTGATCCCCATCTCAAAAGTCTGAAGAGACCCAATAAGTTCATCCACTTTCAACTTGCTAATGTCCTGGGCTTCCTCTATGGCAGTCACCTTCATTGCAAATCTTTTAGGCAAGGATCTGAGAATCTTCCTCACCAGTTTTTCTTCTGACATTTTTTCTCCCGGTGCTCCTGAGGTGTTGGCAATCTCCAAGATGTTCATGTGAAACTCATGAATGGTTTCATCTTCCATCATTTTTAGATTCTCAAACTTAGTGGTCAACATCTGAAGCCTTGACATTTTTACTTTGGAAGTTCCCTCATGAGTGGTTTTGAGAGTGTCCCAAACTTCCTTGGCCAGTTCATATTGATGAACTAATCTGAAAATGTTTCTATCAATTCCATTGAACAAGGCATTTAGAGCTTTGGAATTTCCCAGGGATAACTCATCTTCTTCTTTACTCCAATCTTCCTCAGGCTTCAGACTGACTGTCCCATCTCTCTCAGTTATGGTGGGATGAATCCATCCTTTGTCAGCAGCTCTCCAAGCCTTTTTGTCCAGAGGTTTTAGGAAGGCAATCATACGAGGTTTCCAGTAGTCATAATTAGTTCCATCCATAATGGGTGGTCTATTTCCAAAAACTCCTTCTTTGTCCATAGTGCCAAAAAGTGATATCCCTAGATCTCACCCAGTAATACAGGCAGGGTGCCTGCTCTGATGCCAATTGAAATTCTGGCTGCAGATACTCAATGTCACGTTCAATGTTATGACACCGTATCTGACTTACTATATGACAGTAAATACAAAAGCAGTAAATAACACAGTCAATTGTTTACCCAGTTCAGTGTGCAACAACACCTACTCTGGGGGCTACCAAGCCAGGGAGAGAATCCACTATAAGAGATGTTAATTCAGGAATAAACCAACCAGTTTATCTCCTTCACTTAAGACCTACCCAATGCAATTCTAATCTAAGTACGACTTAAACCTGAGTTCCTACTCACTCCCCCTCAATCACAACAGTGATACATAAACCAATTTGACTTAAGAATTGATGAAGACACTCTTCAAAAACACACACTTGATTAAGCTTCACAGCTTTTTAATCAAGCAATACAATCACTCGTGCTTCACAGCTTTGAGTGATGTACACAACTAACTTGACTCTGCTTCACAGCTTTAGTCAAGGAACATTCAAACACTCTTGCTTCAAAGCTTTGAGTGCTACACAACCCTTACAAATAGAAACCTATTCCAAGGCACTTATCACAATGATAATTGCTTGGAGTACAATAAACAAATCTATACAGATTACAAAATGATCTTCTAATCAATCCGCAGGGATCCTTGAAAAATAGCAGCTCTGTTGAATATATAGCAGCTGCAACTTCAGTTAGGGTTTCCAAAAACCTAGGGTTAATTCCGTTTGACCTAAAGACCAGGTCACAGGACTTTATTAACCAGGTTAGGGTTGAGCTAGGTTACCCCTCAGAAAACGCAGGATTCTGTTTAGAAAGGACTGAGTTATTTCCTGAAAAAACTCAGACTTATCCAATCCTGCAAACCTGTTAGTTCAGAACAGGATGTCATAACATCTGTTATGACATCTGAGAAAACCTGTCTACTGATTTAGCAAAATGTGATCATTTTGCAAAAATGCTCAGATACACACTTATAAACATCAGTATTTGAATTACAATATTTTTCTGCAAATATACCTAATGAGTTAGTACAACCTGAACTAGAATGTTATGACATCAGTCATGACATTCACACATACAATTGGGATTTACCAAAAATGCAAGCCAATACCTAAACACCTACAATTGCTGAGGTTTTATTCTGATGGGTGGTAGTCTCTATATTATGGGAGATATTCTGTTGTTTAGGTTTTACTCCATAGGATGGTAGTCTCTACATTATGGGTGATAGTTCGTTGTTCAGATGGTTTACTCTGATGGCTGGTAGTGTGTTCATTAAGGAAGATAGTTTGTTGCTTAGGTTTTACTCTGATGGATGGTAGTCTCGTCATTATGGGAGATAGTTCGTTATTGAGGTTTTACTCTGATGGATGGTAATCTCTTCATTATTGGAGATAGTTCATTTTTTATATGTTTTAATTTAATGGATGGTTTTCTCTTCATTAGGGGAGACAGTTCGTTGTTGAGGTTTTACTTCGATGGATGGTTGTCTCTTCATTATAGGAGATAGTTCGTTGTTGAGATGTTTACTCTCATTGACGGTAGTCTCTTCATTATGGGAGATACTTCGTTGTTGAGATGCTTTACTCTAATGGATGGTAGTCTCTTCATTACGGGAGATAGTTTGTTGATGAGATGTTTTACTCTAATGGATGGTATTCTCTTCATTATGGGAGAAACTTTGTTGTTCAGATGTTTTACTTTGATGGATGGTAGTCTCATCATTAAGGGAGATAGTTCGTTGCAGAGGTTTTACTCCGATGGATGGTAGTCTCTTCATTATGGAATATAATTTGTTGTTGAGGTTTTACTCTGATGGAGGGTAGTCTCTTCATTATGTGAGATAGTTTGTTGTTGAGGTTTTACTTTGACGGATGGCATTCTCTTCATAATGGGAGATAGTTTGTTGTTAAGATGTTTTACTCTGATGGATTGTTGTCTCTTCATAATGGGGGATTGTTTGTTGTTAAGGTTTTACCCCGATGGATGGTAGTCTCTTAATTATGGGAGATAGATTGTTGTTGAGATGTCTTTCTGCGATAGATTGTAATTTATTCATTATGGGAGATAGTTCATTGTTTAGATGTTTTACTCCGATGGATGGTAGTCTCTTTATTATGGGAGATAATTTGTTGTTCAGGTTTTACTCTGATGGATGGTAGTCTCTTCATTAAGGGAGATAGTTCATTGCTGAGGTTTTACTCTGATGGATGGTAGTCTCTATATTATGGGAGATAGTTTGTTTGTTAGATTTTACTCCAATGGATGGTAGTCTCTTCATTATGGGTGATATTTTTTGTTGAGATGTTTATTCTCTGATGGATTGTAGTCTCTTCATTATGAGAAATAGTTCGTTGTTAAGATGTTTTACTCTGGTGGAGGTAGTCTCTTCATTATGGGAGATATTTTGTTGTTGTGGTTTTACTCTGATGGATGGTAGTCTCTTCATTATGAAACATAGTTTGTTGTTGAGATGTTTTACCCCAATGGATGGTAGTGTTTTCTTTATGGGAGATAGTTTATTTTTAAGATGATTTACTCTGATGGATGGTAGTCTCTTCATTAAGGGAGATAGTTCATTGTTGAGGTTTTACTCCGATAGATGGTAGTCTCTATATTATGGGAGATATTATGTTGGTTAGGTTTTACTCCATAGGATGGTAGTCTCTACATTATGGGTGATAGTTCGTTGTTCAGATGTTTTACTTTGATGGATTGTAGTTTCTTCATTAAGGAAGATAGTTTGTTGCTTAGGTCTTACTCCGATGGACGGGGGTCTCTTCATTATGGGAGATAGTTCGTTATTGAGGTTTTACTCTGATGGATGGTAATCTCTTCATTATAGGAGATAGTTCGTTATTGATATGTTTTATTCCGATTGATGGTAGTCTCTTCATTAGGGGAGATAGTTCTTTGTTGAGGTTTTACTTTGATGAATGGTAGTCTCTTCATTATAGTATATAGTTCGTTATTGATATATTTTACTCCCATTGACGATACTCTCTTCATTATGGGAGATACTTCGTTGTTGGGATGCTTTACTCTAATGGATGGTAGTCTCTTCTTTATGGGAGATAGTTTGTTATTGAGATGTTTTACTTTGATGGATGGTATTCTCTTCATTAAGGGAGATAGTTCGTTGTAGAGGTATTACTTTGATGGATGGTAGTTTCTTCATTATGGAAGATAGTTTGTTGTTGAGGTTTTACTCTAATGAAGGGTAGTCTCTTCATTATTGGAGATAGTTCATTTTTTATATGTTTTAATTTAATGGATGGTTTTCTCTTCATTAGGGGAGACAGTTCGTTGTTGAGGTTTTACTTTGATGGATGGTAGTCTCTTCATTATAGGAGATAGTTCGTTGTTGAGATGTTTACTCTCATTGACGGTAGTCTCTTCATTATGGGAGATACTTCGTTGTTGAGATGCTTTACTCTAATGGATGGTAGTCTCTTCATTACGGGAGATAGTTTGTTGATGAGATGTTTTACTCTAATGGATGGTATTCTCTTCATTATGGGAGAAACTTTGTTGTTCAGATGTTTTACTTTGATGGATGGTAGTCTCATCATTAAGGGAGATAGTTCGTTGCAGAGGTTTTACTCCGATGGATGGTAGTCTCTTCATTATGGAATATAATTTGTTGTTGAGGTTTTACTCTGATGGAGGGTAGTCTCTTCATTATGTGAGATAGTTTGTTGTTGAGGTTTTACTTTGACGGATGGCATTCTCTTCATAATGGGAGATAGTTTGTTGTTAAGATGTTTTACTCTGATGGATTGTTGTCTCTTCATAATGGGAGATTGTTTGTTGTTAAGGTTTTACCCCGATGGATGGTAGTCTCTTAATTATGGGAGATAGATTGTTGTTGAGATGTTTTTCTGCGATAGATTGTAATTTATTCATTATGGGAGATAGTTCATTGTTTAGATGTTTTACTCCGATGGATGGTAGTCTCTTTATTATGGGAGATAATTTGTTGTTCAGGTTTTACTCTGATGGATGGTAGTCTCTTCATTAAGGGAGATAGTTCATTGCTGAGGTTTTACTCTGATGGATGGTAGTCTCTATATTATGGGAGATAGTTTGTTTGTTAGATTTTACTCCAATGGATGGTAGTCTCTTCATTATGGGTGATATTTTTTGTTGAGATGTTTATTCTCTGATGGATTGTAGTCTCTTCATTATGAGAAATAGTTCGTTGTTAAGATGTTTTACTCTGGTGGAGGTAGTCTCTTCATTATGGGAGATATTTTGTTGTTGTGGTTTTACTCTGATGGATGGTAGTCTCTTCATTATGGAACATAGTTTGTTGTTGAGATGTTTTACCCCAATGGATGGTAGTCTTTTCTTTATGGGAGATAGTTTATTTTTAAGATGATTTACTCTGATGGATGGTAGTCTCTTCATTAAGGGAGATAGTTCATTGTTGAGGTTTTACTCCGATAGATGGTAGTCTCTATATTATGGGAGATATTATGTTGGTTAGGTTTTACTCCATAGGATGGTAGTCTCTACATTATGGGTGATAATTCGTTGTTCAGATGTTTTACTTTGATGGATTGTAGTTTCTTCATTAAGGAAGATAGTTTGTTGCTTAGGTCTTACTCCGATGGACGGGGGTCTTTTCATTATGGGAGATAGTTCGTTATTGAGGTTTTACTCTGATGGATGGTAATCTCTTCATTATAGGAGATAGTTCGTTATTGATATGTTTTATTCCGATTGATGGTAGTCTCTTCATTAGGGGATATAGTTCTTTGTTGAGGTTTTACTTTGATGAATGGTAGTCTCTTCATTATAGTATATAGTTCGTTATTGATATATTTTACTCCCATTGACGATACTCTCTTCATTATGGGAGATACTTCGTTGTTGGGATGCTTTACTCTAATGGATGGTAGTCTCTTCTTTATGGGAGATAGTTTGTTATTGAGATGTTTTACTTTGATGGATGGTATTCTCTTCATTAAGGGAGATAGTTCGTTGTAGAGGTATTACTTTGATGGATGGTAGTTTCTTCATTATGGAAGATAGTTTGTTGTTGAGGTTTTACTCTAATGAAGGGTAGTCTCTTCATTATTGGAGATAGTTCATTTTTTATATGTTTTAATTTAATGGATGGTTTTCTCTTCATTAGGGGAGACAGTTCGTTGTTGAGGTTTTACTTTGATGGATGGTAGTCTCTTCATTATAGGAGATAGTTCGTTGTTGAGATGTTTACTCTCATTGACGGTAGTCTCTTCATTATGGGAGATACTTCGTTGTTGAGATGCTTTACTCTAATGGATGGTAGTCTCTTCATTACGGGAGATAGTTTGTTGATGAGATGTTTTACTCTAATGGATGGTATTCTCTTCATTATGGGAGAAACTTTGTTGTTCAGATGTTTTACTTTGATGGATGGTAGTCTCATCATTAAGGGAGATAGTTCGTTGCAGAGGTTTTACTCCGATGGATGGTAGTCTCTTCATTATGGAATATAATTTGTTGTTGAGGTTTTACTCTGATGGAGGGTAGTCTCTTCATTATGTGAGATAGTTTGTTGTTGAGGTTTTACTTTGACGGATGGCATTCTCTTCATAATGGGAGATAGTTTGTTGTTAAGATGTTTTACTCTGATGGATTGTTGTCTCTTCATAATGGGAGATTGTTTGTTGTTAAGGTTTTACCCCGATGGATGGTAGTCTCTTAATTATGGGAGATAGATTGTTGTTGAGATGTTTTTCTGCGATAGATTGTAATTTATTCATTATGGGAGATAGTTCATTGTTTAGATGTTTTACTCCGATGGATGGTAGTCTCTTTATTATGGGAGATAATTTGTTGTTCAGGTTTTACTCTGATGGATGGTAGTCTCTTCATTAAGGGAGATAGTTCATTGCTGAGGTTTTACTCTGATGGATGGTAGTCTCTATATTATGGGAGATAGTTTGTTTGTTAGATTTTACTCCAATGGATGGTAGTCTCTTCATTATGGGTGATATTTTTTGTTGAGATGTTTATTCTCTGATGGATTGTAGTCTCTTCATTATGAGAAATAGTTCGTTGTTAAGATGTTTTACTCTGGTGGAGGTAGTCTCTTCATTATGGGAGATATTTTGTTGTTGTGGTTTTACTCTGATGGATGGTAGTCTCTTCATTATGGAACATAGTTTGTTGTTGAGATGTTTTACCCCAATGGATGGTAGTCTTTTCTTTATGGGAGATAGTTTATTTTTAAGATGATTTACTCTGATGGATGGTAGTCTCTTCATTAAGGGAGATAGTTCATTGTTGAGGTTTTACTCCGATAGATGGTAGTCTCTATATTATGGGAGATATTATGTTGGTTAGGTTTTACTCCATAGGATGGTAGTCTCTACATTATGGGTGATAATTCGTTGTTCAGATGTTTTACTTTGATGGATTGTAGTTTCTTCATTAAGGAAGATAGTTTGTTGCTTAGGTCTTACTCCGATGGACGGGGGTCTTTTCATTATGGGAGATAGTTCGTTATTGAGGTTTTACTCTGATGGATGGTAATCTCTTCATTATAGGAGATAGTTCGTTATTGATATGTTTTATTCCGATTGATGGTAGTCTCTTCATTAGGGGATATAGTTCTTTGTTGAGGTTTTACTTTGATGAATGGTAGTCTCTTCATTATAGTATATAGTTCGTTATTGATATATTTTACTCCCATTGACGATACTCTCTTCATTATGGGAGATACTTCGTTGTTGGGATGCTTTACTCTAATGGATGGTAGTCTCTTCTTTATGGGAGATAGTTTGTTATTGAGATGTTTTACTTTGATGGATGGTATTCTCTTCATTAAGGGAGATAGTTCGTTGTAGAGGTATTACTTTGATGGATGGTAGTTTCTTCATTATGGAAGATAGTTTGTTGTTGAGGTTTTACTCTAATGGAGGGTAGTCTCTTCATTATTGGAGATAGTTCATTTTTTATATGTTTTAATTTAATGGATGGTTTTCTCTTCATTAGGGGAGACAGTTCGTTGTTGATGTTTTACTTTGATGGATGGTAGTCTCTTCATTATAGGAGATAGTTCGTTGTTGAGATGTTTACTCTCATTGACGGTAGTCTCTTCATTATGGGAGATACTTCGTTGTTGAGATGCTTTACTCTAATGGATGGTAGTCTCTTCATTACGGGAGATAGTTTGTTGATGAGATGTTTTACTCTAATGGATGGTATTCTCTTCATTATGGGAGAAACTTTGTTGTTCAGATGTTTTACTTTGATGGATGGTAGTCTCATCATTAAGGGAGATAGTTCGTTGCAGAGGTTTTACTCCGATGGATGGTAGTCTCTTCATTATGGAATATAATTTGTTGTTGAGGTTTTACTCTGATGGAGGGTAGTCTCTTCATTATGTGAGATATTTTGTTGTTGAGGTTTTACTTTGACGGATGGCATTCTCTTCATAATGGGAGATAGTTTGTTGTTAAGATGTTTTACTCTGATGGATTGTTGTCTCTTCATAATGGGGGATTGTTTGTTGTTAAGGTTTTACCCCGATGGATGGTAGTCTCTTAATTATGGGAGATAGATTGTTGTTGAGATGTTTTTCTGCGATAGATTGTAATTTATTCATTATGGGAGATAGTTCATTGTTTAGATGTTTTACTCCGATGGATGGTAGTCTCTTTATTATGGGAGATAATTTGTTGTTCAGGTTTTACTCTGATGGATGGTAGTCTCTTCATTAAGGGAGATAGTTCATTGCTGAGGTTTTACTCTGATGGATGGTAGTCTCTATATTATGGGAGATAGTTTGTTTGTTAGATTTTACTCCAATGGATGGTAGTCTCTTCATTATGGGTGATATTTTTTGTTGAGATGTTTATTCTCTGATGGATTGTAGTCTCTTCATTATGAGAAATAGTTCGTTGTTAAGATGTTTTACTCTGGTGGAGGTAGTCTCTTCATTATGGGAGATATTTTGTTGTTGTGGTTTTACTCTGATGGATGGTAGTCTCTTCATTATGGAACATAGTTTGTTGTTGAGATGTTTTACCCCAATGGATGGTAGTCTTTTCTTTATGGGAGATAGTTTATTTTTAAGATGATTTACTCTGATGGATGGTAGTCTCTTCATTAAGGGAGATAGTTCATTGTTGAGGTTTTACTCCGATAGATGGTAGTCTCTATATTATGGGAGATATTATGTTGGTTAGGTTTTACTCCATAGGATGGTAGTCTCTACATTATGGGTGATAGTTCGTTGTTCAGATGTTTTACTTTAATGGATTGTAGTTTCTTCATTAAGGAAGATAGTTTGTTGCTTAGGTCTTACTCCGATGGACGGGGGTCTCTTCATTATGGGAGATAGTTCGTTATTGAGGTTTTACTCTGATGGATGGTAATCTCTTCATTATAGGAGATAGTTCGTTATTGATATGTTTTATTCCGATTGATGGTAGTCTCTTCATTAGGGGAGATAGTTCTTTGTTGAGGTTTTACTTTGATGAATGGTAGTCTCTTCATTATAGTATATAGTTCGTTATTGATATATTTTACTCCCATTGACGATACTCTCTTCATTATGGGAGATACTTCGTTGTTGGGATGCTTTACTCTAATGGATGGTAGTCTCTTCTTTATGGGAGATAGTTTGTTATTGAGATGTTTTACTTTGATGGATGGTATTCTCTTCATTAAGGGAGATAGTTCGTTGTAGAGGTATTACTTTGATGGATGGTAGTTTCTTCATTATGGAAGATAGTTTGTTGTTTAGGTTTTTCTCTAATGGAGGGTAGTCTCTTCATTATTGGAGATAGTTCATTTTTTATATGTTTTAATTTAATGGATGGTTTTCTCTTCATTAGGGGAGACAGTTCGTTGTTGAGGTTTTACTTTGATGGATGGTAGTCTCTTCATTATAGGAGATAGTTCGTTGTTGAGATGTTTACTCTCATTGACGGTAGTCTCTTCATTATGGGAGATACTTCGTTGTTGAGATGCTTTACTCTAATGGATGGTAGTCTCTTCATTACGGGAGATAGTTTGTTGATGAGATGTTTTACTCTAATGGATGGTATTCTCTTCATTATGGGAGAAACTTTGTTGTTCAGATGTTTTACTTTGATGGATGGTAGTCTCATCATTAAGGGAGATAGTTCGTTGCAGAGGTTTTACTCCGATGGATGGTAGTCTCTTCATTATGGAATATAATTTGTTGTTGAGGTTTTACTCTGATGGAGGGTAGTCTCTTCATTATGTGAGATAGTTTGTTGTTGAGGTTTTACTTTGACGGATGGCATTCTCTTCATAATGGGAGATAGTTTGTTGTTAAGATGTTTTACTCTGATGGATTGTTGTCTCTTCATAATGGGGGATTGTTTGTTGTTAAGGTTTTACCCCGATGGATGGTAGTCTCTTAATTATGGGAGATAGATTGTTGTTGAGATGTTTTTCTGCGATAGATTGTAATTTATTCATTATGGGAGATAGTTCATTGTTTAGATGTTTTACTCCGATGGATGGTAGTCTCTTTATTATGGGAGATAATTTGTTGTTCAGGTTTTACTCTGATGGATGGTAGTCTCTTCATTAAGGGAGATAGTTCATTGCTGAGGTTTTACTCTGATGGATGGTAGTCTCTATATTATGGGAGATAGTTTGTTTGTTAGATTTTACTCCAATGGATGGTAGTCTCTTCATTATGGGTGATATTTTTTGTTGAGATGTTTATTCTCTGATGGATTGTAGTCTCTTCATTATGAGAAATAGTTCGTTGTTTAGATGTTTTACTCTGGTGGAGGTAGTCTCTTCATTATGGGAGATATTTTATTGTTGTGGTTTTACTCTGATGGATGGTAGTCTCTTCATTATGGAACATAGTTTGTTGTTGAGATGTTTTACCCCAATGGATGGTAGTCTTTTCTTTATGGGAGATAGTTTATTTTTAAGATGATTTACTCTGATGGATGGTAGTCTCTTCATTAAGGGAGATAGTTCATTGTTGAGGTTTTACTCCGATAGATGGTAGTCTCTATATTATGGGAGATATTATGTTGGTTAGGTTTTACTCCATAGGATGGTAGTCTCTACATTATGGGTGATAGTTCGTTGTTCAGATGTTTTACTTTGATGGATTGTAGTTTCTTCATTAAGGAAGATAGTTTGTTGCTTAGGTCTTACTCCGATGGACGGGGGTCTCTTCATTATGGGAGATAGTTCGTTATTGAGGTTTTACTCTGATGGATGGTAATCTCTTCATTATAGGAGATAGTTCGTTATTGATATGTTTTATTCCGATTGATGGTAGTCTCTTCATTAGGGGAGATAGTTCTTTGTTGAGGTTTTACTTTGATGAATGGTAATCTCTTCATTATAGTATATAGTTCGTTATTGGTATATTTTACTCCCATTGACGATACTCTCTTCATTATGGGAGATACTTCGTTGTTGGGATGCTTTACTCTAATGGATGGTAGTCTCTTCTTTATGGGAGATAGTTTGTTATTGAGATGTTTTACTTTGATGGATGGTATTCTCTTCATTAAGGGAGATAGTTCGTTGTAGAGGTATTACTTTGATGGATGGTAGTTTCTTCATTATGGAAGATAGTTTGTTGTTGAGGTTTTACTCTAATGGAGGGTAGTCTCCTCATTATGGGATATAGTTTGTTGTTAAGGTTTTATGCCGACGAATGGTACTCTCTTCATTATGGGAGATAGTTTGTTGTTAAGATATTTTACGCTAATGGATGCTAGTCTCTTCATAATGGGAGATTGTTCGTTGTTGAGGTTTTACTCTGATAGATAGTAGTCTCTTCATTATAGGAGATAGTTCGTTATTGATATGTTTTACTCCCATGGATGGTAGTCTCTTCATTATGGGAGATAGTTCGTTGTGGAGATGTTTTATTTTAACAGATGGTATTCTTTTCATTATGGGAGATAGTTTATTGTTCATAAGTTTTACTCTGATGGATGGTAGTCTCTACATTAAGGGAGATAGTTTGTTGCAGAGGTTTTACTCTGATGGATGGTAGTCTCTTCATTATAGAAGATAGTTTGTTGTTGAGGTTTTAATCCGATGGAGGGTAGTCTTTTCATTATGGGAGATGGTTTGTTGTTAAGATGTTTTACTGCGATGGATGGTAGTCTCTTCATTAAGGGAGATAGTCAGTTGCTGAGGTTTTACTCTGATGGATGGTAGTCTCTATATTATGGGAGATAGTTTATTGGTTTAGGATTTACTCCAATTGATGGTAGTCTCTTCATTATGGGTGATAGTTCGTTGTTCAGATGTTTTACTCTGATGGATGGTAAGGTCTTCATTAAGCAAGAGAGTTTGTTGCTTAGGTTTTACTCCGATGGATGGTGGTCTCTTCATTATGGGAGATAATTCGTTGTTGAGGTTTTACTATGATGGATGCTAGTCTCTTCATATAGGTGATAGTTCGTTGTTGAAATGATTTACTCCGATGGATGATAGTCTCTTCATTATGGGAGATACTTTGTTGTTGAGAAGTTTTACTCTGAGGGATGGTAGTCTCTTCATTAGGGGAGATAGTTCCTTGTTGAAATGTTTTACTCTAATGGATGGCATCTCTTCATTATGGAAGATAGTTTGTTGTTAAGATATTTTACTCCGATGGATGGTAGTCTCTTCATTAAGTGACATATTTCGTTGCTGAGGTTTTACTCCGATAAATGGTAGTCACAATTTATTCTGGGTTATAATTGGTTTTGAGAAATTTTTCTCCGATGGATGGTAGTCTCTTCATTATGGGTGATAGTTCGTTGTTCATATGTTTTACTCTGATGAATGGTAGTCTCTTAATTAAGGGAGATAGTTCGTTGTTGAGGTTTTACTCGGATGGAGGGTGGTCTCTTCATTATGGGAGATAGTTTGATGTTGAGGTTTTACTCTGGCAGATGGTATTCTCTTCATTATGAGAGATAGTTTATTGTTCATATGTTTTACTCTGATTGATTGTAATCTCTTCATTAAGGGAGATAGTTCATTGCAGAGGTTTTACTCAAATGGATTGTAGTCTCTTCATTATTGGAGATAGTTTTTTGTTGAGGTTTTACTCCGATGGAGGGTAGTCTCTTCATTATGGTAGATATTTTTTTGTTGAGGTTTTACTTCGACGAATGGTGTTCTCTCCATTATGGGAGATATTTTGTTGTTCAGATGTTTTACTTCGATGGATGATAGGGTCTTCATTATGGGAGATAGTTTGTTGTTCATATGTTTTACTCTAATGGAGAGTAGTGTCTTCTTTAAGGGAGATAGTTTTTTGCTTAGATTTTACTTTGATGGATGGTAGTCTCTTCATTATGGGAGATAATTCTTTTTGTGGTTTTACTCTGATGGAATGTAGTCTGTTTATTGTGGGAGATAGTTCATTGTTCAGTTGTTTTACTCTGATGGATGGTAGTCTCTTTATTAAGGGAGATAGTTCATTGCTTAGGTTTTACTCTGATGGATGGTAGTCTCTTCATTATGGGAGATAGTTTGTTGTTGAGGTTTTAATTCGATGGATGGTAGTCTATACTCTATGGGAGATAGTTTGTTGTTGAGATGTTTTACTCCAATAGATGGTAGTCTCTTCTTTATGGAATATCGTTCGTTGTTAAGATGTTTTACTCCGATGAATGGTAGTCTATTCATTGTGGGAGATAGTTCATTGTTCAGATGTTTAACTCTAATGGATGTTAGTTTCTTTATTAAGGGAGACAATTTTTTGCTAAGGTTTTACTCTGATGGATGGTAGTCTCTATATTATGGGAGATAGTATGTTGCTTAGGTTTTACTCGGATGGATGGTAGTCTCTTCATTATGGGTGATAGTTCGTTGTTCATATACTTTTCTTTGATGAATGGTAGTCTCTTCATTAAGGGAGATAGTTCGTTGTTGAGGTTTTACTCCGATGGAGGGTGGTCTCTTCATTATGGAAGATAGTTTGTTGTTGAGGTTTTACTCCGACAGATGGTATTCTCTTCATTATGAGAGATAGTTTATTATTCAGATATTTTACTCTGACTGATGGTAATCTCTTCATTAAGGGAGATAGTTCATTGCAGAGGTTTTACTCAAATGGATTGTAGTCTCTTCATTATTGAAGATAGTTTTTTGTTGAGGTTTTACTCCGATGGAGGGAAGTCTCTTCATTATGGGAGATAGTTTTTTGTTGAGGTTTTACTCCGACGAATGGTGTTCTCTCAATTTTGGGAGATATTTTGTTGTTCAGATGTTTTACTTCGAAGGATGATAGGGTCTTCATTATGGGAGATAATTTGTTGTTCATATGTTTTACTTTGATGGAGAGTAGTGTCCTCTTTAAGGGAGATAGTTTTTTGCTTAGGTTTGACTTCGATGGATGGTAGTCTCTTTATTATGGGAGATAATTCTTTGTTGTGGTTTTACTTCGATGGATGGTAGTCTGTTTATTGTGGGTGATAGTTCATTGTTCAGTTGTTTTACTCTGATGGATGGTAGTCTCTTCATTAAGGGAGATAGTTCATTGCTTAGGTTTTACTTCGATGGATGGTAGTCTATTCATTATGGGAAATAGTTTGAAGTTGAGGTTTTAATCCGATGGATGGTAGTCTATACATTATGGGAGATAGTTTGTTGTTTTGATGTTTTACTCTAATGGATGGCAGTCTCTTCTTTATGGAATATCATTCGTTGTTAAGTTGTTTTACTCCGATGGATGGTAGTCTCTTCATTAAAGGAGATATTTCGTTGCTAAGATTTTACTTCGATGGATGATAGTCTCTATATTATGGGAGATAGTATGTTGGTTAGGTTTTACTCCGGTGGATGGTAGTCTCTTCATTATGGGAAATAGTTTGTTGTTGAGATGTTTTACTTTATTAGATGGTAGTCTCTTCTTTATGGGAGAAAGTTCATTGTCAAGAGTTTTTACTCTGATGGATGGTAGTCTCTTCATTAAGGGAGTTAGTTAGTTGTTGAGGTTTTACTCCGATGGATGGTAGTCTCTATATTATGGGAGATAGCCAGTTGTTTAGGTTTTACTCTGATGGTTTGTAGTCTCTTCATTATAGGAGATATTTCGTTTTTATATGTTTTACTCCGATGGATGGTAGTCTCTTCATTAGGGGAGATAGTTCATTGTTGAGGTTTTACTCCGATGGATGGTAGTATCTTCATTATAGGAGAAAGTTCGTTGTTGAGATGTTTTACTCTGATGGATGGTCGTCTCTTTATTATGGGAGATAGTTCCTTGTTGAGATGTTTTACTCTAATGGATGGTATCTCTTCATTATGGAAGATAGTTTGTTGTTTAGATGTTTTACTCTAATGGATGGCAATTTCTTCTTTATGGAATATGATTCTTTGTTAAGATGTTTTACTCCGATGGATGGTAGTCTCTTCAGTAAAGGAGATATTTCGTTGCTAAGATTTTACTCCGATGGATTATAGTCTCTATATTATGGGAGATAGTATGTTGGTTAGGTTTTACTTTGATGGATGGTAGTCTCTTCATTAAGTGACATATTTCGTTGCTGAGGTTTTACTCCGATGGATGGTAGTTTGTATATTATGGGAAATAGTATGTTGGTTAGGTTTTAATCCAATAGATGGTAGTCACAATTTATTATGGGTGATAATTGGTTTTGAGATTTTTTTCTCCGATGGATGGTAGTCTCTTCATTATGAGAGATAGTTCATTGTTCAAATGTTTTACTCTAATGGATGTTAGTTTCTTCATTAAGGGAGACAATTTTTTGCTAAGGTTTTACTCTGATGGATGGTATTCTCTATATTATAGGAGAAAGTCTGTTGCTTAGGTTTTACTCTGATGGATGGTAGTCTCTTCATTATGGGTGAGAATTCTTTGTTCATATGTGTTACTCTGATGAATGGTAGTCCCTTCATTAAGGGAGATAGTTCGTTGTTGAGGTTTTACTCTGATGGAGGGTGGACTCTTCATTATGGGAGATAGTTTGTTGTTGAGGTTTTACTCCGACAGATGGTATTTTTCTTCATTATGAGAGATAGTTTATTATTCAGATGTTTTACTCTGATTGATGGTAATCTCTTCATTAAGGGAGATAGTTCATTGCAGAGGTTTTACTCAAATGGATTGTAGTCTCTTCATTATTGAAGATAGTTTTTTGTTGAGGTTTTACTCCGATGGAAGGAAGTCTCTTCATTATGGGAGATAGTTTTTTGTTGAGGTTTTACTCCGACGAATGGTGTTCTCTCCATTTTGGGAGATATTTTGTTGTTCAGATGTTTTACTTCGAAGGATGATAGGGTCTTCATTATGGGAGATAATTTGTTGTTCATATGTTTTACTCTGATGGAGAGTAGTGTCTTCTTTAAGGGAGATAGTATTTTGCTTAGGTTTGACTTCGATGGATGGTAGTCTCTTTATTATGGGAGATAATTCTTTGTTGTGGTTTTACTTCGATGGATGGTAGTCTGTTTATTGTGGGTGATAGTTCATTGTTCAGTTGTTTTACTCTGATGGATGGTAGTCTCTTCATTAAGGGAGATAGTTCATTGCTTAGGTTTTACTTCGATGGATGGTAGTCTATTCATTATGGGAAATAGTTTGAAGTTGAGGTTTTAATCCGATGGATGGTAGTCTATACATTATGGGAGATAGTTTGTTGTTTTGATGTTTTACTCTAATGGATGGCAGTCTCTTCTTTATGGAATATCATTCGTTGTTAAGATGTTTTACTCCGATGGATGGTAGTCTCTTCATTAAAGGAGATATTTCGTTGCTAAGATTTTACTTCGATGGATGATAGTCTCTATATTATGGGAGATAGTATGTTGGTTAGGTTTTACTCCGGTGGATGGTAGTCTCTTCATTATGGGAAATAGTTTGTTGTTGAGATGTTTTACTTTATTAGATGGTAGTCTCTTCTTTATGGGAGAAAGTTCATTGTCAAGAGTTTTTACTCTGATGGATGGTAGTCTCTTCATTAAGGGAGTTAGTTAGTTGTTGAGGTTTTACTCCGATGGATGGTAGTCTCTATATTATGGGAGATAGCCAGTTGTTTAGGTTTTACTCTGATGGTTTGTAGTCTCTTCATTATAGGAGATATTTCGTTTTTATATGTTTTACTCCGATGGATGGTAGTCTCTTCATTAGGGGAGATAGTTCATTGTTGAGGTTTTACTCCGATGGATGGTAGTCTCTTCATTATAGGAGAAAGTTCGTTGTTGAGATGTTTTACTCTGATGGATGGTCGTCTCTTTATTATGGGAGATAGTTCCTTGTTGAGATGTTTTACTCTAATGGATGGTATCTCTTCATTATGGAAGATAGTTTGTTGTTTAGATGTTTTACTCTAATGGATGGCAATTTCTTCTTTATGGAATATGATTCGTTGTTAAGATGTTTTACTCCGATGGATGGTAGTCTCTTCAGTAAAGGAGATATTTCGTTGCTAAGATTTTACTCCGATGGATTATAGTCTATATATTATGGGAGATAGTATGTTGGTTAGGTTTTACTTTGATGGATGGTAGTCTCTTCATTAAGTGACATATTTCGTTGCTGAGGTTTTACTCCGATGGATGGTAGTTTGTATATTATGGGAAATAGTATGTTGGTTAGGTTTTAATCCAATAGATGGTAGTCACAATTTATTATGGGTGATAATTGGTTTTGAGATTTTTTTCTCCGATGGATGGTAGTCTCTTCATTATGAGAGATAGTTCATTGTTCAAATGTTTTACTCTAATGGATGTTAGTTTCTTCATTAAGGGAGACAATTTTTTGCTAAGGTTTTACTCTGATGGATGGTATTCTCTATATTATAGGAGAAAGTCTGTTGCTTAGGTTTTACTCTGATGGATGGTAGTCTCTTCATTATGGGTGAGAATTCTTTGTTCATATGTGTTACTCTGATGAATGGTAGTCCCTTCATTAAGGGAGATAGTTCGTTGTTGAGGTTTTACTCTGATGGAGGGTGGACTCTTCATTATGGGAGATAGTTTGTTGTTGAGGTTTTACTCCGACAGATGGTATTTTTCTTCATTATGAGAGATAGTTTATTATTCAGATGTTTTACTCTGATTGATGGTAATCTCTTCATTAAGGGAGATAGTTCATTGCAGAGGTTTTACTCAAATGGATTGTAGTCTCTTCATTATTGGAGATAGTTTTTTGTTGAGGTTTTACTCCGATGGAGGGCAGTCTCTTCATTATGGGAGATAGTTTTTTGTTGATGTTTTACTCCGACGAATGGTGTTCTCTCCATTATGGGAGATATTTTGTTGTTCAGATGTTTTACTTCGATGGATGATAGGGTCTTCATTATGGGAGATAGTTTGTTGTTCATATGTTTTACTCTGATGGAGAGTAGTGTCTTCTTTAAGGGAGATAGTTTTTTGCTTAAGTTTTACTTTGATGGATGGTAGTCTCTTCATTATGGGAGATAATTCTTTGTTGTGGTTTTAGTCTGATGTATGGTAGTCTGTTTATTATGGGAGATATTTCATTGTTCAGTTTTTTTACTCCGATGGATGGTAGTCTCTTCATTAAGGGAGATAGTTCATTGCTTAGGTTTTACTCCGATAGATGGTAGTCTCTTCATTATGGGAAATAGTTTGTTGTTGAGGTTTTAATCCGATGGATGGTAGTCTATACATTATGGGAGATAGTTTGTTGTTTAGATGTTTTACTCTAATGGATGACAGTCTCTTCTTTATGGAATATCATTCGTTGTTAGGATGTTTTACTCCGATGGATGGTAGTCTCTTCAGTAAAGGAGATATTTCGTTGCTAAGATTTTACTCTGATGGATGATAGTCTCTATATTATGGGAGATAGTATGTTGGTTAGGTTTTACTCTGATGGATGGTAGTCTCTTCATTAAGTGACATATTTTGTTGCTGTGGTTTTACTCTAATGGATGGTAGTCTGTATATTATGCGAAATAGTATGTTGGTTAGGTTTTAATCCAATAGATGGTAGTCACAATTTATTATGGGTGATAATTGGTTTTGAGATTTTTTTCTCCCATGGATTGTAGTCTCTTCATTATGGGAGATAGTTCATTGTTCAGTTGTTTTACTCTAATGGATGTTAGTTTCTTCATTAAGGGAGATAATTTTTTTCTAAGGTTTTACTCTGATGGATGGTAGTCTCTATATTATGGGAGATAGTCTGTTGCTTAGGTTTTACTCTGATGGATGGTAGTCTCTTCATTATGGGTGATAGTTCGTTGTTCATATGTTTTTCTCTGATGAATGGTAGTCTCTTCATTAAGGGGGATAGTTCGTTGTTGAGGTTTTACTCCGATGGAGGGTGGTCTCTTCATTATGGGAGATAGTTTGTTGTTGAGGTTTTACTCCGACAGATGGTATTCTCTTCATTATGAGAGATAGTTTATTATTCAGATATTTTACTCTGATTGATGGTAATCTCTTCATTAAGGGAGATAGTTCATTGCAGAGGTTTTACTCAAATGGATTGTAGTCTCTTCATTATTGGAGATAGTTTTTTGTTGAGGTTTTACTCCGATGGAGGGAAGACTCTTCATTATGGGAGATAATTTTTTGTTGAGGTTTTACTCCGAGGAATGGTGTTCTCTCCATTATGGGATATATTTTTTTGTTCAGATGTTTTACTTTGATGGATGATAGGGTCTTCATTATGGGAGATAATTTGTTGTTCATATGTTTTACTCTGATGGAGAGTAATGTCTTCTTTAAGGGAGATAGTTTTTTGCTTAGGTTTTACTTCGATGGATGGTAGTCTCTTTATTATGGGAGATAATTCTTTGTTGTGGTTTTACTCCGATGGATGGTAGTCTGTTTATTGTGGGTGATAGTTCATTGTTCAGTTGTTTTACTCTGATGGATGGTAGTCTCTTCATTAAGGGAGATAGTTCATTGCTTAGGTTTTACTTCGATGGATGGTAGTCTCTTCATTATGGGAAATAGTTTGAAGTTGAGGTTTTAATCCGATGGATGGTAGTCTATACAATATGGGAGATAGTTTGTTATTTTGATGTTTTACTATAATGGATGGCAGTCTCTTCTTTATGGAATATCATTCGTTGTTAAGATGTTTTACTCTGATGGATGGTAGTCTCTTCATCAAAGGAGATATTTCGTTGCTAAGATTTTACTCCGATGGATGATAGTCTCTATATTATAAGAGATAGTATGTTGGTTAGGTTTTACTCTGATGGATGGTAGTCTCTTCATTATGGGAAATAGTTTGTTGTTGAGATGTTTTACTTTAATAGATGTTAGTCTCTTCTTTATGGGAGATAGTTCATTGTCAAGAGTTTTTACTCCGATGGATGGTAGTCTCTTCATTAAGGGATTTAGTTCGTTGCTGAGGAGTTACTCCCATGGATGGTAGTCTCTATATTATGGGAGATAGCCAGTTTGTTAGGTTTTACTCTGATGGTTTGTAGTCTCTTCATTATAGGAGATATTCCGTTTTTATATGTTTTACTCCGATGGATGGTAGTCTCTTCATTAGGGGAGATAGTTCATTGTTGAGGTTTTACTCCGATGGATGGTAGTCTCTTCATTATAGGAGAAAGTTCGTTGTTGAGATGTTTTACTCTGATGGATGGTAGTCTCTTTATTATGGGAGATAGTTCCTTGTTGAGATGTTTTACTCTAATGGATGGTATCTCTTAATTATGGAAGATAGTTTGTTGTTTAGATGTTTTACTCTAATGGATGGCAGTCTCTTCTTTATGGAATATCATTCGTTGTTAAGATGTTTTACTCCGATGAATGGTAGTCTCTTCAGTAAAGGAGATATTTCGTTGCTAAGATTTTACTCGGATGGATGATAGTCTCTATATTATGGGAAATAGTATGTTGGTTAGGTTTTACTCTGATGGATGGTAGTCTCTTCATTATGTGACATATTTCGTTGCTGAGGTTTTACTCTAATGGATGGTAGTCTGTATATTATGCGAAATAGTATGTTGGTTAGGTTTTAATCCAATAGATGGTAGTCACAATTTATTATGGGTGATAATTGGTTTTGAGATTTGTTTCTCCCATGGATTGTAGTCTCTTCATTATGGGAGATAGTTGATTGTTCAGATGTTTTACTCTAATGGATGTTAGTTTCTTCATTAAGGGAGATAATTTTTTTCTAAGGTTTTACTCTGATGGATGGTAGTCTCTATATTATGGGAGATAGTCTGTTGCTTAGGTTTTACTCTGATGGATGGTAGTCTCTTCATTATGGGTGATAGTTCGTTGTTCATATGTTTTTCTCTGATGAATGGTAGTCTCTTCATTAAGGGAGATAGTTCGTTGTTAAGGTTTTACTCCGATGGAGGGTGGTCTCTTCATTATGGGAGATAGTTTGTTGTTGAGGTTTTACTCCGACAGATGGTATTCTCTTCATTATGAGAGATAGTTTATTATTAAGATATTTTACTCTGATTGATGGTAATCTCTTCAGTAAGGGAGATAGTTCATTGCAGAGGTTTTACTCAAATGGATTGTAGTCTCTTCATTATTGGAGATAGTTTTTTGTTGAGGTTTTACTTCGATGGAGGGAAGTCTCTTCATTATGGGAGATAATTTTTTGTTGAGGTTTTACTCCGAGGAATGGTGTTCTCTCCATTATAGGATATATTTTGTTGTTCAGATGTTTTACTTTGATGGATGATAGGGTCTTCATTATGGGAGATAATTTGTTGTTCATATGTTTTACTCTGATGGAGAGTAATGTCTTCTTTAAGGGAGATAGTTTTTTGCTTAGGTTTTACTTCGATGGATGGTAGTCTCTTTATTATGGGAGATAATTCTTTGTTGTGGTTTTACTCCGATGGATGGTAGTCTGTTTATTGTGGGTGATAGTTCATTGTTCAGTTGTTTTACTCTGATGGATGGTAGTCTCTTCATTAAGGGAGATAGTTCATTGCTTAGGTTTTACTTCGATGGATGGTAGTCTCTTCATTATGGGAAATAGTTTGAAGTTGAGGTTTTAATCCGATGGATGGTAGTCTATACAATATGGGAGATAGTTTGTTATTTTGATGTTTTACTGTAATGGATGGCAGTCTCTTCTTTATGGAATATCATTCGTTGTTAAGATGTTTTACTCTGATGGATGGTAGTCTCTTTATCAAAGGAGATATTTCGTTGCTAAGATTTTACTCCGATGGATGATAGTCTCTATATTATGGGAGATAGTATGTTGGTTAGGTTTTACTCTGATGGATGGTAGTCTCTTCATTATGGGAAATAGTTTGTTGTTGAGATGTTTTACTTTAATAGATGTTAGTCTCTTCTTTATGGGAGATAGTTCATTGTCAAGAGTTTTTACTCTGATGGATGGTAGTCTCTTCATTAAGGGAGTTAGTTCGTTGCTGAGGAGTTACTCCCATGGATGGTAGTCTCTATATTATGGGAGATAGCCAGTTTGTTAGGTTTTACTCTGATGGTTTGTAGTCTCTTCATTATAGGAGATATTTCGTTTTTATATGTTTTACTCCGATGGATGGTAGTCTCTTCATTAGGGGAGATAGTTCATTGTTGAGGTTTTACTCCGATGGATGGTAGTCTCTTCATTATAGGAGAAAGTTCGTTGTTGAGATGTTTTACTCTGATGGATGGTAGTCTCTTTATTATGGGAGATAGTTCCTTGTTGAGATGTTTTACTCTAATGGATGGTATCTCTTCATTATGGAAGATAGTTTGTTGTTTAGATGTTTTACTCTAATGGATGGTAGTCTCTTCTTTATGGAATATCATTCGTTGTTAAGATGTTTTACTCCGATGAATGGTAGTCTCTTCAGTAAAGGAGATATTTCGTTGCTAAGATTTTACTCCGATGGATGATAGTCTCTATATTATGGGAGATAGTATGTTGGTTAGGTTTTACTCTGATGGATGGTAGTCTCTTCATTAAGTGACATATTTCGTTGCTGAGGTTTTACTCTAATGGATGGTAGTCTGTATATTATGCGAAATAGTATGTTGGTTAGGTTTTAATCCAATAGATGGTAGTCACAATTTATTATGGGTGTAAATTGGTTTTGAGATTTTTTTCTCCCATGGATTGTAGTCTCTTCATTATGGGAGATAGTTCATTGTTCAGATGTTTTACTCTAATGGATGTTAGTTTCTTCATTAAGGGAGATAATTTTTTGCTAAGGTTTTACTCTGATGGATGGTAGTCAATATATTATGGGAGATAGTCTGTTGCTTAGGTTTTACTCTTATGGATGGTAGTCTATTCATTATGGGTGATAGTTCGTTGTTCATATGTTTTTCTCTGATGAATGGTAGTCTCTTCATTAAGGGAGATAGTTTGTTGTTTAGGTTTTACTCCGATGGAGGGTGGTCTCTTAATTATGGGAGATAGTTTGTTGTTGAGGTTTTACTCTGACTGATGGTATTCTCTTCATTATGAGAGATAGTTTATTATTCAGATATTTTACTCTGATTGATGGTAATCTCTTCATTAAGGGAGATAGTTCATTGCAGAGGTTTTACTCAAATGGATTGTAGTCTCTTCATTATTGGAGATAGTTTTTTGTTGAGGTTTTACTCCGATGGAGGGAAGTCTCTTCATTATGGGAGATAGTTTTTTGTTGAGGTTTTACTCCGACGAATGGTGTTCTCTCCATTATAGGAGATATTTTGTTGTTCAGGTGTTTTACTTTGATGGATGATAGGGTCTTCATTATGGGAGATAATTTGTTGTTCATATGTTTTACTCTGATGGAGAGTAATGTCTTCTTTAAGGGAGATAGTTTTTTGCTTAGGTTTTACTTCGATGGATGGTAGTCTCTTTATTATGGGAGATAATTCTTTGTTGTGGTTTTACTCCGATGGATGGTAGTCTGTTTATTGTGGGTGATAGTTCATTGTTCAGTTGTTTTACTCTGATGGATGGTAGTCTCATCATTAAGGGAGATAGTTCATTGCTTAGGTTTTACTTCGATGGATGGTAGTCTCTTCATTATGGGAAATAGTTTGAAGTTGAGGTTTTAATCCGATGTATGGTAGTCTATACAATATGGGAGATAGTTTGTTATTTTGATGTTTTACTATAATGGATGGCAGTCTCTTCTTTATGGAATATCATTCGTTGTTAAGATGTTTTACTCTGATGGATGGTAGTCTCTTCATCAAAGGAGATATTTCGTTGCTAAGATTTTACTCCGATGGATGATAGTATATATATTATAAGAGATAGTTTGTTGGTTAGGTTTTACTCTGATGGATTGTAGTCTCTTCATTATGGGAAATAGTTTGTTGTTGAGATGTTTTACTTTAATAGATGTTAGTCTCTTCTTTATGGGAAATAGTTCATTGTCAAGACTTTTTACTCCGATGGATGGTAGTCTCTTCATTAAGGGAGTTAGTTCGTTGCTGAGGAGTTACTCCCATGGATGGTAGTCTCTATATTTTGGGAGATAGCCAGTTTGTTAGGTTTTACTCTGATGGTTTGTAGTCTCTTCATTATAGGAGATATTTCGTTTTTATATGTTTTACTCCGATGGATGGTAGTCTCTTCATTAGGGGAGATAGTTCATTGTTGAGGTTTTACTCCGATGGATGTTAGTCTCTTCATTATAGGAGAAAGTTCGTTGTTGAGATGTTTTACTCTAATGGATGGTAGTCTCTTTATTATGGGAGATAGTTCCTTGTAGAGATGTTTTACTCTAATGGATGGTATCTCTTCATTATGGAAGATAGTTTGTTGTTTAGATGTTTTACTCTAATGGATGGCAGTCTCTTCTTTATGGAATATCATTCATTGTTAAGATGTTTTACTCCGATGGATGGTAGTCTCTTCTTTATGGAATATCATTCATTGTTAAGATGTTTTACTCCGATGGATGGTAGTCTCTTCAGTAAAGGAGATATTTCGTTGCTAAGATTTTACTCCGATGGATGATAGTCTCTATATTATAGGAGATAGTATGTTGGTTAGGTTTTACTCTGATGGATGGTAGTCTCTTCATTAAGTGACATATTTTGTTGCTGAGGTTTTACTCTGATGGATGGTAGTCTGTATATTATGCGAAATAGTATGTTGGTTAGGTTTTAATCCAATAGATGGTAGTCACAATTTATTATGGGTGATAAATGGTTTTGAGATTTTTTTCTCCCATGGATGGTAGTCTCTTCATTATGGGAGATAGTTCATTGTTCAGATGTTTTACTCTAATGGACGTTAGTTTCTTCATTAAGGGAGATAATTTTTTGCTACGGTTTTACTCTGATGGATGGTAGTCTCTATATTATGGGAGATAGTCTGTTGCTTAGGTTTTACTCTGATGGATGGTAGTCTATTCATTATGGGTGATAGTTCGTTGTTCATATGTTTTTCTCTGATGAATGGTAGTCTCTTCATTAAGGGAGATAGTTCGTTGTTGAGGTTTTACTCCGATGGAGGGTGGTCTCTTCATTATGGGAGATAGTTTGTTGTTGAGGTTTTACCCCGACAGATGGTATTCTCTTCATTATGAGAGATAGTTTATTATTCAGATATTTTACTCTGATTGATGGTAATCTCTTCATTAAGGGAGATAGTTCATTGCAGAGGTTTTACTCAAATGGATTGTAGTCTCTTCATTATTGGAGATAGTTTTTTGTTGAGGTTTTACTCCGATGGAGGGAAGTCTCTTCATTATGGGAGATAGTTTTTTGTTGAGGTTTTACTCCGACAAATGGTGTTCTCTCCATTATGGGAGATATTTTGTTGTTTAGATGTTTTACTTTTATGGATGATAGGGTCTTCATTATGGGAGATAATTTGTTGTTCATATGTTTTACTCTGATGGAGAGTAATGTCTTCTTTAAGGGAGATAGTTTTTTGCTTAGGTTTTACTTCGATGGATGGTAGTCTCTTTATTATGGGAGATAATTATTTGTTGTGGTTTTACTCCGATGGATGGTAGTCTGTTTATTGTGGGTGATAGTTCATTGTTCAGTTGTTTTACTCTGATGGATGGTAGTCTCTTCATTAAGGGAGATAGTTCATTGCTTAGGTTTTACTTCGATGGATGGTAGTCTCTTCATTATGGGAAATAGTTTGAAGTTGAGGTTTTAATCCGATGGATGGTAGTCTAAACATTATGGGAGATAGTTTGTTGTTTTGATATTTTACTCTAATGGATGGCAGTCTCTTCTTTATGGAATATCATTCGTTGTTAAGATGTTTTACTCTGATGGATGGTAGTCTCTTCATCAAAGGAGATATTTCGTTGCTAAAATTTTACTCCGATGGATGATAGTCTCTATATTATGGGAGATAGTATGTTGGTTAGGTTTTACTCTGATGGATGGTAGTCTCTTCATTATGGGAAATAGTTTGTTGTTGAGATGTTTTACTTTAATAGATGTTATCCTCTTCTTTATGGGAGATAGTTCATTGTCAAGAGTTTTTACTCCGATGGATGGTAGTCTCTTCATTAAGGGAGTTACTTCGTTGCTGAGGAGTTACTCCCATGGATGGTAGTCTCTATATTATGGGAGATAGCCAGTTTGTTAGGTTTTACTCTGATGGTTTGTAGTCTCTTCATTATAGGAGATATTTCGTTTTTATATGTTTTACTCCGATGGATGGTAGTCTCTTCATTAGGGGAGATAGTTCATTGTTGAGGTTTTACTCCGATGGATGGTAGTCTCTTCATTATAGGAGAAAGTTCGTTGTTGAGATGTTTTACTCTGATGGATGGTAGTCTCTTTATTATGGGAGATAGTTCCTTGTTGAGATGTTTTACTCTAATGGATGGTATCTCTTCATTATGGAAGATAGTTTGTTGTTTAGATGTTTTACTCTAATGGATGGAAGTCTCTTCTTTATGGAATATCATTCGTTGTTAAGATGTTTTACTCCGATGGATGGTAGTCTCTTCAGTAAAAGATATATTTCGTTGCTAAGATTTTACTCCTAAGGATGATAGTCTCTATATTATGGGAGATAGTATGTTGGTTAGGTTTTACTCTGATGGAAGGTAGTCTCTTCATTAAGTGACATATTTCATTGCTGAGGTTTTACTCTGATGGATTGTAGTCTGTATATTATGCGAAATAGTATGTTGGTTAGGTTTTAATCCAATAGATGGTAGTCACAATTTATTATGGGTGATAAATGGTTTTGAGATTTTTTTCTCCCATGGATGGTAGTCTCTTCATTATGGGAGATAGTTCATTGTTCAGATGTTTTACTCTAATGGACGTTAGTTTCTTCATTAAGGGAGATAATTTTTTGCTACGGTTTTACTCTGATGGATGGTAGTCTCTATATTATGGGAGATAGTCTGTTGCTTAGGTTTTACTCTGATGGATGGTAGTCTATTCATTATGGGTGATAGTTCGTTGTTCATATGTTTTTCTCTGATGAATGGTAGTCTCTTCATTAAGGGAGATAGTTCGTTGTTGAGGTTTTACTCCGATGGAGGGTGGTCTCTTCATTATGGGAGATAGTTTGTTGTTGAGGTTTTACCCCGACAGATGGTATTCTCTTCATTATGAGAGATAGTTTATTATTCAGATATTTTACTCTGATTGATGGTAATCTCTTCATTAAGGGAGATAGTTCATTGCAGAGGTTTTACTCAAATGGATTGTAGTCTCTTCATTATTGGAGATAGTTTTTTGTTGAGGTTTTACTCCGATGGAGGGAAGTCTCTTCATTATGGGAGATAGTTTTTTGTTGAGGTTTTACTCCGACAAATGGTGTTCTCTCCATTATGGGAGATATTTTGTTGTTTAGATGTTTTACTTTTATGGATGATAGGGTCTTCATTATGGGAGATAATTTGTTGTTCATATGTTTTACTCTGATGGAGAGTAATGTCTTCTTTAAGGGAGATAGTTTTTTGCTTAGGTTTTACTTCGATGGATGGTAGTCTCTTTATTATGGGAGATAATTATTTGTTGTGGTTTTACTCCGATGGATGGTAGTCTGTTTATTGTGGGTGATAGTTCATTGTTCAGTTGTTTTACTCTGATGGATGGTAGTCTCTTCATTAAGGGAGATAGTTCATTGCTTAGGTTTTACTTCGATGGATGGTAGTCTCTTCATTATGGGAAATAGTTTGAAGTTGAGGTTTTAATCCGATGGATGGTAGTCTAAACATTATGGGAGATAGTTTGTTGTTTTGATATTTTACTCTAATGGATGGCAGTCTCTTCTTTATGGAATATCATTCGTTGTTAAGATGTTTTACTCTGATGGATGGTAGTCTCTTCATCAAAGGAGATATTTCGTTGCTAAAATTTTACTCCGATGGATGATAGTCTCTATATTATGGGAGATAGTATGTTGGTTAGGTTTTACTCTGATGGATGGTAGTCTCTTCATTATGGGAAATAGTTTGTTGTTGAGATGTTTTACTTTAATAGATGTTATCCTCTTCTTTATGGGAGATAGTTCATTGTCAAGAGTTTTTACTCCGATGGACGGTAGTCTCTTCATTAAGGTAGTTACTTCGTTGCTGAGGAGTTACTCCCATGGATGGTAGTCTCTATATTATGGGAGATAGCCAGTTTGTTAGGTTTTACTCTGATGGTTTGTAGTCTCTTCATTATAGGAGATATTTCGTTTTTATATGTTTTACTCCGATGGATGGTAGTCTCTTCATTAGGGGAGATAGTTCATTGTTGAGGTTTTACTCCGATGGATGGTAGTCTCTTCATTATAGGAGAAAGTTCGTTGTTGAGATGTTTTACTCTGATGGATGGTAGTCTCTTTATTATGGGAGATAGTTCCTTGTTGAGATGTTTTACTCTAATGGATGGTATCTCTTCATTATGGAAGATAGTTTGTTGTTTAGATGTTTTACTCTAATGGATGGCAGTCTCTTCTTTATGGAATATCATTCGTTGTTAAGATGTTTTACTCCGATGGATGGTAGTCTCTTCAGTAAAAGATATATTTCGTTGCTAAGATTTTACTCCTAAGGATGATAGTCTCTATATTATGGGAGATAGTATGTTGGTTAGGTTTTACTCTGATGGAAGGTAGTCTCTTCATTAAGTGACATATTTCATTGCTGAGGTTTTACTCTGATGGATTGTAGTCTGTATATTATGCGAAATAGTATGTTGGTTAGGTTTTAATCCAATAGATGGTAGTCACAATTTATTATGGGTGATAAATGGTTTTGAGATTTTTTTCTCCCATGGATGGTAGTCTCTTCATTATGGGAGATAGTTCATTGTTCAGATGTTTTACTCTAATGGACGTTAGTTTCTTCATTAAGGGAGATAATTTTTTGCTACGGTTTTACTCTGATGGATGGTAGTCTCTATATTATGGGAGATAGTCTGTTGCTTAGGTTTTACTCTGATGGATGGTAGTCTATTCATTATGGGTGATAGTTCGTTGTTAATATGTTTTTCTCTGATGAATGGTAGTCTCTTCATTAAGGGAGATAGTTCGTTGTTGAGGTTTTACTCCGATGGAGGGTGGTCTCTTCATTATGGGAGATAGTTTGTTGTTGAGGTTTTACCCCGACAGATGGTATTCTCTTCATTATGAGAGATAGTTTATTATTCAGATATTTTACTCTGATTGATGGTAATCTCTTCATTAAGGGAGATAGTTCATTGCAGAGGTTTTACTCAAATGGATTGTAGTCTCTTCATTATTGGAGATAGTTTTTTGTTGAGGTTTTACTCCGATGGAGGGAAGTCTCTTCATTATGGGAGATAGTTTTTTGTTGAGGTTTTACTCCGACAAATGGTGTTCTCTCCATTATAGGAGATATTTTGTTGTTTAGATGTTTTACTTTGATGGATGATAGGGTCTTCATTATGGGAGATAATTTGTTGTTCATATGTTTTACTCTGATGGAGAGTAATGTCTTCTTTAAGGGAGATAGTTTTTTGCTTAGGTTTTACTTCGATGGATGGTAGTCTCTTTATTATGGGAGATAATTCTTTGTTGTGGTTTTACTCCGATGGATGGTAGTCTGTTTATTGTGGGTGATAGTTCATTGTTCAGTTGTTTTACTCTGATGGATGGTAGTCTCTTCATTAAGGGAGATAGTTCATTGCTTAGGTTTTACTTCGATGGATGGTAGTCTCTTCATTATGGGAAATAGTTTGAAGTTGAGGTTTTAATCCGATGGATGGTAGTCTAAACATTATGGGAGATAGTTTGTTGTTTTGATATTTTACTCTAATGGATGGCAGTCTCTTCTTTATGGAATATATTCGTTGTTAAGATGTTTTACTCTGATGGATGGTAGTCTCTTCATCAAAGGAGATATTTCGTTGCTAAAATTTTACTCCGATGGATGATAGTCTCTATATTATGGGAGATAGTATGTTGGTTAGGTTTTACTCTGATGGATGGTAGTCTCTTCATTATGGGAAATAGTTTGTTGTTGAGATGTTTTACTTTAATAGATGTTAGCCTCTTCTTTATGGGAGATAGTTCATTGTCAAGAGTTTTTACTCCGATGGACGGTAGTCTCTTCATTAAGGGAGTTACTTCGTTGCTGAGGAGTTACTCCCATGGATGGTAGTCTCTATATTATGGGAGATAGCCAGTTTGTTAGGTTTTACTCTGATGGTTTGTAGTCTCTTCATTATAGGAGATATTTCGTTTTTATATGTTTTACTCCGATGGATGGTAGTCTCTTCATTAGGGGAGATACTTCATTGTTGAGGTTTTACTCCGATGGATGGTAGTCTCTTCATTATAGGAGAAAGTTCGTTGTTGAGATGTTTTACTCTGATGGATGGTAGTCTCTTTATTATGGGAGATAGTTCCTTGTTGAGATGTTTTACTCTAATGGATGGTATCTCTTCATTATGGAAGATAGTTTGTTGTTTAGATGTTTTACTCTAATGGATGGCAGTCTCTTCTTTATGGAATATCATTCGTTGTTAAGATGTTTTACTCCGATGGATGGTAGTCTCTTCAGTAAAAGATATATTTCGTTGCTAAGATTTTACTCCTATGGATGATAGTCTCTATATTATGGGATATAGTATGTTGGTTAGGTTTTACTCTGATGGAAGGTAGTCTCTTCATTAAGTGACATATTTCGTTGCTGAGGTTTTACTCTGATGGATGGTAGTCTGTATATTATGCGAAATAGTATGTTGCTTAGGTTTTAATCCAATAGATGGTAGTCACAACTTATTATGGGTGGTAAATGGTTTTGAGATTTTTTTCTCCCATGGATGGTAGTCTCTTCATTATGGGAGATAGTTCATTGTTCAGATGTTTTACTCTAATGGATGTTAGTTTCTTCATTAAGGGAGATAATTTTTTGCTAAGGTTTTACTCTGATGGATGGTAGTCTCTATATTATGGGAGATAGTTTGTTGCTTAGGTTTTACTCTGATGGATGGTAGTCTCTTCATTATGGGTGATAATTGTTGTTGAGATTTTTTTCTCCGATGGATGTTAGTCTTTTCATTATGGGAGATAGTTCGTTGTTCAGATGTTTTACTCTAATGGATGGTAGTTTCTTCATTAAGGGAGATAGTTTTTTGCTAAGGTTTTACTCTGATGGATTGTAGTCTCTATATTATTGGAGATAGTCTGTTGCTTAGGTTTTACTCTGATGGATGGTAGTCTCTTCATTATGGGTGATATTTCGTTGTTAGATGTTTTACTCCGATGGATGGTAGTCTCTTCATTATGTGAGATAGTTTGTTGTTGAGGTTTTAATCTGATGGATGGTAGTCTATACATTATGGGAGATAGTTTTTTGTTGAGGTTTTACTCCGATGAATGGTGTTCTCTCCATTATAGGAGATATTTTATTGTTCAGATGTTTTACTTTGATGGATGATAGGGTCTTCATTATGGGATATAATTTGTTGTTCATATGTTTTACTCTGATGGAGAGTAATGTCTTCTTTAAGGGAGATAGTTTTTTGCATATGTTTTACTTCGATGGATGGTAGTCTCTTTATTATGGGAGATATTTCTTTGTTGTGGTTTTACTCCGATGGATGGTAGGCTGTTTATTATGGGTGATAGTTCAGTGTTCAGTTGTTTTACTCTGATGGATGGTAGTCTCTTCATTAAGGGAGATAGTTCATTGCTTAGGTTTTACTCTGATGGATGATAGTTCGTTGTTCATATGTTTTTCTCTGATGAATGGTAGTCTCTTCATTAAGTGAGATAGTTCGTTGTTGAGGTTTTGCTCCGATGGAGGGTAGTCTCTTCATTATGGGAGATAGTTTGTTGTTGAGGTTTTACTCCGACAGATGCTATTCTCTTCATTATGAGAGATAGTTTATTATTCAGATATTTTACTCTGATTGATGGTAATCTCTTCATTAAGGGAGATAGTTCATTGCAGAGGTTTTACTCAAATTGATTGTAGTCTCTTCATTATTGGAGATAGTTTTTTGTTGAGGTTTTACTCCGATGGAGGGAAGTCTCTTCATTATGGGAGATAGTTTTTTGTTGAGGTTTTACTCCGACGAATGGTGCTCTCTCCATTATAGGAGATATTTTGTTGTTCAGATGTTTTACTTTGATGGATGATAGGGTCTTCATTATGGGAGATAATTTGTTGTTCATATGTTTTACTATGATGGAGAGTAATGTCTTCTTTAAAGGAGATAGTTTTTTGCTTAGGTTTTAATTCGATGGATGGTAGTCTCTTTATTATGGGAGATAATTCTTTGTTGTGGTTTTACTCCGATGGATGGTAGTCTGTTTATTGTGGGTGATAGTTCATTGTTCAGTTGTTTTACTCTTATGGATGGTAGTCTCTTCATTAAGGGAGATACTTCATTGCTTAGGTTTTACTTCGATGGATGGTAGTCTCTTCATTATGGGAAATAGTTAGAAGTTGAGGTTTTAATCTGATGGATGGTAGTCTATACATTATGGGAGATAGTTTGTTGTTTTGATGTTTTACTCTAGTGGATGGCAATCTCTTCTTTATGGAATATCATTCGTTGTTAAGATGTTTTACTCTGATGGATGGTAGTCTCTTCATCAAAGGAGATATTTCGTTGCTAAGATTTTACTCTGATGGATGATAGTCTCTATATTATGGGAGATAGTATGTTGGTGAGGTTTTACTCTGATGGATGGTAGTCTCTTCATTATGGGAAATAGTTTGTTGTTGAGATGTTTTACTTTAGTAGATGGTAGTCTCTTCTTTATGGGAGATAGTTCATTGTCAAGAGTTTTTACTCCGATGGATGGTAGTCTCTTCATTAAGGGAGTTAGTTCGTTGCTGAGGAGTTACTCCGATGGATGGTAGTCTCTATATTATGGGAGATAGCCAGTTTGTTATGTTTTACTCTGATGGTTTATAGTCTCTTCATTATAGGAGATATTTCGTTTTTATATGTTTTACTCCGTTGGATGGTAGTCTCTTCATTAGGGGAGATAGTTCATTGTTGAGGTTTTACTCCGATGGATGGTAGTCTCTTCATTATAGGAGAAAGTTCGTTGTTGAGATGTTTTACTCTGATGGATGGTAGTCTCTTTATTATGGAAGATAGTTCCTTGTTGAGATGTTTTACTCTAATGGATGGTATCTCTTCATTATGGAAGATAGTTTGTTGTTTAGATGTTTTACTCTAATGGATGGCAGTCTCTTCTTTATGGAATATCATTCGTTGTTAAGATGTTTTACTCCGATGGATGGTAGTCTCTTCAGTAAAGGAGATATTTCGTTGCTAAGATTTTACTCCGATGGATGATATTCTCTATATTATGGGAGATAGTATGTTGGTTAGGTTTTACTCTGATGGATGGTAGTCTCTTCATTAAGTGACATATTTCGTTGCTGAGGTTTTACTCTGATGGATGGTAGTCTGTATATTATGGGAAATAGTATGTTGGTTAGGTTTTAATCCAATAGATGGTAGTCACAATTTATTATGGGTGATAATTGGTTTTGAGATTTTTTTCTCCGATGGATGGTAGTCTCTTCATTATGGGAGATAGTTCATTGTTCAGATGTTTTACTCTAATGGATGTTAGTTTCTTCATTAAGGGAGATAATTTTTTGCTAAGGTTTTACTCTAATGGATGGTAGTCTCTATATTATGGGAGAAAGTCTGTTGCTTAGGTTTTACTCTGATGGATGGTAGTCTCTTCATTATAGGTGATAGTTTGTTGTTCATATGTTTTACTCTGATGAATGGTAGTCTCTTTATTAAGGGATATAGTTCGTTGTTGAGGTTTTACTCCGATGGAGGGTGGTCTCTTCATTATGGGAGATAGTTTGTTGTTGAGGTTTTACTCCGACATATGGTATTCACTTCATTATGAGAGATGGTTTATTATTCAAATGTTTTACTCTGATTGATGGTAATCTCTTCATTAAGGGAGATAGTTCATTGCAGAGGTTTTACTCAAATGGATTGTAGTGTCTTCATTATTGGAGATAGTTTTTTGTGGAGGTTTTACTCTGATGGAGGGTAGTCTCTTCATTATGGGAGATAGTTTTTTGTTGATGTTTTACTCTGACGAATGGTGTTCTCTCCATTATGGGAGATATTTTGTTGTTCAGATGATTTACTTCAATGGATGATAGGGTGTTCATTATGGGAGATAGTTTGTTATTCATATGTTTAACTCTGATGGAGAGTGGTGTCTTCTTTAAGGGAGATAGTTTTTTGCTTAGTTTTAACTTCGATTGATGGTAGTCTCTTCATTATGGGAGATAATTCTTAGTTTTGTTTTTACTCTGATGGATGGTAGTTTGTTTATTGTGGGAGATATTTAATTGTTCATTTGTTTTACTCTGATGGATGGTAGTCTCTTTATTAAGGGAGATAGTTCATTGCTTAGGTTTTACTCCGATGGATGGTAGTCTCTTCATTATGGGAAATAGTTTGTTGTTGAAGTTTTAAATCGATGGATGGTAGTGTATACATTATGGGAGATAGTTTGTTGTTTAGATGTTTTACTCTAATGGATGGCAGTCTCTTCTTTATGGAATATCATTCGTTGTTAAGATGTTTTACTCCGATGGATGGTAGTCTCTTCATTAAAGGAGATATTTCGTTGCTAAGATTTTACTCCAATAGATGATAGTCTCTATATTATGAGAGATAGTATGTTGGTTAGGTTTTACTCTGATGGATGGTAGTCTCTTCATTATGGGAAATAGTTTGTTGTTGAGATGTTTTAATTTAATAGATGGTAGTCTCTTCTTTATGGGAGATAGTTCATTGTTAAGATTTTTTACTATGATGGATGGTAGTCTCTTCATTAAGGGAGATAGTTCACTGCTGAGGTTTTACTTGGATGGATGGTAGTCTCTATATTATGGTAGATAGTCAGTTGGTTAGGTTATACTATGATGGATTGTAGTCTCTTCATTATAGGAGATATTTTGTTTTTATATGTTTTACTCCGATGGATGGTCGTCTCTTCATTAGGGGAGATAGTTCATTGTTGAGGTTTGACTCCGATGGATGGTAATCTCTTCATTATAGGAGAAAGTTCATTGTTGAGATGTTTTATTCCATAGACGGTAGTCTCTTTCTTATGGGAGATACTTTGTTATTGAGATGTTTTAATCCAATGGATGGTAGTCTTTTCATTATGGGAGATAGTTTCGTGTTGAGATGTTTTACTCTAATGGATGGTATCTCTTCATTATGGAAGATAGCTTGTTGTTTAGATGTTTTACTCCGATGGATGTTAGCCTCTTCATTAAGTGAGATATTTTTTCGTTGAGGTCTTACTCCGATGGATGGTAGACTCTATATTATTGGAGATAATATGTTGGTTAGGTTTTAATCCAATAGATGGTAGTCTCTTCATTATGAGTGATAATTGTTGTTAAGATGTTTTTATCAGAAGGATGTTAGTCTCTTCATTATGGGAGATAGTTCCTTGTTCATATGTTTTCCTTTAATGGATGGTAGTTTCTTCATTAAGGGAGATAGTTTTTTGCTGAGGTTTTATATTGATGGATGGTAGTCTCTGTATTATGGGAGATAGTCTGTTGCTTAGGTTTTACTCTAATGGATGGTAGTATCTTCATTATGGGTGATATTTTGTTGTTGAGATGTTTTACAATGATGAATGGTAGTATATTCATTAAGGGAGATAGTTCGTTGTTGAGGTTTTACTCCGATGGAGGGTGGTCTCTTCATTATGCGAGATAGTTTGTTGTTGAGGTTTTACTCCGACAAATGGTATTCTCTTCATTATGAGTTATAGTTTACTATTCAGATGTTTTACTCTGATGGATGGTAGTCTCTTTATTAAGGGAGACAGTTCATTGCAGAGGTTTTACTCCGATGGATTGTAGTCTCTTCATTATTGGAGATAGTTTTGTGTTAAGGTTTTACTCTGATGAAGGGTAGTCTCTTCATTACGGGAGATAGTTTTTTGTTGAAGTTTTACTCTGACGGATGATATTCTCTGCATTATGGGAGATAGTTTGTAGTTCAGATGTTTTACTACGATCGATGATAGTCTCTTCATTATGGGAGATTGTTTGTTGCTCATATGTTTTACTCTGATGGAGGGTACTGTCTTTTTTAATGGTGTTAGTTTTTGCTTAGGTTTTACTTCGATGGATGGTAGTCTCTTCATTATGGGAGATAGTTCTTTGTTGCGGTTTTACTCCGATGGATGGTAGTCTGTTTATTATGGGAGATAGTTCATTGTTCAGTTGTTTTACTCTGATGGATGTTAGTCTCTTCATTAAGGGAGATAGTTCATTGCTTAGGTTTTTCTCAAATGGATTGTAGTCTCTTCATTATTGGAGATAGTTTTTTGTTGAGGTTTTACTCTTATGGAGGGTAGTCTCTTCATTATGGGAGATAGTTTTTTGTTGAGGTTTTACTCCGACGAATAGTATTCTCTCTTCGTTATGGGAGATAGTTTGTTGTTCAGATGTTTTACTTCGATGTATGGTAGTCTTTAGATTATGGGAGATAGTTTTTTGTTCATATGTTTTACTCAGATGGAGAGTAGTGTCTTCTTTAAGGGAGATGGTTTTTTGCTTAGGTTTTACTTCGATGGATGGAAGTCTCTTCATTATGGGAGATAATTCTTTGTTGTGGTTTTACTCCGATGGATGGTAGTCTGTTTATTGTAAGAGATAGTTCATTGTTCAGTTGTTTTACTATGATGGATAGTAGTCTCTTCATTAAGGGAGATAGTGCATTGCTTAGGTTTTACTTCGATGGATGGTAGTCCCTTCATTATGGGAAATAGTTTGAAGTTGAGGTTTTAATCAGATGGATGGTAGTCTATACATTATGGGAGATAGTTTGTGGTTGAGATGTCTTACTCCAATGGATGGTAGTCTCTTCTTTTTGGAATATCGTTCGTTGTTAACATGTTTTACTCCGATGGATGGTAGTCTCTTCATTAAAGGAGATATTTCGTTGCTAAGATTTTACTCCGATGGATGATAGTCTCTATATTATGGGAGATAGTATGTTGGTTAGGTTTTAATCTGATGGATGGTAGTCTCTTCATTATGGGAAATAGTTTGTTGTTGAGATGTTTTACTTTAATGCATGGTAGTCTCTTCTTTATGGGAGATAGTTCGTTGTTAAGATTTTTTACTTCGATGGATGGTAGTCTCTTCATTAAGGGACATAGTTCGTTGCAGAGGTTTTACTCCGATTGATGGTAGTCTCTATATTATGGGAGATAGTCAGTTGGTTAAGTTTTACTCTGATGGATTATAGTCTCTTCATTATAGGAGATATTTCGTTTTTATATGTTTTACTCCGATGGATGGTAGTCTCTTCATTAGGGGAGATTGTTCATTGTTGAGTTTTTACTCCGATGGATGGTAGTCTCTTCATTATAGGAGAAAGTTCGTTGTTGAGATGTTTTATTCCAAGACAGTAGTCTCTTTATTATGGGAGATACTTCGTTGTTGAGATGTTTTACTCAGATGGATGGTAGTCTCTTCATTATGGGAGATAGTTCCTTGTTGAGATGTTTTACTTTAATGGATGGTATCTCTTCATTATGGAAGATAGTTTGTTGTTAAGATGTTTTACTCTGATGGATGGTAGTCTCTTCATTAAGTGAGATATTTTGTTGCTAAGGTTTTACTCCGATGGATGGTAGTCTCTATATTTTGGGAGATAGTATGTTGGTTAGGTTTTAATCCAATAGATGGTAGTCTCTTCATTATGGGTGATAATTGTTGTTGAGATTTTTTTCTCTGATGGATGTTAGACTTTTTATTATGGGAGATAGTTCGTTGTTCAGATGTTTTACTCTAATGGATGGTAGTTTCTTCATTAAGGGAGATAGTTTTTTGCTAAGGTTTTACTCTGATGAATGGTAGTATTTATATTATGTGAGATAGTTTGTTGCTTAGATTTTACTCTGATGGATGGTAGTCTCTTCATTATGGGTGATATTTCGTTGTTCATATGTTTTACTCTAATGAATGGTAATCTCTTCATTAAGGGAGATAGTTCGTTGTTGAGGTTTTACTCCGATGGAGGGTGGTCTCTTCATTATGGGAGATAATTTGTTATTAAGGTTTTACTCCGATAGATGGTATTCTCTTCATTACGAGATATAGTTTATTGTTTAGATGTTTTACTCTGATGGATGGTAGTATCTTCATTAAGGGAGATAGTTCATTGCAGAGCTTTTACTCAAATGGATTGTAGTCTCTTCATTATGGGTGATAATTGTTCTTGATATTTTTTTCTCCGATGGTTGTTAGTCTCTTCATTATGGGAGATAGTTCGTTGTTAAGATGTTTCACTCTAATGGATGGTAGTTTCTTCATTAAGGGAGATAGTTTGTTGCTTAGGTTTTACTCTGATGGATGGTAGTCTCTTAATTATGGGTGATAGTTCATTGGTCATATGTTTTACTCTGATGAATGGTAGTCTCTTAATTAAAGGGAGATAGTTCATTGTTGAGGTTTTACTCCGGTGGAGGGTGGTCTCTTCATTATGGGAGATAGCTTGTTGTTTAGGTTTTACTCCAACAGATGGTATTCTCTTCATTATGAGAAATAGTTTATTATACATATGTTTTACTCTGATGGAAGGTAGTCTCTTCATTAAGGGAGATAGTTCATTGTAGAGGTTTTACTCCGATGGATTGTAGTCTCTGCATTATTGGAGATAGTTTTTTGTTGAGGTTTTACTCTGATGGAGGATAGTCTCTTCATTATGGGAGATAGTTTTTTGTTGAGGTTTTACTCTGGTGAATTGTAATCTCTGCATTATGGGAGATAGTTTGTTGTTCAGATGTTTTTACTTTGATGGATGGTAGTCTCTTCATTATGGGAAATAGTTTGTTGTTCATATGTTTTACTCTGATGGAAGGTAGTGTCTTCTTTAAGGGAGATATTTTTTTGCTTAGGTTTTACTTCGATGGATGGTAGTCTCTTTATTATGGGAGATAGTTCTTTGTTGTGGTTTTACTCTGTTGGATGGTAGTCTGTTTATTGTGGGAGATAGTTCATTGTTCAGTTGTTTTACTCTGATGGATGGTAGTCTCTTCATTAAGGGAGATAATTCATTGCTTAGGTTTTACTCTGATGGATGGTAGTCTCTTCATTATGGGAGATAGTTTGTTGTTGAGGTTTTAATATGATGGATGGTAGTCTATACATTATGGGAGATAGTTTGTTGTTGAGATGTCTTACTCCAATGGATGGTAGTGTCTTCTACATGGAACATCGTTCGTTGTTAAGATGTTTTACTCCGATGTACGGTAGTCTCTTCATTAAAGGAGATATTTCATTGCTAAGATTTTATTCCGATGGATGATAGTCTCTATATTATGGGAGATAGTATGTTGGTTAGGTTTTACTCCGATAAATGGTAGTCTCTTCATTATGGGAAATAGTTTGTTATTGAGATGTTTTGCTTTAATGGATGGTAGTCTCTTCTTTATGGGAGATAGTTCGTTGTTAAGATTTTTTATTCCGATGGATGGTAGTTTGTTCATTAAGGGACATAGTTCATTGTTGAGGTTTTACTCCGATGGATGGTAGTCTCTATATTATGGGAGATAGTCAGTTGGTTAGGTTTTACTCTGATGGATTGTAGTCTCTTCATTATAGGAGATATTTCATTTTTATATGTTTTACTCCGATGGATGGTAGTCTCTTCATTAGGGGAGATAGTTCATTATTGAGGTTTTACTCCGATGGATGGTAGTCTCTTCATTATAGGAGAAAGTTAGTTGTTGAGATGTTTTATTCCAAGACAATAGTCTCTTTATTATGGGAGATACTTTGTTGTTGAGATGTTTTACTCTGTAGCGGTGAAAATCGGAGATCAAGCTATTAATTAACTTGACTCACAAAAGCAATAGTCGCCACCACGCTTTATTTATTTCCAAAAGGAAAAGGGAAAAGAGCCAAATAAAACCCTAAAAAAACATGGAATGTTAAATAAAAGGAATACAATGCGTTTTTTAAAAGAGATCAAGAGTTCGGGGGTTGGTTATGCAATGGGAAGGTATTAGCACCCAATGCATCTACGGTACTCCGCAGGAACCTTTTGAAATATCTGTTTTTTAGTTAAAAATTGTTTGTTATGTACAAGGGGAAAAATGAGTTTTTATTATTGCGTTCGTGAGGGTTTCACGACCCTTTTCCTACGTATCCAATGAAGGAATCAAAACACCGTAGTTCTTCTTAAAAAAAGGTTGATTTGTTTTGTGTTTTTTAGTGGGCGACGTTAACGCACGCATTCTAGCAATAGGCATGGCCGATATCGCAGTAGAATGGGTATAACATGCCCTTGGGGGAGTTTTTGATTTGTTGAGTGTTTTTTTACATTTTTTAAAGTATGTTCAAGTAAGGATTAAAGAGTGTTTTTGATTTTTTGTGGTTTGTTTATGGTTTGTTTTCTTGTTGATTTTATCTTGCCTAATTACTAGCATTTGTACAAAGCAAATAAAATGCAGAAAGATAAAAACCTACGCTATTACAAACATATCAAAATCATAAAAAAATATGAAGGAAAAGAAAAAAAAAGTAAGAAAAATGGGCGTCTTTTGATTCTGGCAGGACAGACTTCGACTAGCATTATGTTGGCCTCTTTCGATTGGGAGCTGGCAGAGGCGAAGTCCTGTCCTTCGATTGGGGAAAAGGCAGTTGCAAGGTCCTGTCCTTCGACTAGGGGAAAGGCAGCAGCAAGGTTCTGTACTTCGATTGGCCTGGAAGTCAGTGAGTTGTATCCTTCGACTGGGAGTTCGCGCCAGTGAGGTTTTATCCTTCGATTGTCCTGGAAGTCAGTGAGGGGATGTCTTTCGATTAGACATGGCTTGCCTCCTGGTTGTCTCCTTCGTTCAACCTGGAGAGTGAGGGTAGAAGCCAGAAGCTTCGTTCCTATTTCATGTTCCCTGTATCTTTCATTTCAAATATTAAATGACAACATGGCCTGGGGCCATGCTAGTAAAACAGTTTAATAATTAAAGAAAAACGAAAAGGTTAAATTTTAAAACATGTTTACAAGGAGGAAACGAAAGAACAGTGGTATGTACAATGTTTTGAAACAAACAAAAGTATTATTTACATGTTATGCTGGAAATGAAAAGTTCGAAGGTAAGAGTGACTTACCTGGCTTCAGGCTGGAACGTGTGTTAGGCCCTGAGTGGTGGCTTTGGAGCGCTTCTGGGTTCGAAGGGGATAACAAGCGTGAGGTCCTTCCTGCTGTATTCGAATGAGGGGTCACAGGCTGTGCTGGGAGCGCTGGATTCGAAGGAAAGGGAAGCAAACATGATGCTTCTGTGATTCGAAGGAGACTGAAGTGGGGTTGTTCTTCAGAATCGAAGGAAGTAAGTGTTTGGGATTTTTTGTTCTCACAAGTATTGAAGGGACTTGAGAGATTTTTTGTGTTTAGGAAAATTTGGTGTTCTCACAAGTATTGAAGGGACTTGAGAGATTTTGTGTTTGGGAAATTTTGTTCTCACAAGTATTGAAGGGAATTTGAGAATTTTTATGTTTGAGAATTTTTGAGTTGGAGAAAATTGGGAAGAGATTCGTCTGGCCCAAAGTCCTCCTTGGATTTTTTGTGATTTTCTACAGTGCTTGAGAAAATTTGGGAGAGGTTCGTCTGGCCCAAAGATCCTCTTTTCTTATGTTGTGAAGCCTTGTATTTATAGGCAGATTTGCTGAAGTTTTGGGGGGAAAACAAAATAACGTTTGAACAGTTTGGGAATACTGTTTCGACCCTTTCTTCAATGCAGCTCTTGTGCACTCCTTTTTGGGCAAGCACGGGACTGTTGTAGCAGGCTCTGCAGTATTTTGGAGTTTAGTGGTTGGTGGGTGCAGGCTCAACAGTGTTTGTTGCATGGTAGTACAGTGGTCCAACTTGTGAATCGAAGGAGACTGTACTGCCCATCGAAGCTTGTGTTCGAAGGAGACTGCATTGCCCATCAAAGCTTGTGGATCGAAGGGGGCTGTATTGTCCATCGAAGGCTTGTGAATTGAAGGAGGCTGTATTGTCCAATCGAAACATGTTTGCAGGCAGTAGATCGAAGTAGGCTTGCAGGCAGCAAATTTGTCCAAATCGAAATAGGCCTAAACTTGCATTCAAAGGAGGTTTTTGAGTTCAAAATGAAGGACATGCCCAAGTAGCATTCGAAGGATACCTGTCAACACATGAAATCAAAGAAACAAAAACACACATTTCGTGCTTGATTAGAAGTTAGTGATACATAGGCAAAAAATGTTCAAAACACTTGACAATTTCTGCACAATCAATGCTCAAAGGTGAGAGGTTGAAAACTAACTGTATTTAGTGACCTTGAACTTTGTATAAAAATGCAAAAATGCAAATGGGATCTTAGGTCAAAAATTGGGGTACAACACTCTGATGTATGGTAGTCTCTTCATTATGGGAGATAGTTCCTTGTTGAGATGTTTTACTTTAATGGATGGTATCTCTTCATTATGGAAGATAGTTTGTTGTTAAGATGTTTTACTCCGATGGATGGTAGCCTCTTCATTAAGTGAGATATTTTGTTGCTGAGGTTTTACTCTGATGGATGTTAGTCTCTATATTATGGGAGATAGTATGTTGGTTAGGTTTTAATCCAATAGATGGTAGTCTCTTCATTATGGGTGATAATTGTTGTTGAGATTTTTTTCTCCGATGGATGTTAGTCTTTTCATTATGGGAGATAGTTCGTTGTTCAGATGTTTTACTCTAATGGATGGTAGTTTCTTCATTAAGGGAGATAGTTTTTTGCTAAGGTTTTAATCTGATGGATGGTAGTCTCTATATTATAGGAGATAGTCTGTTGCTGAGGTTTTACTCTGATGGATGGTAGTCTCTTAATTATGGGAGATAATTCTTTGTTGTGGTTTTAGTCTGATGGATGGTAGTCTCTTCATTATGGGAGATAGTTTGTTGTTGAGGTTTTAATCTGATGTATGGTAGTCTATACATTATAGGAGATAGTTTGTTGTTGAGATGTCTTACTCCAATGGATGGTAGTCTCTTCTTTATGGAATATCGTTCGTTGTTAACATGTTTTACTCTGATGGATGGTAGTCTCTTCATTAAAGGAGATATTTCGTTGCTAAGATTTTACTCTGATGGAGGATAGTCTCTATATTATGGGAGATAGTATGTTGGTTAGGTTTTAATCTGATGGATGGTAGTCTCTTCATTATGGGAAATAGTTTATTGTTGAGATGTTTTACTTTAATGAATGGTAGTCTCTTCTTTATGGGAGATAGTTCGTTGTTAAGATTTTTTACTCTGATGGATGGTAGTCTCTTCATTAAGGGACATAGTTTGTTGCAGAGGTTTTACTCTGATTGATGGTAGTCTCTATACTATGGGAGATAGTCAGTTGGTTAAGTTTTACTCTGATGGATTATAGTCTCTTCATTATAGGAGATATTTCATTTTTATATGTTTTACTCCGATGGATGGTAGTCTCTTCATTAGGGGAGATTGTTCATTGTTAAGTTTTTACTCCGATGGATGGTAGTCTCTTCATTATAGGAGAAAGTTCGTGTTTGAGATGTTTTATTCCAAGACGGTAGTCTCTTTATTATGGGAGATACTTAGCTGTTGAGATGTTTTACTCTGATGGATGGTAGTCTCTTCATTATGGGAGATAATTCCTTGTTGAGATGTTTAACTTTAATGGATGGTATCACTTCATTATGGAAGATAGTTCGTCGTTAAGATGTTTTACTCCGATGGATGGTAGTCTCTTCATTAAGTGAGATATTTTGTTGCTGAGGTTTTACTCCGATGGATGGTAGTCTCTATATTATGGGAGATAGTATGTTGTTTAGGCTTTAATCCAATAGATGGTAGTCTCTTCATTATGGGTGATAATTGTTGTTGAGATTTGTTTCTCCGATGGATGTTAGTCTTTTTATTATGGGAGATAGTTCGTTGTTCAGATGTTTTACTCTAATGGATGGTAGTTTCTTCATTAAGGGAGATAGTTTTTTGCTAAGGTTTTACTCTGATGGATGGTAGTCTTTATATTATGGGAGATAGTTTGTTTCTTAGATTTTACTCTGATGGAGGGTAGTCTCTTTATTATGGGTGATATTTCGTTGTTCATATGTTTTACTCTAATGAATGGTAGTCTCTTCATTAAGGGAGATAGTTCATTGTTGAAGTTTTACTCCGATGGAGGGGTGTCTCTTCATTATGGGAAATAGTTTGTTATTGAGGTTTTACTCTGACAGATGGTATTCTCTTCATTATGAGATATAGTTTATTGTTTAGATGTTTTACTCTGATGGATGGTAGTATCTTCATTAAGGGAGATAGTTCATTGCAGAGCTTTTACTCAAATGGATTGTAGTCTCTTCATTATGGGTGATAATTATTGTTGAGATGTTTTTCTCCAATGGATGTTAGTCTCTTCATTATGGGAGATAGTTTGTTGTTCAGATGTTTCACTCTAATGGATGGTAGTTTCTTCATTAAGGGAGATCGTTTTTTGCTGTGGTTTTACTATGACAGATGATAGTCTCTATATTATGGGAGATAGTTTGTTGCTTAGGTTTTACTCTGATGGATGGTAGTCTCTTCATTATGGGTGATAGTTCGTTGTTCATATGTTTTACTCTGATGAATGGTAGTCTCTTCATTAAGGGAGATAGTTCATTATTGAGGTTTTACTCCGGTGGAGGGTGGTCTCTTCATTATGGGAGATATTTTATTGTTTAGGTTTTACTCCGACAGATGGTATTCTCTTCATTATCAGAGAGTTTATTATACATATGTTTTACTCTGATGAAAGGTAGTCTCTTCATTAAGGGAGATAGTTCATTGCAGAGGTTTTACTCCGATGGATTGTAGTCTCTGCATTATTGGAGATAGTTTTTTGTTGAGGTTTTACTCCGATGGAGGGTAGTCTCTTCATTATGGGAGATAGTTTTTTGTTGAGGTTTTACACTGGTGAATTGTAATCTCTGCATTATGGGAGATAGTTTGTTGTTCAAATGTTTTTACTTTGATGGATGGTAGTCTCTTCATCATGGGAGATAGTTTGTTGTTCATATGTTTTACTCTGATGGAGTGTAGTATCTTCATTAAGGGAGATAGTTCATTTCTTAGGTTTTACTCCGATGGATGGTAGTCTCTTCATTATGGGAGATAGTTTGTTGTTGAGGTTTTAATCTGATGGATGGTAGTCTGTACATTATGGGAGATAGTTTGTTGTTGAGATGTCTTACTCGAATGGATGGTAGTCTCTTCTTCATGGAATATCGTTTGTTGTTAAGATGTTTTACTCTGATGGATGGTAGTCTCTTCATTAAAGGAGATATTTCGTTGCTAAGATTTTATTCCGATGGATAATAGTCTCTATATTATGGGAGATAGTATCTTGGTTAGGTTTTACTCCGATAAATGGTAGTCTCTTCATTATGGGAAATAGTTTGTTGTTAAGATGTTTTGCTTTAATGGATGGTAGTCTCATCTTTATGGGAGATAGGTCATTGTTAAGATTTTTTACTGCGATGGATGGTAGTCTCTTCATTAAGGGAGATAGTTCATTGCAGAGGTTTTACTCCAATGGTTGGTAGTCTCTATATTATGGGAGATAGTCAGTTGGTTAGGTTTTACTCGGATGGATTATAGTCTCTTCATTATAGGAGATATTTTGTTTTTATATGTTTTACTCCGATGGATGGTAG